>JARWIR010000001.1:23890152-24367652 GCA_029959085.1 Nemophila menziesii | reverse complement strand
CTCTCCCTAGTTGTTGCCATCTCAATTACAACATCTTGCATAAATGAAGATATTGTGTCTTTTAGACTCTTCAAAGATGGATCTTGTCTTTGGATCCTAAATTTTTCGACCTAGATCATCTTTGGGCTTTAATTCAGCGTTGTGTTGGGATTCCCATAATTTAAACCTTGATAATCTTTGTTGCTATTTTGTAACATGTATAGTGTTTTCCACCTTGGTTGCCTCTATAGATATAATTCAAAGATCTTGGATTTAAATCACACTCATATGGTGTATGCAATCCTAACTGACATCCCTTACAACTCACTATATTATCTTCATGAAATACTACAACTTTGAACTTGTTGTTGTTGACCCATAACCAACTCTTTGCACATGTTGTCAAGTTTCATGTTCATAACACCGAACTATGCATGAGTAGTGATATTCTCGTCCAAGGTAAAAATCCTTGGAGTTTAATAGGATACTTAGGCAACACGGGATATGTTTGTCTGCCATAGATGATTTTGCTGATAAATTCTATTGATGATATATAACCTGTCATGTGGTGGTAGTAGCATGAATCCTTCAATGGTAGTATTGTTCAATTGTTTCTGTACATCTATGTTTAGCCCCACATACAAGGTGCTTAGTTGTAGTTGCGGTGTCAACCCATGACCTGGCCCTTTTTCAAAAGATTCTAAAAGTTGTCTCAGGATTCACTTAATGTTCCCCCATTTTGGACTAAATTATGTAAATTCAATTCGATCTTATAGATCTCTCTAGGAAATATATATTTGTCCAAAATCACAATATAGAATTGGACCTATGTTATACCTCTATCTAGTTACAACTCTTGCACCCAATCTAATACCCCTTTTATGAGGTATAAAGGAAACATTATAAAACTTACCATATCTCTATTGATTCTTGGATATATTAAGTAAATACAAACCTTTGTGAAATTTCTCAAGCATCAGTGTGAGCCTTTCCAAATAAGACTCTTCTGGTGTGAAATGCTTGTAACATAGCAACTCTCTGGTGGAAGTTACAAACATCTGGGCGTTGAATTCTAATTCCCGATATTAGAACATGTAGATGAAAATATGGTCTATTTGTTGTCTAACTTGCTGCCTGATTTTGTCCAAACCCATTCGTAGGTTTAAATTGTTGACGCTGATTTTTTCCATGTTGTGGTGGTTCCACATATGGTGGTCTTATAACATGTGCTCCTTGATGATTATGAATTTTCTCAGGTTGACCATTCACTTCTCGGTTTCAAGAGGTGACTATTAGTGCATTGAAATTTCCTAAAAGTCTGGGCTCGTCTCCAACTCAAACATCTCCTACATTGTCTTCAACTACGTCAATGAAATTTCTATCGTCGTCATATATATATATATATATATATATATATATATATATATATATATATGGAATTTATTTTCTATCCACATTCACACGCGGTAGGTCGCATTTCATTACTGCTAAACCTTCCTGTATATTCCATTTTTCTTGTATTTACTATCTTAGGTACTTATTTGGCGTTGTGCTGGGAGGGTATCAAATATACTACCATAAATTGAAAAAAAAAATCTCAAAACACCCGTTAGTAGCAAAGTCTATAACCAGCGATATACAAAAACTTAAAAAGGATACTATCCCGATACCTAGAAAGTACGCTAAAAAAGTTTGCACTTCCCTGGATAGAGTACACGGTGAGTTTATTACACCAAAACACTATCCAAGATATTAGATTATTCTGGAAGTGCACTGTTTCTGTTCCAAGTAATATATGATAATTGAGCTTCTTTCTCCACAAGAAGGATGAGATTTATTTAAACAAAGTTCAAATTTACATATAATTTTTACGTCATAACCACAAAAATTAAACGGTTTTGACATTTAAAATACTAATAATGATATAAATAATAGTTATGAAAACAATGGTAAGGTAGACTAGGTATTCATATGATCCCTCGCCAGTTTATTTTTATTTGTAATCTAAAGTACTCATGCCATAAGGGTTTATCATGCAAGGCTTATCAACTAGGAGATGCACTTCGTAAGGTTTTTAATATCTTACGAATTAAAAAACTCAATTATTTAGGAATATTTATGAGACACTATCATTCTCACTACTTATAATTTCTGCTTACCATTACGCGGTGCTAAGAATCGATCCACTAAAGACTAGGTAAGTAAGGTAAGTTCTAGGTCTAAATCTATATAATTGGGATATTGTTTGAGATGAATAATTATGACCCTAATCGGTGGAGTTTAGTTGTCCATGCTAAGATTCTAAGCTATTCTATTGTACTGACTGTGGTGTGTTAGTGCGTTCCTTCTTTTCCCATCCTTTAATAGCTAAAGAAAATAGAATAGGTTGACTGACGAATAACTATCAAATAATACAAAGTAATTAATTATTCTTTTCTTGGTCTCTTCTCTTCCTTGGACTTTTCTATTTAAAGAGCACTTTCCAAGATAGACTTCTCGTCTTAGAATTTTTTTTCCAGGAGCACTTTTGGGGGGCCAAAATTTGATCTTCTATTGGGCCCACTTTGTTGGCCTACTTTATAATTCTGATTTTACCTCAAGGTCTGATCTTCCTATTCTTCTCTTGGGAAGTACTAAATAACACGTTCCTAATCTGGATGCAATACCTCATTTTTAGCCCCATTTACAATAGGGATGTAAGAGGTCTTTTACCTGTAAATATTGCAGTAACACTAAGTAATGAGGTAAAATAGACCTAAAGTGTCCTAGATAATGGGAGAATATACCGTATCAAGACATGTCAAAAAGTTTATAATGTCCAATCTAACTTCCTAAATATGGCTATCTAGGTTGAATGACTACTAACTAATCCTAATGGACCGTTCACACGGTTGCCTGCTCAGTCTAGGTAGTGATGAAACGATGGTAATAAATCATGTAAGACTTATAAGTGTTGACTAATTTTTGCTACATCTCTAAATCCTTGGGTGTGCACTCCACGTGAACCTAGGATCTTCACTAAGACAAGGGTCAAGGTGTTGTAAACCTGTTGTTATAAGGTGTTACACAAAGCTCTGGTAGTTTCCAACTCTCTAGCATCACTTCTATTATTTACTAGTTTAAGGGTAGTCAACAAATCATAAGCATGCATGAAACATAATTACATAATTTAATGATTTTACTAGTAGGTGATGGATTACTATATGGATTTGGTAATTATTTATGTAATCGAAAGTCGCCAAGAGTCAAATTAATGGCTTTAGAAAAGATATGTAGGTGTGACTCTAAACAGTTATGCATCACTACAATAAAGGTACCCTAGGTTTCTAAAACTGATCACTACAAAATATGATTATTCCCAATACAACATTATTAAGAACTGCCTAAGCAAAACAAACATGATGACTATGACGATCCATAGTTATTAGGTTGATAAATCAGAAAAGAAATTACAAGTGAAGAATTAACAACAATTGGCCTCACTTGTGAAAACCGTAAATCAATTTAGTTTGTCTGACATAAAATAAAGCTACCTAAGTATCTATATAATAGAGGAGACCTTAAGGTCTAAACTACTCAAAATTGTCTTATTCCCACTTAAAATTCCGTATAAAAGTGAGAATAGACAACGAACCCCCCAAATTATGTATATAACTATACTTGTGCGTGGCCTACATGTCCGCAAGTGGAAGGTTGGCAACAAGTAATCAGATTCTCAGTTGTTGAACCTCGTCCAGTGGTTACTTACCAGAGAGGTAGGCGCCAAGTTGGTGAAATTCTGCTAGTTCTTAGGTTCTTGCGCCGCCTACCCCTTGCTGAGTGGGGAGGCAGGCGGTGTTTCCGCCTCTCCACTGGTTCTTAGTCCCTAGTTACAATATATTGACATTGTTCCTTTCCTACACCACTCCTACCAAAAATGTTTTTTTACCCACATCAACAACCCATACCAATTATGGAGTAATATAATTACCTGACTAATTTTATGAGATAACTGATTTCAACTTAACATACATCCATTTCACTCTCACTTTCCATTTGCATATTTTAACCTCTAATTTTTGTATCAATGTTCATCAAGAGCTCTTTTCCACGTTATTCTCACGTCTTATTCATTATGCAAGGTTTACTAAAAGGACTAAGAAAACTCACAAAACGTTTGACAAAACTATTTGAGCAAATTTTATTCTTAGGCCATTACTTATGGCCTAAAAATATTTTTAGGCCAAACGTTTTAAAAGTCACATTTTTAGGCCAAACGTATTCAAAACACCTATTTTTAGGCCATTTCACTAATTTCGTGAGATATTTCATTGAGTTTAAGGACAATTTAGGCATTTCAAATAAACTATATGTTTATTTAGCCGCATCACATCCTACGAACTTTATCTAAAGTATCCAAATTGTCCTTAAAATCTATGAATATCTCAAGAAATTAGTAAAATGGGCCTAAAAATGGGCGTCTTGACTATGTTTGGCCTAAAAATGTGACTTTTGAAACGTTTGGCCTAAAAATGTTTTTAGGCCATTGATAATGGCCTGAAAATGAAATTCTCTCAAACTATTTTCTAAGAGAGGCGGACCTCTATTGGGCCCGGAAGCCCCCTCTAACTTATTTTAATTTTTTTTACCCTATACATTAATAACTTGCTACTAAAGAAAACCTTTTTAAATTTTGTGTAAGCCTAGTAGTTTTTTAACCTACTTTCTTCTTATATTTTGTAAATTACACAGTACTATCTCTACAAACATCACTTTGATCAAATTTATTGGTGGTTTTGGATTCATTCCACAGCCACAATTCACTTCCTTACAAAATTTAAAAGTTTCGGTAAGTTTTTTATTTGAGTGATTTATAAGAATTTTGATAATTTTATGTGAATTATTAATTTTTTATATGAGTTTAAAATTTAATTATAATAATTATAAAATTATTAGATGAAGTTATAAATTTCTTCATCTGAACAAAAATTTAGTGCGCCGCTCAGTTTTGGTTTTCTTATTATAACCCAGCTCTGCAAATATGCACAAATAGAAAAAAATTCTAATGCTCAATTTCAAATATTGCTTTATAGGATAGCGATTCATAGGAAGAGTACTTTGTCCAAAAGAAAAATAATAATGACATAGTATTTCAAGCCTTAAAGTTTAAGGTTTACAAAGAGGATTTTTTTTAACTAAAACAACGAATTAGAATTCAAAACTGCAAAAATAATATTTATCAATTTAATTATTTTAAATTTAACATAATATATTTTATTTGGAAAAAAAATTATCACATGGAATTGAAGAATCATTGATTATAGAATGGTAAACTAAACCGATTGTTGATATATTTATAAAATTTGAGTTAATTGATTACTTTACATGAAATAATTTATTTGCAAATTTTTTTTAGGATTATACTTAATAAAAAATTAAATTTATTACTATTTTTAATATTTTATATCTCTAATATGTAAAATTTCATTACTATTTTTGTATAGTTATGGATATAAAAGGAAAGTGGCTCCAACTCAAGAAAATGAAGATGGTCAATAAATTCCCGAAGTTAATTTATTCTATGCTTGTTTCTGTTGGACGAAATATATTTAACTTAATTGAAAATAGTGTAATCATATAAAAATAAAAAATGAAAATCCCGAAAAGATCAATTGTAATTTGGTTAATATTTTTGTTATGTAATAGAGATGATTTTCATTGATTATATAAAAAGTAGTATCTTAATATTGGTATTTACATAAATAATGTGCTAGTATTAACCAACTTAAAGAAAAAATAACGATATACCCAAATTTACAATACATCCTAAAAAAAGTTCAAGAGTGTTCTTCTAAATCTCTCATATATTTCAAACCTCCCTATTTTTTATTTGGGATCCGCCCCTGTTTCCGAACGTGTCTGATTGGCACATTATAACAACGAAAACAAAATTAAGCTTGCACGGGAAGAGGGATAGGGAAACAAAATACTATTAGGTTAAGTAAATTGCTATTCGTCAATGTTGGTATCACTAGGCCGATAGTGAATAGAGAAGGTGCTATAAAAAAAAATAACCAAAACTACCGAGGAAAGGGGAAAGGAAATGGGTCCATAATTAATGAAGATGAAAAGTGTCTATAGTTATGTCACAACTGACAACCTAGTAAAGTAGATGAAGGAATTGAAAAGTCTTACAAGCTTTTTCTCTATTTGTACCAACGAAAGAACATGAAGACCCTATCCGCAATGGGTCATTTAGTTTATAAAACCACCCTTAACACCTACTTTATTAAAAATATCCTCAACCCCAACTAATAGTTGGATTTCAACTAAAAAGAAAACAATTCCCAAATAGTCCAAAACTACCCTCTATATAATCCCACCCCATCCCATTCTTCTCCCACAACATACCCGAACCACCCCCCCCCCCCCCTCCCCTCCTCCACTCCCGTTCTCTGATCAAACCAAGCAACCACCACCGCCACCCTACAATCAGACCCACCCAAAGCAACCCACCACCACCCCTATAATCAGACCCACCTAACCCCAACAAGCAACCCACCACCCCCTACAATCAGACCCACCCAATCAACACACCACCGCCCCTAGAATCAGACCCACCCAACCCCAACAAAGCAATCCACCACCACCTCCCACCAGTAGCCACCACTATTCGAAACCCCATCTCGGCAGCAACCATCTAAACCCCATCTCGGCAAAACCCCCACAATCCTCCATTCTCTTTAATCTCCGATCAAACAAATCTAACCTCTATTAAAGATTTGTCTTTAATCTTCAAGATTTCTGCAATTCCATAAAATAAGTTATGGTAGTGCTTCAAGATTTCTGCAAACAAACCCACCACCCACACCTACCCTCTATCGGACCACCCCACCACACCACCTCCCATCCCCACCATCATCATAATCAAACACACCCACCCACCCATCACGGCGTTGCCCACCGTCAACACTCTCACAACCGACGTCAACAGCAACAGCGCCGTTCTCCTATACTCACCATCACCGCCGTCGCCAAGCCGCTCCTCTCCAGCACAGGAAAACCAAGCGAATTCAATTTTCCGCCATTGAAGCCCGATGGGTCCAGCCCAATCAAAAGACTACCACGGGTCCAGACATTTGAAGGCTTCTAGTGATGGGTCCATACCGTTGAGGCGCCATTGCTTGATGGGTCCATACCGATGAGGCGCCATTGCTTGATGGGTCCAGACCGTTGACTCTGAGTCTTTACTTTCTCTCTCTCTAGAAAAGGTACAGCGGCTCGAGCTATACATACATTATATACATATATGAGACACGGTTTGTAGCTAATGTTGAAGAAGAAGGAGAAGATTTGTGTATTTATGAGAAATGCGCCCAGTTTTTGATTTTGTAATTCATTTGGTGGTGGACCAAAACCTCGGGAATTCTTGGTTTTTGATTTTGTAATTCATTTGGTGGTGGAACAAAACTTCGGGGTTAACCACTCATTAGGGCTTTTGGATCGAGTGCGTTAATCTTTTCAGGCAAAGATTTAGGGTTATAATTTCTATTTTTGTGCTGTTATTATTGTTATATTTAGGAACATAACGGATGAATAGATTGAATGTTAATTAATGATTGTTACTATTGTTGTCTCAGTGGATTTAGAAATTGGGGATCAAGTGGATTATCATAAAAATACATTCATAGAGCTTGAATCATTTGCAGTCCAACCATTTACTCAGGGAGAATACCCACACATATATAGCAGCTTGGCTCATATTTTGGTTCTACTAGTGGTGTTGATGGTGCCAGATAGTGTAGTCATAGGATAAGCCCCATTATGGGTTGTTTGGAGCACAAATGTACATAGATTGTTAGGGAATTTTTTGGTTTTGGTTTTTGTTTCCATTGATTGTTGTTAAAGACTGAGCTTTTGTTTGTTTGTAAATTAATTTGGTAAATGCAGTGATTGAATACTTTGTTTTCAGTTTGTGTGTTCATGGTAATTGTGTTAATTTGGCTGAATTTGTGTTGAGATTCAGTATGGGGTTGTTTTTATGGGTTAGGTCCGTACCCACCAATTTAATAATCGCGATGGGGCTAGGCTGTATGGAAGGTGAATTAACTTAAAAGCCAACTTCCACGGGGCCGTACCCATCACGAGCAAGGGTAAAATAGACAACAACCTAACCAACTAGTTAGACATTGGATGTTTTTAGGATTGTAATTCAGTTAGGATGTAAAATATAAATGTTTTGAATTTTGGGATGTATAAAGTAATTTCCTCATCCGCAATATATCAAGGAGACATATCAAGGTGAATGCGTTGCGAATAAATCACAATATGCTATGTGTGGGGTGTAATTATCATTTCACATCACTTCTAGTATCTTGACCTAAATCCCAACACCTCACATGCCCATACTTGTTAGATTCGGAAATTTAAAAAAACTATCAAAACCGTTGATAGCATCATAGACATCTCCCAACATATTTTGTTATAACCTCAAACTTATTCGTTGTGATACGACGAAATATCTAGCTTTCTTTCTGTGATCTTTTTCGAATATTATTAACTCATATTGCTTATCGCGATTATTGCCTGAAACTTAGCTTATGGGTCATTTTTTTGTGAAACTCATACATAATAGCGACGACTTGTCATCTTTTCTCCTCAAATATAAACGGGGTTTGATTATGCATGTTAACTTCACTTGTATGTAATTTTTCAATGGATTGAATGGTCCCCTTAGTTATATCTTTAAGCTTATGTCCAACTCAATCAATTTAATTTCCAACTGTTCAATAGTTGATCACCCTTCTCAGAGGATGTCAGCCTATTTTCTCTTATACTCTTGAATAGATCAAGGTACCAAGATTTTGGGAAATATGTTTCCCCCATTAGTAGGGGAAGCGTCCTTCTGGCCCTAGTCGTAAATTATAGGCGATAAACCCTCTGATAAATAGATTCTCAATCATTTGGTTCATTAGAGCCCTGAGTTAGTCCCTCTCAATAGTCAGCTTGGACTGGATAACGAATGGGGGGGTTGACTTTCTCATATTTCAACACGCTAGACCCACTTAGATCCTTGGGTTAGTGCCTTTGGTTATCTCGTTTCTCGAGGTATCAGTTTTGGTATGTTTTTAACCTTCCTCGTTTTACAGGGCCTAGTTAGGTATCCATATTTAGGAAATTAAGAATAAATGGGTATCTTTTTCACTCCCATGATGAACCACGTGGAATGCCACTTTCCTATTTTCCCAGACGTAACATAATTACCCCTTTTCTTGGGTATATAGAATGTTTTCAAGGGTTTTTTTGGCGGTTGACATTGCCTAGCCTGCCCACTATATAAACGATACTAACACAGGTTTTTCTTTTTATGGAAAAGCTTTAAGTGCCTCTCATTCGTGTACTCATGGCATATAACCCACGAAGAATTCGAAGAAGGGTTTTACGAGTGACTCGAACTCCCAAAAGGAATCAGATTGCAACGTATGTCTTTAGCTCCCAAAATAAATGTGAGCATTCCCATGATCATGTTTCGCTCCCTAGAGAAGACGTTGGCTTCTACTACATCCCAAAAAGTTATTCATTCATCTCCTCTTTGCATGATAATTAAAGTTGCCTTCCTATGTGTTTGTATCTTGGAAGATCACGTTATCGCAGCTACTCATGTTTTCATGGTTATAGATTTATTTTTCATTCGTTATTCTCAGAGTGATAGGCCCTAGATTCTTCTTCTAGGATGTAGGTCTTAAATATTGCTTTCTTTTGACTAAGCTAGTTGTATATCCTTTCATTTTGTATGAGCCCGGGGCTTTAGGAATATATTTGATTTGTTTAATTTTGTTCTTTTCTATGGACTTGGATATTTTCGGCGACCCCCTTTTTGGGCCACATACTCCTCATTTTTGTTTACGCGACCAGGGACGCATTTTGCTTTAGTCTAGGAGTAGGGGGTGACCTTATTAATCGTACTAGCTTGTGGTTTGAGCCCTTATGTTTGACATCAAGTGTTAAAAAAGAAGCAATGACTTTCTTAACCATATGTATATGACCATTCATGTGGTCTAGTGTCTAGGAGGTTTTCAACTTTTTAGTAGTCAACCTAGTGCACCCTTGGTCTAAGGTTTTTGGTTGTTTCTGGCCTCGTCATTTTGAGATCTTAACAAGGGATATTCCAACTCTAAACCGCTTAGAGAATTTTCACTGAAGTTATCTTATCTTTGTTTGACTTTATAATATCTAGGGAAATACATATTAAAGGTCTTTTGGAAAAAATTGTGACATTTTGAACCTAATGACCTCGTTTAAGAGTTGAGTCAAGGTTTTCATAGGTGATCACAAATATCTAACCATTATTTACCTGATGATTTTTTAACGACTTGAGTTTTTCATAGATGATCGCGAAGATCTAACCATTACTTACTCAACTATCTAGTTTTAGAGTCGAGTCGAGGGTTTCATTGGTGATCGCGAAGATTTATTCATCGTTTACTCGATGATCTCGTTTAAAAGTTGAGTTGAGGTTTTCATAGGTGATCATGAAGATCTAACCATTTTTTCTCGACGATCTTGCTTAAGATTTGAGTGAAGGTTTACATAGGTGATCGTAAAGATCTAGCCATTTCTTACTTGATGATCTTGTTTAAGAGTTGAGGCGGGGTATTGGTGTGGCCTAAGGTGTGATAAAAAGATGATATAATTTAGATGCAAATAAACACCCTAAGCTAACACGGTACTGCAAGTATTACAGGACGTATGCAAGTTTTAATGATAAGAAGATTCGTTCCTCAGAGACTGACGAAAGTTAGAGAGAACTTATGCAAATTATCAAGTGCAAATATGAAAGATAGAAAAGATAATACGCAAATAGAAAGAAAAGATAGACAAATATTTATTTGGTTTTCGAATAATAAAACTAAACTAATAAACTAAAGACACAAAATAAATAAAAGAAAAGAGAATAGTATGAATGTTAGCTTGAGTAAATAGCATGCAATCCCCACTAGTTTTGCCGTTCTAAACATGTAAGGGTGAATTATATAGTATTTCAATAATCGGTTCCAATTCGCTATCGGTAGTTTAAAATAGGATTTACCTGTGTCAATAAGGCTTCCTAAGCAAACTTTTCCTGTAATTGGTAAATAGTCACAAGAACTAAACCATAGTGATTATCTAGTTAGGTTGGGTTGTCAGATCAAACCGAATACTAGACATTATGGGCTAAACATGTAATTAAACACCGTTGTCAATGGTGACCTAATTACTAGATGGTAATTCTATATGGCCGCGGTTCCACAAGAACACAGAATATAAATCCAAACACATAAACAGAGAATAAAAACTATAATTCAATTTAAAACATAGAGTTCCCAAATTATATAGATGTCAATCAAAACTAGGGTTCATACATATATGCTAAAACTCAATCTAATGGAATTAATTCATACTAAGAAGAGAAGAGAAAAGAATTACAAAATTGAAGGTTGAAGATGACATATGGTGCTCTGCTCCTTCCAGACTTCTTCTCTTGTGTTGCAGCTTCCTCTTGGCCTTAGGGTTTGGCCAAGGATGTTTTAAGAGTGTTAAGAGGCTGTATTTATAGTGTATAGGTTGACCTAATTCGTTTCTTAGAGATGAGGTTAAGTAATGGACTCCAAGCCCAACTCAAATTCGTAAGGAAATAAAGATAAATTCTGCTGAACTGTTTTGAGCATATCTTCTTCGTTATTGGTCGGTTTTTGCTCCATAATATACCAAAAGAATCCTCAGCGAATTATCTACGTCCCTATGAAAGGAATTTACCAAAATCGGCTTCTTTGTTGGAGTTATCACCACTTCTTTAGGCGTGTGCTGCAGAAATTCAGATTTAGACAGCTTTTCCTTTTCCTAATTGAACTCTGTATCCTTCTATCTCCAATTACCATGCTTATCTCTTTCCATATCTTGTAGTCTTTGACTTGGACTCTAATTAATCTCCATAATTATTTTTAAAGCTTCACACTAAATAAACAATTAAGCCCAATATGCTCTAAAAATATTATGTTACTAAATCAAGACTCAAAATAGGAAAGTGCACTAAATTAAGCTAAGATCGACCTATAAACTAATAAATACGCCTAAAATGATGTCTCGGAAGTATATTTAATTATCACAAATGAGGAGACATCAGGTATCTATAAGTGATCGCAAAGACCATTTTTTACTCGATGATATCGTTTAAGAGTTGAGTTGAGGTTTTCATAGGTGATCGTGAAGATTTAACTACGATGAGTGAGGTAAGCTTATTAATTATCACGCTTTTATCAGTGACCCCTTAGGACTACCCTCGTGATTCGATTACCCTTATGAATCGAGATTTTGCGATTGATCTTTTACCTGCTATGGTACCCACACATAAGCGGAAATTTCACAAGAATGTCGAGAAAGGAAAGTTTTCTTGAGATAGGAGAAAGATTAAGCTGGACGATTTTCATGATTGAGCGTGAAAGTTTTAATATTGAATTAGCAAGTGAGTTCTATCGTGGTCTCTTTAACCGAGATAGCAACAGTAGAGTTCACATCCGGGGTAAGTTGGTTCCCTTCACAGTTGAAGACATTAGAAGCCATTTTGAGATGAAGAAATTGGTGGGACCTTGCAAATATCAATTGGAACATTGAGAGTTTTGGTTGGAATCAACTACACGAAAGGGTGTTTAGTTAGGAGTTGGTATTGCGTAATGATAAGGATAACTTGTAGACATCTTGGCATTACAAGTATCTCAACCCGAGGCGAAAATTTGGTACCATTTCCTTGCACCTTCATCCCATGGGAATGCGCGAGTTGCGAATATACTTTATAAATCCTCCCATCATGTTGGATTGTGTAATGAGAAAGGAAGAAGTGGATATGGATCAATAATATTCGATGAGGAAATTAAATTCATTATCAAACCTAAAAAGTTTCTTTAATTTGAAATACCCATTGATGATTACGCGCCTAGTGAAGAAAGCGAATGTGATTATTGGGAAAAAGAGAAATTAATTATCAGGTCGAAGTCCATATTAGATGATGAGTTGATCAGGAAAATCATAAGAGGAGTACAATCGATGGAATCTCCTTGGTAAGAGAAGGTAAGTGAGAAACTTAAAAAGATCGAAATTGCTCAAACCCTCCTTGCCAATGGTGTGGCACTAATCAAGACTAATTAATTTCACATCATGAAGCCCTGGACCAAATAAGTCGCGACACTATGAAGGATCCCTCTCATCCTATCTTGGATGATGAGCACGTGAGGCAATAGCCTCAAGATTACGTTTCTCTCTTCTCCACCCCTTTCTCTTTTTGTATATTAGTTATTTGCTTTTAAGATTATTGAGTCTGTTTTGAGCCGAGTCCCGGTTCAAATTTGAATTGGAGGTGGAAACCTGTTATTTCGATCCCCATTTTTATGTGTTTATTGCTTTCAATAAGTGTGAAGGTTAGGTAAAATCTAGTGAATGTATATTTTAAGCAATTTTTTAATGAGTTAATGATAGTAAATAGTAAATTTATAAACTGGTCTTGTGTATGCGTAAAGGATTTTTTAAATGCATGTTAAAAGTAAGGGTGAATTATATGTAGGGTCTTAGAAACACTATTTCTTCTCTATAGAGTAGTGTCTAGAAAGTTGTTATTCTTAGGGACCTCATTTTTTACAATAGTCTATCCTACCCTTACTAACACTAAAAGATATAAAAAGTGTGATGTCACTGTTTCTCTCTCCACTACCACTACCCACCTACCTCCGACCACCAACCACCGACCTCCGACCACCAACCACCGACCTCCGACCACCGACCACCAGTCACCGATCGCCGGAAAAAACATAGAGTATCGGAAAAAACTGAGAGTACTCTCTAAATTTGCTGAGTACTCTATATATTTTATTGAGTGCTCCGAATAATTTTAATGAGTACTCTATGAATTTTAATGAGTATTCAGATAATTTTAATGAGTACTCCGTAATTTTGATGAGTACTCTGCATATTTGATGAGTATTTTACAAAAATAAATAAAGAATAAATCCTAAAAATTAACTTATTCACTTTTCAAACTTTTTTATACAAATTCATGAATTACAAATACAAAAAGCAATTCAAACAAATAAAAAAAAAATACTAGCTGTTTGACCAGATCTGGTCAAACCAGATCTGAAAAAACAAAAAACAAAAAAGTTGTTGCGTACTAGGTACGCTCATCAACAAAAAAAAAAACGCAGCGTTGCAGCGAGGTCTTCGCCGGAGCAGCGGTTTCCTCTGTTTCCGTTCATTGTAGTGGCGGTGGCTTCCTTCGGTGGAGGACTGGAGCTCGCGAAGAACATCAGCACCCCAGCTCGCGAACAGATCTAAGGAGAAGAAGACTCGTTGCTTCGCTGATAATCTTCGCCGGAGCTTCGTTGCTTCGCTGCTTCGCTGCTTTCCTTCTTCTTCTCGAGCTCGGCGATGGAGGAGCAGATCCAATGTTCACGAACAGAGCCTGTAGATCTGGTCATGGAACTCAAGAGCTTGAGCTGCAGCAGTCTTCAATTCACATCGGAGAAGACGCGGGGTTCAAGCAAGCCGAGATCTGGTTTCAAGGCTCCTTAGATCCGACCTTGTTCTGCAGAAAACAGGCGGCAGTTGGAGTTGGAGAAGCTGGACGGAAAAAGAGGAAGTATGGAGGAGGGAGGAGAGTGGTGGTGGCCATTTCGGTGGTGGTGGTTTTGGCCATTTCAGTGGTGGTGGTGGTGGCGGCGGTTTGGGAGCTGGAGGAGGAAAGAGAAATGAGAGAATTTGATCTGAAATTATAATGTGTAGGTTTCTAAATTAGTATATATAGAAGACAAAAAATTAAAACAAGGGTAGTAAAGTAATTGGGGTTTTGGGTTTCATGTGTTAAAAAGTTTTTGAGATCTTTAGTAAGAAAAGGCTCTAGGTGGGGGTGCTATCTTGAAGAGGGGTGTGTGTTCAAGACCCTAAGTGGCATTTACTCTAAAAGTAAAGAAAAGATTAGTGAGCAATGCGGTAGAACTAGGTTTGACCTTAGAGAGCATGTGTGGTGTGTAGACCGTGAGTATCAAACTAGCATATAAACCATTTAATGAACGTGCTAAAAGCGAGAAAGTGAATGATTTGTGTAGGATATGACATGATTAAGGCAGTTCTTTGTTAGCCCCTTTTGCCTTTTAGCCTGCTATCCATTTTAATTGATATATTATCTATCTTAGACCTTATTTTCCTTTTGTAGCCTTTTTAATAGCCATGTTATAAGCCTTATCCTTTAGATTTTTAGGACCTTCCATATGACCCGCACTTGAATTGCGATGCTTTGACACTCGTCTAAAGCTTGAGTTTGGGGTGGTGGTTTATGGGAAAACATTAGTGTGAGGGATTTGTGTGTGTAACAAACTTTTCACTTGTAAATTGTATTGTAACCCTTTGCCGGGGTAAGAAAGAAAGAAAAAGATGAGAAAAATATATGAGATAGAAAAAGAAAGAAAAATAGTGAAATGACCTGTCACATCAAAAAGAGGATCATTGTCACTTACAAAAGAAAATATATACATATTGCAGACCGGAAAAGTGGGATTTCATTAGGTGGTCATAAAAGGGTTTCAATTGGGGTTTTCTTTGGGAATGCTAACAAGTGCTTATTCGGGTTGAGTGAGAACATCTTTGAGAGTAACTCAAGCTCTAGGGATATTAGTTGATGGCTAGTGAGGAGAGGGCCAAAATCCCACTTTGAATTATCCAAAAATACACTTATAATACCTACCCTAAGCGTACATTACAACCTTAAAGACCTTAGGATTCTTGAATTTGCAAATTTGGAGCTTTCAAACTAATGGATAATAGTTAAATGGATCTTAGAAACTAGTGAGAATCGAGGAACACCCTATAGACACCATAGAGGACTAAGAGATAACCTATATTCGCGCATTGTGACTCTAATCTGATCTTGAAGTTAACATGTGTAGATTATTTATTTGATAAACGTATATTTGATTTAGTTTGTAAATTATTTTATATGAGACTTGTTAATGTTTGTGCTTTAGTGTCATTCATTATGTGTTCTATTCTTTCTCCTTTATCGAGCTTATTTGACTTAGACCCTTCTAAACTACTTTTCTTTCTTTTCTATTTTGTCCGGACGACAAAACCCTGAGTTGGGGGTTTTGATCTCTCTTATTTGTGACAAATAAATCCATTTACAGTACATTATTTTGGGAGTTTATTGGGCCTAAGTGAAGGATTTTTCCTTACTATTTGTTATATTACACTTTTACCCCTGGTGTTGGACTTATTACTGTTTATAGAGTTTTTGTGCTTTAATTGTGTGTCTAGTGTGTAGATGATGTCCCCCTATTTGTGATGATTTAATCTTAGTTGGTGACATCATTTTAGGTGTATTTAATAATTTAATTGTCGATTTTTATATGAATTTATTGTATATTCCTATTTCTTGTCTTGATTTGATTATTTTATTATTTTTAGAGCATATTGGGTTTAATTGTTTGATATATGTGAAGCTTTAAAAATATATGGTAATTAATTAGATGCCAAGTCAATTCTAAGAGATAAAGGAAAGAAAATAATCTGTGTGTGTGTGTCTAAAAACATTTTATGCGTTGTGGGGCTATTTTCCTTGACCTAATCCAACCAAAAAATGTTTTATTAAAGAGATTTATGGTTCAGATTATGGAAGCGGCAATTAGCATAACTTCTTTAATTCAACTTTGAATTGAGAACCGTCGAACCCTACGTGTACCTGACTTCAAATTCTATCTATGTAAGGGATTCTTTAGAATCCTTGTCAAATTTGTGTGGCACCTCGAACAATACACTTTCCAAATCTGGCTGACACAAGTTTTCACTTTCTAAAAGTGGTGGAATCTTCCCTTTGCACAGTGACTTAGGGTTAGGCTTGAACTTTTGACTTACCCTCATCATCTTGGCATCTTTTGTTAACCATGTACCTAAAAACTACACACTAAACACACAATTAAGGGACAAAATCTCTATAAATAACAATAAGTCTAAAACACGAGAGAAAAGTACAATATGTCGAATACTAGGGAAAAATTCCTCACTTAGGACCAATAAGCTCCCAAAATATATCTCGTGAATAGATTAATCTATCATAAAAAGAGAGGCATCACCCTTTCATCGGGTTTGTAAATGTCATGGGCGCAGAGCATATCATACACACCCGAGTCTACTGGGTGTGTTTTCGACTTCAATATATCACTTATGTCAATGTTCTCAATATGTTAGGTCGTCTTTGGGTTTGACGGGTTCAACTTCTTGGCTTCATTGTTCAGTCATACATAGCCATAAACAACCCATAAAAGGGTGATGCCCTGCATGCATGTATATGTCGCGACTTGACATTCTTGTCCCAGAGTATGCTAAAATCACTCAGAAAAGAGCATTACTATGTCACAATTTCTTGCAATATAAAATTAAAAGGTCCTTGCGTTATCAAAACTTACACACACACACACATATATATACACACACACACACACACACACAATCAACCCAATCTAGTGATTTTACAACTGATATCTTACCCCAAGTTGTAATGTGCTTTCTCAGATAGTTCAACGCTAACGAAGCTCGTTGTGATACTAGTCATTGTATCATGCAATGTCAACAAAACTATAATTACTATGCATTTCATAACTTACCCCTGCAACAAGGCACTCATCATCCCGTTCAAACTACTAACTAGCTACAAATTGTTTCGTATGTACCCACCAAGACATGTATGACTATATATATATGTATCACTAAATTTTATACATTTCATTTTCAACTAGTTTAACATGCATATCTGGTGGATGCACACCCAACCATATCAAATACTCCCTCCGTTTCTCAAATAATACCCACTTACTAAGAATGGTGTCCCAAGATTATTGTCAACTTAGAATCTCAAGACACTTTTTTCTAATTTTTTCCACTATGACCCTTATTAAATATTTCAAATTTATATTTCCAATATATATTTAAAATATCAAGACACTTTATGAGGGGTATTTTAGTAATGGTGAGTGTAATAATAGTATTTCTTAATATTTGTGAAAAAGTTAAGTGGATGTTATTTGTGGGACAGAGGGAGTAAAAACAGAACATACCTCCCTACCTCTATTAAATTTCTTTTCACACACAAATTACTACATTACTACAACTCCTAACCTTATAAAACTAAAACCATACTACACACTCAATGGGTATAAATGAATATCGTATAAACAAATAATACAACCTAAAACCTTAACATTACCACAAATAATTATAGAAAAACACAACGTTGCTCAATAATCTCTCTCTCTCTCTCTCTCTCTCTCTCTCACATACACACACACACACACACACACTTTTATAACATATACCTATACAGACAATTATATATATAAATTAACAAAATAATTTCATTTTCACGGATATAGACTAATAATGAGGTTTAAATGATGAATTAGCGGTACTCGTGTAAAGATGAGAATTATGGATATCCTCATTAGGAGAGCGGCCATTCAATAAAATACTCACAAATAGTCCCTTCTAAGGTGAGAGATTTAGATAATGTCAAATAAGGGAATTATTAACTTATTTTAAAAATTATGCAGTACTATATTAAATTCGATGATTTTGGACTCTATGTGTTATTATTTATCTGAATTATATTGTCTCATTATTATTGGATTTATTATATTATCTCGTTATCATATGATAAATGTTAGTTTATGGCCTAATAAGAAAAAATTAACGATAATTAGCATAATTAGGTAAATGTTAGTTTTGGCCCAATAGGGTAAAATAATGATACCCGACCTAATAAGGTAAAATAATAATAATAATAATAATAATAATAACTCTAATTGGATATAATCATGTTAATTGGCCTGTTAAAGTGACAATTAGTCAGTCCGATAATAAAATATTAAATGACCTGTCTAATGTAATAATCAATATTCGTTAAAATAATTATATGATCAATAATTGGGAGGTTATAAATGTTAGTGGTATAGTCGAGTATTACCATGAATAAAGATTGATTTCAATTAATGTATCGTGTTTGTATAATATCTTTCATGGGGTAGTGAGACCTACTTTTGTCGCCTATCCATTAACTGTTAGATGTTATCGTGTGTTAAAAATGACCTACACCGTCATTTTTTATGAGATATTTGTGATGCGTATACGAATGTTTCGCCGTGATAGTTTTTCATGTCACTCTGGGCGGCGTTGGGCTAGCCAGGCGCGGGCGTGAGCTATCATGTACTATTCCCACTTAGCGCATGTTCAGAGAGTTTCATGGTCAGTGAGTCGTAGGATCGGTTTACCCAGGGTTTTCCAGTGAGATAAATAAGGAGACCGCGTTCGTGTGGGAGTCATAAGAGAAACATAACTGTATCCTTGAAACGTGATTATGATTATGTGTTATTATTAGTTGCTTGTGTATATAGCTTGTTAGGTAATATGGACTGCCTAATCTGTGATATACACTTATCTGATTTATTTATCATTTTATGAATGTTTAATATCTAATTCTGACTTATACCAGTTCAATGACATCGTCTTAAATATAATTGTTGTCCTAGGTTAAAGTTTTTATATGAGCATTATTTATTTTCTCACTAAGCTAGTGGAAGCTCACCCCTTTTTTCCCCACCCTCTTTCTAGTAGGAGTTGACTTAAAGATTTGGGTAGTGGTCAGTAACACAAGATCAGTTGGCAAACTAAGAGTAGAGATTTGTGTTCAGTTGTCTATATTTATTTAAATTTAATCATTATAATGTAATAAATAATTATTTATCTTAATAAAATATGTTTTATTAATTTTACATTAGATAAAGTAGTCGTGTTTTTCCGGACGTATTATGGCTCATTTTGAAAATACCCATGAACACATAAAATTTCACAAAAATAAAATGAACTACACACAAAATCACATATGAACTAATATTC
This sequence comes from Nemophila menziesii, assembly GCA_029959085.1. Taxonomy (NCBI): domain Eukaryota; kingdom Viridiplantae; phylum Streptophyta; class Magnoliopsida; order Boraginales; family Hydrophyllaceae; genus Nemophila; species Nemophila menziesii. The sequence goes on along the minus strand of JARWIR010000001.1, from coordinate 24,347,729 downwards.
ATCAATTGGGCTCACTTATAAAAATAGAAAAAGAAAACCCCCCGTAAAAACAAACAATAAGAGCAAAAAGTTATTTAGAAAGTTTTTATCAATATAAGAATACAATAAAGCCATTTTTACCTTTCAAAATCTGAATAGTACTGGTAAAAATTTCCAACACTCACCAATTTTATTTCATGGTTATTTTTTGGTAGAAATCTCCTTTTTAAGAAAACTCAAAATTTAATTCAAAAGAACCCTCTTGAGCTTTGCTTTTGGAGATTGGTGTATCGTACAAAACACCGTTATCCTTCATTGTTTGGACTATGTAGAGAATGTTTAATCAGTCCAAAATGAGTGATACAACTAAGTGACCGATGAACTATGTGACTAGAAAGAACGATAAAATTGAGGTATTATTTTATTTCTACCCTATCTAGTTAGCCATTAACTAGAACCATTTACAATCAGCATTTAAGAAAAAATCCAATCAATTTTTACCCTAGAAATAGCAAGAAGTAACTCCAAATAATAATAAAGTTGGATAAAAAAGTAACGTAATATAACGAACATTCTTGTTGATGTTAGTTAAGTGGGGTTGTTATACCCTATCTATGGGGAAGATGATGAGATGGCAGAGGCTAATCTATTTGATAAGAATAAGGATGAAAATGTTACATTTGATGATAAATGGGAATATGAAGAGAATTCAGAAAGTTTAGAGAATGAAGTGGTTTGCGGGGTTGACCCACATCAACCCCACCATAATTAATGGTACTTTACTGGAACTGTTAAAGGGTAGGAACTCCCTTGACAGAAGTAAGCCTTACTGATTTGGCTAAGGTTCATCATTTTGAGGTAATCTTTTTTTCTGAAACTAAAAATAAACTGTCTTTTGTGTCTAAATTGTGCAAAAAAAATTAATATGAGCCTTGTAACTCATATAGACCCTGAAGGTTTATCTGGAGGATTAGCTTTATTTGTTAAAAATCCGGATAAATTTAAGATTTTGAGCCTTAATAAGAATATTATTTCATGTTCTTATGAGTTCAATTTGATGGGTTTTTGTGAAATTGTGTTTGTATATGGCCCTCCTATGGATATAGATAAACCAAATTTCATTAAAGCTCTTTCAGAATTTCCTAATACTTCTTATTGCAGATGTGTATTGGGAGATTTTAACTTGATCAGATACCCCTCTGAGAAATTGGGGGGTGGGGGGTGATATTGGAACATCACATAGACACAATATGGATCTTTTTAACTCTTTCATTAATAAGGATAATTTAGTGGAACTGGTAAGTAAAGGATGTAACTTCTCTTGGTCTAACAAGAGAAGTGGCAACCAACTTATCAAGCAAAAACTAGATAGAATCCTTGTTAACTCGGATTGGATGGTTAAATTTCCTTATTCATGGTGCTTAGTGCTCCCTCCTGCTAGCTCTGACCACTCTCCTATTGTTCTCAGTCCTGGTATTTCAAATATGAGTAAGAATAACAGATTTATCATTGATAAAAATTGGCTTTTTGAAGACTCTTTTTGTCAAATTATTTATGACAAATGGAAGACTAAAACTTTTGATTCTTGTACAGGTCTGATAAAATTTGGTTGCAAGATTAAACATATTAATAAATATGTTTCTCTCTGGGCTAGAAAGAGAGTACTCAATAATAGAGTACTCATAACTAGGGGTGAGCATGGTTCGGTTCGTCTCGGTTTTTGGCCAAAACTGGAACCGAACCATATATTTCGGTTTTCTATAATTTAATAACCAAACCGGGTGGTTCGCATTTGGTTCCACATTCGGTTTTTGGTTCCGAATTGGTTCGTTTCGGTTCGATATTGGTTCTCTTCGAATTCGGATGCTTGGTCAATAATATTTTCACCCAATTTCTTGAAATACATTGTCCAATAGGCACTAATATTCCAATACAATTATGCTACTATTACTTGTCCATGTGGGATATTAATATATCAATCAAATATAAATTTATAATCTAAAAATATTTATTTCAATTTACAATACTACAATAAATCTAAATCTACTACTTCCTATTTCATACAATCATGATTTATAAAAAAATCAAGTAATGAATACTTATAATCTTAAGTGATATAAAAAAAATATTCTCACTAATAGCACCATCGAATAGCATAACTAAAATTTCACGTAGATGATAAATTCTTAACAAAAGTTTTTCTCACATAATTCTTATAAAAGAAGTTCACATAATCCCTATTTTTTCCTTCGTTAGTTCGGTTTTTTTGGTTCGGTTTTTAGGTAGTAAACCGAACCGAACCAAAAGATTCGGTTTTTGAAAAATAAAAACCGAACCATTTGGTTATTCGGTTTTTGGTTATTTTGGTTCGGTTTTTTCTAGTTTTTTGGTTCGGTTTGGTTATTTAGTTCTCATTTGCTCACCTCTACTCATAACAACTTATCTAGCTCAGATGGAGAAGCTATTTAATGCCCCTTACTCGGATTCTAATAAAAATGTGATGGAAATATTAAATAAGAACTTTGAAGAGGTTTGGAAGAAAGAAGAAGCCTATTGGGCTGTCAGGTCCAGGAATTTTTGGTTAAAGTTGGGTGATAAGAACACTAAATACTACCATGCCTTGACTAAACTGAAAAGAAATATTAATCACATCTCCTCAATTAAAAAAGTATATGGAGAATGGGTACATGAGAAAAATGAAGTGATAAATGAAATAAAATCTTACTATAATGAGATTTTCAAATCAAATGGTAAGAGATTCTATGATCCTATCCTGTGTAAGGTTAAGAAAGTTGTTACTGAGGAGATGAATAATAATTTGATTAAAAAAGTTACCTTGGATGAAATTAAAATGGCAGTTTGGTCCCTTGGAAGTGAGAAATCACCAGGGCCTGATGGCTATGGTGGTTTCTTCTTTAAGAAATTTTGGAAAGATATAAAATTTGACCTGTTGAGCTTAGTGGATGACTTCATGATCCATAATACTTCTCTACTTGATATCAATGAAACCATTATAGCTCTCATACCAAAATGTTCTAACCCGAATTTGGTTAGTTCATTTAGGCCCATTAGTTGTGCAAACTTTATCTATAAAGTTATCTCTAAGATTTTATCTAATAGACTTCAAAAGTAGATTGGAGAGGTAATCTCTGAATCTCAAATAGCTTTCATACCTGGAAGGTCAATTTTTGAGAATATTATTATTGCTCAGGAAACTAGTCATTTTCTGAAAAATAAAAGAACTTCTAAAAAGTGTTTTTTGGCAGTGAAAGCAGATATGAGCAAGGCTTACGAAAACATTGAATGGGATTTTCTTATTGTTTTGCTTACTCAGATGGGATTTCATCCAACTTGGGTTGAGTGGATCATTAATTGTGTTTCTACTGTTACATATAAGATCAAAATCAATGGGCAATTATATGATATTAATAAACCTCAAAAAGGCATAAGGCAAGGAGACCCCTTGTCACCTTACTTGTTCTGTTTAGTCACTGAAGCCTTATCTTCTTTGATAGATTATTATGTGAAACTAGGGCTATTACAAGGTATTAGAATTGCAAAAAGAGCCCCTATGATTATACACTTGTTATTTGCAGATGATAGCTTATTTTTTCTTGAAGCTACTGAATATAATGTTGAGATTTTTATCATTGCTTTGAATTGGTATTGCTTTGCTTCAGGTCAGAAAGTGAACTTGAACAAAAGTGGGGTGTTATTTAGTAAAAATACTCCTACTCAGTTAAAGAACAAACTTTGTAATGTTATGAGAATGAATCAACTACAAGATCTTGGTAAATACCTTGGTATACCCTCATCTTGGGGTTTATCCAAAGTTAAAGCAATGGAATGACTCATTGAAATGGTACTTAAAAGAATGGATAGCTGGGACACGCTTATGCTATCTAAGAGTGGGAAGGAGGTGCTTATCAAAGCCATTATAGGCTCTATTACTAACTTCATCATGTCAGTTTTTTTAATCCCAAAAAAAGTCACATCTCGATTAACTTCCCTGGTGGCTGATTTTTATTGGAATAATAAAGGGGAAAATAGATGCCATTGGGTTAAATGGCAAACCTTAATGACTTCAAAAGATGATGGAGGGTTGGGATTTAAAGATTTTCACTCCCAAAACTTGCCCCTTTTGGCTTCAAATGCATGGAAATTCATGAATAATGAAAACTCTTTGGTTTTTAAAGTCCTTAAAGGAAAGTACTTTCCTGACTTGGATTTCATTAATGCTACTCTTCAATCAAATTGTTCCTGGGGATGGAAGAGTTTGATTGAGGGAAGAAACTGTTTTAAGAATGAAATTTTTTGGATTATTGGAAATGGGGAAAAAATTAAAGTTTGGACTGATAAATGGATTCCACTTGAGGTTCAAATGAATAAACCTCAAAATTGTGAGGTTGAACTTGTTAGTGACTTATTTAATGTTGATAAGATTAGCTGGAATGTTGAATTATTACATGAATTGTTTAACCCTCAGGTTGTAGCAACCATAACTGAGATGGAAATTCCCTTTGTACCCTGTGATGACACCCCAATCTGGAACCTCTCTAGTTCAGGTGATGTTATAGTCAAAGGGTGCTATCAAAAGTTATGGAGGGCTCAACAAAAGACTGAGGGTCAGAAAATTAATGATAAAGGTTGTTCATCCTGTAAACTTAAAGTACTTGACTGGAAGTTTATTTGGAAACTAGTAGCTTTACCAAAAGTTAAAATTTTTATATGGAAGTGCTGTGAGAATGGTCTTGCAACAAATCTTAATAGATTTAAGAGGATATCTACTCAATCTCCTTTCTGTGATATATGTGGGATTTATGAAGAAAATTTGGAGCACATGTTGTTCCAATGTCCATGGGCTAGAGAAGCCTGGCTTACTAGTCCTCTGAACTTTAACTCAAATGTTGAACCATCTTTTAATTTTAAAAATGGATTTCATTTGTGAGAAAATGCTCAACTGAAAGAACAGATATATCACCTGATATGGGAGAATTGGCATGCTTTACAACTTGGTTCATTTGGAAGGGTAGAAATGAATTTGTGTTCAAAGGCATTGTCCCTGACCCTATAGTTTTGATCAAAAGAATGTAAATAGCCTATGATGAGTTTGTGCTAGCTAATGCTACAAAACCTGAGGCTAAAGATGAGATTTCTCATCAAGGTTATGCTCCAAATAGAGTGATAATCTCTTATGGAACAAATGTGAACTTGAATAATCCTTCTCTTTCAGATGAGGAAAATAAATGGTCCCCCTCCCCCTTTAAGTGGAAAGTTTAAGATAAACCGTGATGCCTCAGTTAAACCTAATACTAACTTTGCTTCACATGTTTGTGTTTTGCGCAATTCTGCAGGTCAATTGGTTGAAGACATTGCTAACAAGATCACCACAAATTCAGTAGCTGTAGCTGAAGGAAAGGCAGTTTTGAATGCGTGTAAGATGGCATCACTTTATCCACCTGGAAGTGTTGCTATTGAAACTGATTGTTCTTTTTTTGTAAATCAAGTTAATGAATGTTGTAAACTTGATAGTATTACTAAGGTGTTAGTTACAAATGTTAGGCATTTGAAAGATTTGTATAATATTCAAATCTCTTTTGTTAAGAGATCCAAGAACAGGGTAGCGGATTGGGTTGCGAAACAAACACTTAGTGGGAGTTTGTTTCGCCTTTGGAGTTTTAATCCTCCTTCCCAATTAGTTAGGTTGATTTGCATTGACTTTAAACCAGTTGGTATTGGCTAAAATGTGTAATATTTTTTGGTAGTAATGAAATGTTTCTTTTCGACTAAAAAAAAGTGGGGTTGTTATGCTTTAAAAGCCGCCCCATGTAGATATGACCTCTAGGCAATACAAAACGCCCAACTACTTCCTTTTCTTACATTTCTGAAATCTTTTGTTTAAAATCTTGAAAAAGTATTCACCTAGACTCCTCTAACGAGGTGGACCTGTCGTATGAATAACTACTTCCTTTCATAAATGAGCAAACAACTCAAGTGTGATATAAGAACATGAACCCCTCTAACTCAAAGTGTGAGTCATTCAAGTCGATATTATCCGGTTTAATCTTTTTCTTGACCATAAAAAATTGTAAAACCACTCTAATAATTTAATTAATATCTAATATATTTTAAATTTGTTTCTGCAATTCCTATAAATGTCCTAATTAAATATTCTTTTACTAACTATAATATTTAGAAAAGTAATGATATATAAAATATATCACTCATGACATAGTCATGACATGACATGATTTAAATAGAAATAAATTACAATCACACCATGTCATGGGTAGTATATTGGGTTAGGGGTGAGAAAATGACCCGCTTGACCCGTGAAAACCGGGCCATACAACCCGTTCATGCGGGTTTTGGGTCTACACCCGATTTTAGTTTTAGCAAAACTTGCGGGTTTGGATCTAAACTGCATCTTTGTGTTATCAAAACCTGCTTAATCCAACTCCGGCCTGCCATCTATATGTCTTTTCTTTAAATATTCATTATATATTACTTTTTTAATCGAAAATGCATAGATAAAGGGCCTTAGAATGGCTAGTCGAAAAAGTAAGGACACGGATGACGTCTTGGTATAATTTTTTCCTCTATGAGAAGGGTAAGGAAGTTATATTAAAGTCCGTTATTAACGCTATTCCAAACCACTTTCTTAATGTTTTTCAAATTCCGTCTCAAGTAGCTAAACACTTGGCTTCTCTAGAAGCTAACTTCTTTTGGGATAATAAAAATAATGCAAAAATTCACTGGTCCCCCTGGGACGTTCTCTCTAAACCCAAGGACGTTGGAGGTCTAGGCCTTACGAACTTTCATCTCAGAATATAGCTTTAATTCTTCTAGCTCGTGGAATTTTTTCCACCGCCAAGAGTCCATACTCCTTAGAGTGTTGAAAGGTAAATACTTTCATAACTCCAATTTCCTAGAGGCTAACATGGGTAATAATACTTCTTGGGGTGGAGAATCTCCTAACTGAAGGAGATGTGTTAAAAATGATATTAGATGGGTGGTCGGAGATGGTCATTCCATTCGCATTTGGGATGATATCTAGACCCCTTGTGGAAAGAAAAGAAACTCGCAAATTATTCTAATAGTAAGTTAATCTTTGTACACAAATTTATTAACTTACATAAAAAACAGAGAATTTAGAAACCTGCATGGAATTCTCCCACATTCTCAAGTAAAAAATATTCCACTTATCCACTAACCTCTCCTTGGTGGACTTGCTAGCCCAAGATGGGTTGAATCAGTGTCGGGTCAAGTTACAGTTAATGAAGTTTACAACATTCTCATTTCAAAGAGGGAAGTAGATAAGAGAAGCCAATTAAAAAATAGAGCAGAAAGTTCTAAAATCATCCCCAAAGGCCTTTGGAATTTTATCTGGGGTCTAAATGTGTCGTCTAAAGTTGAAAAATTTCATTGAAAGGTGGATAAAAAAGCGTTACCGACAAATGTTAATCGAGTAAAGAGGAAAAGAACAACTATTTCTACTTGTGAAGTGTGCAGTAGAGATAGGGATGGCAGTGGTTACGATTTTAATCTGAAACCGACGAATAACCGAACCAAATAAAAACCGATTATGTAACCGTGGTTAAATCCGTTAGGTTTGGTTTTAGAAAGTGAGACCGATGGTTAAAACCGTTAGGTTATGGTTTTAGATTAAAAAAACCCGAAAAACCGAAAATCTGTTTCTATATATATATATATGATTTTATTTTACCTACTAAAGGCTAAATTCCATGCATTTTTATATTTTGAAATCCATCTTTCTTATATTTTTTGATTTTTAATTACCAAAAGGTCAAAAGTCTCAACCCAACTATAGATAAGGATGGAAATGGTTATGGTTTAAATCAAAATTGATGAAAATTTGAACCGATTAAAAATCGATTATGCAACCAAGGATAAAACTGTTAGGTTATGGTTTTGAAAAATGTAACCGATGGTTAAATTCTTTAGGTTAAAATTTTAGATAAAAATAAAACCGAATAACCAAAAACCCGTTTATTATCATCTATTTTTGTATATTTTATAGTAATATAGATAGAAAAGTATTTTTATAAAACTAAAATCTAAATATTAGAATTAACAAAAGAAGTAACAAAAACGTTATTTAATTAAAGATCAATGTCCAAAAAAAAATTAAAGATCAACATAATATTTTATATATCGGAGATTTTTCATGTATTTGTATCTTGTTTCAAAATTTCAATATATTTAGAGAGTTATAGTTTGGCATGTCACAAGAGCGAGGCGAGGTTAGGAATCCTACTACGAGAGAGACACCTCACGAGCCGGGTTATGGTTAAAATTCGAAAAACCGTTTAAAAAACCGAATCCGAATTATTCGGATATGGTTTTGAAAAGTAAGTCCGATGGTTAAATCCGTTAAGGTTTGGTTTTTGATAAATTAAATGGATATGGACATGGTTTTGGATTTTTTTACAATAATTCGATTCGTTTCGATCCCTAAGTAGAGAGGACGAGACTATGGGAACTTACTCTTCCATTGCCACTATGCTAGAGCAACAGTGATGGCTAGCCCTCTAAATCTTCTTACCCTTAACCGAGTTACTTTGAGCTTTGATGAATGGATATTGCAAGTCTATGAGTATGCAAATGCATTCCATGGAACCTGATCCGGTGTGTTATGCGACTTTTCTTTTATGGAATATTTGGCTCATTAGAAATTGTGTTATTTTATGTAACTTGAAACCTGATCCGATTGCTATGGTCAATAATGTGTTTGGGTCATATGACGAGTATTGAAAGGATTTAGCCTTTCCACTCAAGGAATTAAACTTTATTGTCAATAGATATAATCACAGCCTTAAAAATCCTAATAATGAGAGTTTGAAGGATCCACACCCTTCAAATTCTTCTAAGAAGCTTATAGGTTCAAAAAAACTTTATTTATAATATTTATAAGATTAATTCTCCTCTTGTGGTTCCTGATAATCTAAACTACTCAAGGAGATGTTCTAATCATTACTATGTCTTGTGGGAGAAATTAATCTGTGAATAGGTCCATAGGTATATGAAATGTTGGTGTAATTAAAGGTACAAAGTTCAAGGGAGTGGTGAGAAGGCCCTTCGTCCCTATTTGGACCCCACCGCGAACTAATGGTCTAAAATTAATTATGATGCAACGTGGAATATGACTAATGGTTTAGCAATGGTTGGTTGTATTGTTAGGAATAAACGTGGACATTTGATCGATGGTGAAGGTTAGAGTTTTAGCGCATGATCAGCGGTGGAAGCAGAGGCCAGAGGTTTGTAAAATGGTAGAATATTAGCCGAAAGAAACCATCACAGTGGAAAATTATTGTAACAACGTTATTCAAGCCGTTGCAGACCCAAGATTTAAATGCGACAAAAGATTATGTAATAGTTTAACTAAAATTGATTATTGTAAAAACTTATGTAATATTTCTTTCGTCTTTGCTTCAAGAAAGAATAATCAAGTACTCAATTGGGTAAAAAAGAAAGAAAGATATATGACTTTTTGTTTAGCCAATGGATGTGTTCTGCCCCATCCCAATTAGCTAAAATCTTGTCTTTTAATGCGAAAATTTTAGGGATCGGGTGAAATTTGTATTTATTTTGTTTCCTTTAATGCACTATATATTACTAATCTCATTTGGTTATGTAACTTTAGGGTAAGGTCCTATTGGACTATTCCATGTGCGTCGCTAGTGATTCAAGGTTTGTACTATCAAATATGTTAGGAAAAAAAAACTATTTACCAATTATGTATATGTATATAAGATATTAACAATGTTGGTTTCAATTAACCAGTTAGGTTAGCTCAACTGGCCAGGGCTTTTCTATTTCTTTTGTACTTAAAGGGTGTGAAGTGAGAGGTACATTGTTTGAATCCCCTCCCTGAACATGGGTAACCTGGTTTTGATTTACCTGAGGGTATGCATGAAGAGGCATGCTGATGTCTCCTCATTTGTGATAGATTTATATTAGGATGAGACATCATTTTTAGTGATTTAGAAGTCATTATAGTCGATTTTCTTGAGAAATGCTACACTTTCCTATTTTGAGTCTTGATTTAGTAAAATAATATTTTTAGAGCATATTGGGTTTAATTATTTATTTAGTGTGAAGCTTTAAAGATAATTATGGAGCTTAATTAGAGTCCAAGTCAAAGACAACAACTTATGGAAAGAGATTAGCATGGTAATTGGAGATAAGGAAATAAAAGCTAAAAAGATGGAAAAGGAAAAGCTGCCTAAATCTGGGATTCTGCATACACGTCCAAAGATATGCGTTTTTACCTAAGAAATAGGCCAAATCTGGTGATTTCCTTCTAATGGGTCAAGATAATTCTGTTGCGATTCTTTTGGTATCTTATGGAGCTCAAACCGACTAATAACGAAGAAGATATGCTCAAAACGGTCCAGCAGTGTTTATCTTTATTTCCATACGAATTAGAGTTGGGCTTGGAGTCCACTACTTACTTCTCCTTCAAGAAAACGAATTAGGGCTTCCAAGACACCTATAAATACACCCTTATACCATTGTAAACATGTCCTTGCTCAGTTTCAAGCTTAGGCTTAGTCCTTACTTGTATTTTCTCACTTTTAAATAATAGCTTAGTCCTTTAAATTAATATGCATCCTTAGTATCAAGCTATTCATCCAAGAAGCAAGCTGACCTATAGAGGAAGACAAGAAGAAGAAGTTGGAGAGTGACAAACTCCTCTTTTACATCTCACCTTCTCTATATTTAGGGTAATTAGCTATAGATCTATGTTCAACCATATTTCTAAGCTTTTATTCTGTAAGTTTTACTTTTATTTGTTGGGTTATTACTTTGTCTAAATTCCATAATACTATTTGTTATTTTAATTGATTGAGCTTGGCGTATATTGTTATTATGTGTTTTGACTTATTGTTACAACCCTGGATTTGGTCAATCTTAGGATTATTTTTAGTTATTGACAACACTACATAATCGTCTAGTTTTGATCCCTTGCCTAACTAGATAGCCATAAAGGTTTGATTTAATCACCAATCATTACCCAAGACCTTGGTAGTGGAGAGGTTGCTCCTAAGCCTAGAAAAGGCTAGGTAGAATTTAGAATCCTGGTTAATATATAATGCTTAATCTGTGACAAGTTAGAATAACAAGTTAGTAAAATAGACTCATAATATTAATCCTAATTTATTTAACTTACATTCATATTTATTTATCTGCATTCATATTTGTTTATTTCATATCAGATATTTATTCATCTTTTTGTATTTTTATCTAAAACATCTAAATTCATCTACGCTTGTTAAATATAAGTAGATCTAACGGATTAAATCCCTGCGAACGAACTTAACTTATCATTAAAACTTGTAAACGATCTGTGATACTTGCAGTGAGTTCCGTGGTTCTCAAGGGTGTGTGCTCTTTATTATTATCTTTATTTATCTATTATTTTATCACACCTTTGCCCCCACCACATGCGTATCCTCCATAGGATTAGTCGAGGTGTCCACAAGCTGGCCCGAACCATCCACATCAGCTCATTTCTTGCTCAAATGTGAAGTTGAGATAGTTACACAAGTGATCGACTGTCAATTTCTTTGAGTATTGTGCAGCACAAACTAGTAATATTTATTGAACATGCGTGCCTCTTAAAAACATATTTTGATAACTTGATGGTATTAACTAGGTTTGTGCTTTAAAAAACACCCTTATTATGCTTTTATTGCTTGTACGAAATGTGTAATTGTGGATCAAATTGTTAGTTAGCAACGCATATAAGGCTAATTAAAATGAAGCGAGAAGTGAGTAGTTTTACAGACCTTGAGATCCAAACTAGTCAAAAACCAACTTGCCTACAACTTTGAAGTAAAATAGATAACAAGACCACGTAGTTAGGAAATGATCTAAGAATTTCAGTGATAAGCCACTTGTTCCTTATAGCTTGTCCAAATAAATGTAGTTCTCACTCGTAACCCTTCTGAGCTTAAGTCTTTTCTTTGTTAACCACATTATAAGCTTATAACCCTTAGATGGTAGGATTTTACCATAGACTCACACTCGAATCATAGCTTCTTATGAATTTATCTTCTTTGAGCTTGAGTATGGAGTGATGGGTGTTCGTATAAAAGGATGAGAACAAGTGGATATTATGTTTGTATTATGCTACATTACGATGCACGTGATTATATTCCTTGTCAGATTCATGAAAAGAAAAAGTTTATAATTATGAAAAAAATGAACTGGAAAAAACATGGAACCACACATCAAAAACATGATTTATGCGTGACTTACAAAAGAAAAGAAGCAAAAAAAGAATCTGGCAAGTGAAAGTTTTGGAAAAAGAAAAATGTATTGATCATTGTATTTGGAAAATTGGGGATGCTTGTTGATGCATCAAAAAGGGATGAGTGAGCACATCTATGAGAGAAAAACTCAAGCTCTTATTCGATTATTTGTTTGGTTTGGTGATGAGAGAGCCAAGAACTTACTTATAAATATGGCCGGCCCTTGGGTAAGGCCACCAAGGCGGCCGCCTTAGGCCCCATTTTTTATTAATAAAAAAGAGCCCCAATTTTATTAAAATAAATTGTTTATAGTAACAAAAGGCCCCGAAAATTAAATCTTGCTTTAGGTAACATATTTTAGTTTCTCGGGCCGGCCCTGCTTATAATTATCTATATATATGTCATACCTCACTAAAGCCTTACATTATAACCAAAAAGTCCTTGAGATCTTTAGCTTTGTGGTTAAGAGACGAATGAGAGGAAAGGAAGGAAGTGAGTTGGACATTAAACAACATGTAAGGGTTGATGATTATCCTATAGCCGCCTTGTTAAACCTAGTAAGAATGATCCTTTTGCTTTGCGAAGCTAACCTTTCTTAAAAAATTTACATTGTTGATAATTTGTCTGATTTAAATTTTATGGGTTATTACTTTTGCATGAGTTTTATGAGAAGTCGTATTTACATTGATTATGAGTCATTGCATGCTTCTACATGATATATTTTGATTCTTGGATCCAATTTTGTGCTTTCATTGTCGGGGCAACATAGTTTTGAGTTGGGGGTCATTATGTCTCATCGTTTGTGATATATTCTGATACTTCTGTTACATCATTTTGGGTTGTTTTGAAATTATTATTTGAGATTTATCCCGCGATTTAGAATATTTGAGTTTGTAGCTATTATTTAAGATTTAACGTGTTTTACATCAATTTGAGTAAGAAATCAAAAGAGTCAATAGAAGTCAGAGCGCCAAAGCTGGAAAAACTGATTCGTAAACGTAGAAAAATCATGAAAGGTAATTGGGAAGGATTCTGATCATGTCATTTGGGAACAAGATATCGCTTGAAGTCTAGAACGCGTGAGAAGAAACGACGACCAATTACGAGCTGAGACAAAATGTCTGAACGTTTTGGCATGACGACTTGAGCTGTCCAGTTTTAGCAAAGAAGTTCACGTGCCACTTTTGACCTATTTTTTGGGTCCATGACTTAAACCTTCGAATTTTCTAGAATATATTAGTAGTTATTTATATTTTTAGACACACTTTACTTATTATTTACCCTTGTATTTGTTGGATTAATGCTTTATATTTGTTAATTTAAATGTATAAACGTTAATCTGATCATGTTCTTTTAGGAGAAGCGGAAGAGACTTAGATTAATATAGAGGATTAACTAAGACTCTTCATCTTCCCTTTGAGAAGTGGAAAAGACTACTTTTGTGAATATTTTTGTCCCACATAGGAGGTGAGTAAAAAAGTTTATCTACTTAAATAAACTCACCTATGTATTCTTATCACAAGAGCTAGTCACTATGGAAGCTAAAAGGGAACAAGGAAGCCCCCACACGCGCGCACCACCACCACCAACACCCGCCCGGCCCGGCACCGGCGACGGCGTGGGCCGTGGGGGAGTTTGGGGAGTTTGGGGAGTCAAAAAATGAAAAATGAAATGGATTTTCCTACCAGCTCTTATAGTGGTCGTTAACAATTCAAACTCAAACGTAGAGACAAGTCTCCACCAATCACGCACGCGTTAAAGAATAAGAATATTTCAGCAGCTGTTACAAGGAGATAGTCAACACGTAGAAATATCAAAGTCAAAGCTGTTACAGAATATAAAAAACGTGGAGGTTAAAAGCCAATCAAGTCAATTACTAGAGGTAATCATGGGACTTAATGGGGACGTTGCTGAATGGTTTGATTCCTCACCTCTCCCCTATATAAAGAGCTCTCACTCCACTCATTCCAGCTACGAAATACACAAGAAAGAAAAATACTCTGCCTCACCTTCTCTCTAAAAAACGATAGTTAGTTTTCCGTTAGAGATACCGGTCTGCCGGAATATCTTTTTAATGACCGTAGGTGACTGTTATTATTTTTCCTTTCATTTCCATGTAATTGTTATTCAATTTTTCCTTGTAATCGTAATTCAATTTTTTTGTAATCGTTAGTTTACACTAAAATTGTTTTCTTTACTTCTTTTGTTTTTCTTTGGAAACCATTCTTTTTGTAAAACCGGTGATTATATTAATCACAATATTAAGAAATAAGAAAGGAGGGTAAGACAAGAGACAAACAACATAATTACTTCTGTCTCTTCTTCCCCTAAATTCCTAATTATGTATTTATTTTCTTTATATTTTGATATGAGCTAAATTCTCTATCAGTTTGGGATCTCTAATTTGTGAACCATATTGACAACTATTTGATTATTTATAGAGAAAATGACACCTAGGGTCTTGAACACACCCCCCTCTTCAAGATGGGGACCCGGCCTAGAGCCTCTTCTTACTAAAGACCTCAGCAACTTTTTAACACATGAACCCCAAAACCCCAATTACTAAACTACCCCTCTTTTGTTTTCTTTCCCCCTATATATACCAAATATTACATTTCACAACTCATTATTATCTCTCATTATTCTCTTACCTCCCCTCCTCACCTATTTCTCTCTCCTCCCTCATCACCAAACCGCCACCACCACCTCCATAACACAACGCCGCCATCAACCACCACCGCCAGGTGAAGCTTAAAAATAACACCATCCTCGCCGGAAATCTGCTCCACTATCCTCGCCGGAAATCTGCTCCACTATCCTCGAACTATCCTCGCCGGAAATTAAAGTAAATCTGCTCCAGATCTGGTTCACCACCACTATCCTCTCTCGTTTTCCTGCTTCTTTGAACGGGATCGGAGCTTCCATATCCGCCGTCACCGGAGCTCAAAACAATACATGGAGGCGCTGTGGTGGTTCGTGAGCTCGCGAAGAAGATGAGAAGCCATGGCTGCGGATCTCAGTGAACTCGCGAAGAAGGAGAAGAGCAACGAAGAGCTCCAGCAGTGTTGTTCGCCGGAGGTGCGAGAAGCTTTGAAGACCATCGGAGTGGTGGTGCTAGCCGGAGGCGCGAGAAGCTTGAAGACCATCGGACTGGGTTTCGCTCGAGTGGTGGTGCTAGCCGAAGGCGCGAGGGTTACTGCTGCTGCATTCCACCATTGTTGCGAGCTCATCTTCTCCAGCTCATCTTCACCATTGCAGCCGTGAAACTGAATCCTTGAAACTGAAGCTGTGGTGGTTGTGGTGTTATGGTGGTGGTAGTGGTGGTGTTCGTGTGGTTGCCTAGATTCTGGTGGTGTTGGTGGGTGGCTATGGACGAGAAGACTGTCATGGTGGCGGTGGTGCTCGTCGTTTTTTTTTTTTTAATTTCAGATCTAGATCTGGTTTGACCAGATCTGGTCAAACAAGATAGTAATTAATTTTTTTTATTTTTTAATTGTATATTCATTTGTAATTGTTTAAAATTGTGCAATAAAGGTGAATAAAAGTTTTTTGACTAGTTATGCATTGTTTTTTAATAATACTCATCAATTTGACAGAGTACTCATCAAATTTACAGAGTACTTATCATATTTCTCGGAGTACTCATCAAATTATTCGGAGTACTCATTAAAATTATTCGGACTACTCACCAAAATATATAAAGTACTCATTAAAATATATAGAGTATTCAGTCAATTTATAGAGTACTCTCAGTTTTTTCTGATACTCTAAGTTTTCTTCCGATACTCTCAGTTTTTCCCGATACTCTATGTTTTTTCCGGTGACTGGTGGTCGGTGGTCGGAGGTCGGAGATAGGTGGTAGGTGGGTAGGTGGTAGGTGGGTAGTGGTAGAGGAGAGAGAAATAGTGACATCACACTTTTTTGTCTTTTAGTGGTAGTAAGGGTAGGAAAGACTATTGTCAACATTGAGGTCCCTAAGAAGAATAACATTTTTAAAACTACTCTATAGAGAAGAAAGTGTGTCTCCAAGACCCTATATATAATTCACCCTTATTTATAATTATTGGGATCTTTTAGGTTGAAGTAAATTATGCTCAAGTTCCACTGATTATTAATTTGTTTTAAATGCGAATTTTGTTTTTTGTGGTCACATAAATTGGATTCTTTTAACTTATGAATTTATCTCGGAAGGGGGATTTTTAGGTGGGTTTAAGTAATAATTATATATATATGTATCTTAAGAATCGAACACCTTGGTAGTTTATATAACCGTTATATGAGTTTAATCTAGAAAGCGTCCTATAAAGTGCGTAAGTTTATCCAGAATGAACTCGTAAATCTAAATAATACCCCCTAATTTACCTTGATGGGACTTGGGTGGAATTTGGGATCCCGATTAATATAAAATTATCAATTTACCTTGTAATCAAGTAATTATTATAGTTTTTGAGAATATACATTCTGAACTAGTTGCTTTACTCGAGTTAAACCCCTTATATTACTTTATTTTTGTCTTGTTCTTAGTTATAACGTAATTTAGTTTTAGTTTGATTATCAAAATATAATCTTTTATAATTTATTTATAGTATAACGAATATCCTATCTTTAGTTAAAAGCATATAAATTAACCTTACAATTGTTGTGGAGACAATTTTATTTACAAATTTTACTACTTGATGATCCGTACATTTACGAGGCATAATTTTCTTAGTTTTGTTTTTATATCATACTTTAAAAGCTATCGTATTTTTCAGTCGTATTTAATTTGTAACAGTAAGAAATGAGTGGTGGACGATAAATAGAGCACAAACAATTTTTTTTTCTTTCAAACAGTTGGGATAGAAAGTAACTGAAAATATTAGGGGTGCACACGGGTCGGTTAACCGACCCGAAGTGCTATACCCTTTACCCAATCCGAGTTACTCGGATTTACATAATTAAAACCCTAACCCTATTTTTTTTAACTAGATTTTACGGGTTGGGTCATTTCGGTTTGGGTCGGATTTGGGTTGGGTTCGGATTTTGGTCAATAAAAAGTCAACACATTAAAAATTAAAAAAAATCATTAATTCAAAGTAAAAGTTTCCATTTATAGTAACTTTCTCAAAATATAACCTTACCAAATATAGTAAGGTTCAAAAAATGACAATCTGCAGAATTAATATTACAAAGTACAAACCAAAACCAAAGAAATTACAAGTCTATAGTCTCAACTACAACTCAAATGAATTACAAATTCTGAAACAAGCAACTCAAATGAATTACAATTTTCAACTAAGTCTAACTTAATAGTGATTACAATACATTTCAAGATTCATAGAAGGTAGTGTGAAATATCAAAATTGCAACCTCTCCTGTGCAAAGTAGCATACTTGTACAGAATTGGGTGCATCTCCTTGAAATGTTTGCATCCAAAAGCCCAAAAGTATTATATTTCCTGCAATTTGTCACTACAAAATACAAAGGAGGAGAGGAACATTAGAATTAGCCTCAGATTATTTTCATCATTGGCCATTTAAAACTTAGGGACAAGGGACAGTTGTTTAATCTCGCAATTTACCATAAACACATCAAATATTGTTGCCAACTCAACCATTCAATCCTTTGTTGTACAATTGTATCATACAATTAAATTTCAATATGTATTAAGTATTATGTAATCATCTACTCATCTAGTGTACCATTGGATTTGAATGGGAGATGCAAAGTCAATATTGTAATGTAAAATACAGTAGGTTGTGGATTAAAATAGATAGACTTTATACCTTAGGTTATGGGCTACAAATCAGTTGTAGTGGACTCTATTGAAGTCACACTTAACTCATCCAAGCCTGCATAACCTGCAAAATAGATGAAATTATTCACTAATTAGTTAGGGACTAACATTTAAAATAAATTTCCAAGTAACAAAACACAGTGTAGTACCTAATTCAGCTTCCAAATGTTCAACTAACTCTTTAGAGCAATTAAGATCAATAGGTAGTGAATACTTTAACCAATTTTGTGTACAAATCAGAGTCTCAACTGTTGAAGGGGATAAGGAGCTTCTAAACTGATCAAGAACCCTTCCACTTGTGGAAAAGGCAGATTCTGATGCAACTGTTGAAACAGGGACATCCAATACATGCCTTGCCATTTCAGACAAGTACTTAAACCTCATAGTATTTGATTTCCACCAAGCTAGAATATCAAATGAATGTGTCATTTCCTCAACATCTTCCTTAAGATACCTTTCAAGTTCATTCCCCTTTGAACTATTTTTTTCAGCCATAAAGGATTGGAACCTACACCCAAGCAATGAATGATTTGTAGCCACTTCAGGACCAGAACTGGTTGAAGTACCAGCACTGGGAGCAGTTGTATCATTATAAACTGCAAATATCCTTGTTAATGCATCATTAACCTTTGCAAGTAATTGAGTAGCCTGTGTAGGAGTATACATAAAACTGAAGTAACAAGTCAAATACTGCAATTTCTTCCTAGGATCTAGTACAACTGCAACATACAGTAGTATGTTTATACTATTTATTCCCCAATATTTCAGAAACTTAGTCTTCATTTTTAAAGCCATCTCTTTTAAAACCTCATTATCAGAGTTGCATAATTCTTCAATTTTCTCCCATATAATAACAATTTCATCAAAGAAAAGATTTGTAGTCACAAATAAAGTTCCAGAAAACTTTTTTGTAGAGTCATAAAACAATTTCAGAAACTCAACAAAGCAACAAGCATTTTGCCAATCAATAAAGGTAGGTGAGGGTCTAAAAGAATCAGAAAGAAAGAATGCCTTATAATTTTCATCATGTTCACTCATCAAATCAAACACAGTCTCAAACTTAATAGCAGATTCAAGCATTTTGTAAGTGGAGTTCCATCTAGTGGGCACATCAAGACTTAAAAGGGCCTTAGACTTAATATTACACGTGTTCATAGTATCTTTGAATGAAGTAGTACGAGCTGGAGAAGACCTTACATACCTCACTGCCTCGCGAATATTTTTAATTGAGTAATCTAATTCAAACATACCTTCTCGCACAATCAAGTTCAATATATGTGCGCAACACCTCACATGGAGAAATTCATGATTCAAGATGGTTTTTGGTTTTGTTCCTGAGACTTTAATCAAATACTTAATCGTAACAGTGTTAGAAGAGGCATTATCAACTGTTAAAGTTAAATAAGAATCAAGTTCCCAATCCCTAAGAATAGTTTTGATGTCTCCTCATTTGTGATAGTAAAATACACTCTTGAGACATCATTTTAGGCTTATTTATTAGTTTATAGGTTGATTTTAGCTTAATTTAATGCACTTTCCTATTTTGGGTCTTGATTTGTAGAATTATTATTTTTAGAGCATATTGGGTTTAATTGTTTATTTAGTGTGAAGCTTTAAAGATAATTATGGAGATTAATTAGAGTCCAAGTCAAAGATTACAACTTATGGAAAGAGATATGCATGGAAATTGGAGATAGAAGGAAACTGAGTTCAAATAGGAAAAGGAAAAGCTGCCTAAATCTGGGATTCTGCAGTACACGTCCAAAGATTGGTGTTTTTACCTAAGAAATAGGCCGAATTTGGTAATTTCCTTCTAAAGGGTCTAGATAATTCTGTTGCGATTCTTTTGGTATCTTATAGAGCAAAATCCGACCAATAACAAAGAAGTTATGACCAAAACAACGCAGCAGTGTTTATCTTACGAATTTGGGTTGGGCCAGGAGCCCATTACTTGAAGTTATCTCCAAGAAACGAATTAGGTCAACCTCTAACCTACAAATACAGCCTCTTAACACTCTTAAATCATCCTTGGCCAGACCCTAAGGCCAAGAGGAAGCTGCAACACAAGAGAAGAAATCTGGAGGGAGCTGTGCATCAATCATGTCTCCTTCAATCTCTTATTTTGTAATTCTTTCTTCTTCTTTTCTTTGTATGAACTAATTCTCTTAGCTTAGGTTTTGCATAATGTGTAAACTATGAATTCTAGTTCTTCTATCTAAATTCTTTGGGAATTATATGTTTTAATCTGATATTAGCTACTTACCCTTATATTTGATTATGTGTTTTGATTTAATGATTGTTTTCCTTGCTAGTGCACGAGTATAGGATTACCTTAATAGTAGTTAGATGGTCACCTTGTAAGGGTGTTTAACTATTGAACCACCACATAACGTCTAGTGTCGATAGCAGTTCTGACAAAACATACTTCTAACTAGATAGTCATTAAGGTTTGTTTTAACCACCATATCACCAAGATTGCAGTATTTGCTTAGGGCCTTAGTGGCGTTTGATAACCCTATTTTAAATCACTTCTTGGTTGTGCCGTTTCCCCCTTAGTCGCTCTCAAGGTCTAAGGTAGTGGAATTTAGAATCCTGACTAAGTATACCAAGAGCTAATATTCTCCCTTATGAATTAGATTTAATAGATAGAATTAGAAAGATTAGTGCATACTAGTAAAACCTAAGTTATATCGTTCATACTATCTTCTTTTCTTTTCTGTTATTTATTTTCTGTCTTTAATTTAGTAGTTTAGTTTTCTTATTAAAAACCAAATAAATATCTATCTATCTCTTCTTTCTACTTGCGTATTATCTTTCTCTCTTTAATATCTGCACTTGATAATTTGCATAAGTTCTCTCTAACTTTCGTCAGTCCCTGAGGAACGAATCTTCTTATCATTAAAACTTGCATACGTCCTGTAATACTTGCAGCACCGTGTTAGTTTAGGGTGTGTATTTGCACTTATTTTATACATCTTTTTATCACACCTTAGGCCACACCAAGTTTTTGGCGCCGCTGCCGGGGACTACATCGTTAGTCCTTGTGCAATTATCTTGTGCTTTTATTTTAGTTAGTTCTATTTTACGCTTTTCTTTTTAGTTTTTGTCTTTACAGATTTTTTTTAGGCGAGAGCAGATTTATTAGGAGATAAAGGTTTCGTGTTATTAGATCCTGAAGACGCTAATTCATGATGGAATCTCTAAGGCTCAAGGAGTTGAGCCGACAACTTGAGGAATTACGAGAACAATCGCGAGAACTAGCTCGGAGGAATCTAGTACATACATCACCTTCATGTCCTAGTTGTGGAGCAAGAGATCACTCGTGGGGACGTTGCATGAACAATCCAGCCTCAATTTCCTTCATGCCTTATCAAAGAGACCATTATCATGATGGTTATTATCAATCTCAAGGAAATTACGCTGACTGTCAACCCCCACAGAGTTACAATTGGGTCGGAGATCAACAGCCATGTCATTATGATAACCATTATCATGATGATTATTATCAACCACGACCACAAGCTTATTATCCTCCACAACCTATCTATCAAGAAGCGCCGATTTATAATGAAGCTTATCAAGAACCACTTCCTTATTCAATGCAGCAAAAACAACCTTCGAGTTTGAGTTCAAGTTTGGCTCGACTGATGCAAACACTTGATAATATAGAGAGTCGCCAGCAAGAATCCCAAGACTCGCAGAATGCGCTTATGGAGAAGTTGCAGAGAATGTCACAAAGGATGAATGAAACTCTAATCCCTGCAGAAAGGCAACTCCAAAGTGATAATACTGCTCCAGAAAACAAAGTTTGTTATGCAGTTGAATTAGAAAGTGGAAAACAACTACCTCCAACAAGACCAGAACCAGAACCAGTCCCTATTCCAGATCAGAGGGGGGAAGAAGCAACAGAAGATAAGGTCGAAGAGGTAGTTGAACAAGAACGTGTCCAAGAGAAGACACCAGAAAAGAAAGAGAGCCCAGTGGTAACCAATACATGTCCTCCTCCACCATTCCCTTCACATGTCAGAAAGGACAATGACCTGGAATTCAAGAAGTTCGTTGACATGATGAACAAATTAAAGAACAGCAGCCCGTTTGTAGAAGCTCTCACAAGAATGTCAAAATACGGTCAATTCATGAAGGACATTCTTTCTAACAAACGAAGATTCGAGATGAATGGATTACCAGAGGAGTGTAATGCTACACTTGGAATTGAGTTACCACCTATTCCCACGACATCTTGGATGGCACCATCCATGATCATGAAGAATCGAGCTGAAAAGTTCGTGGGAATTAAAGGCAAAGGGTGGAAATTTCGTCATCCTTAATCGAGGTAACCCGTCTAACTTTGAAAGACGTTAAACAAAAGTGCTGTACGGGAGACAACCCGTAATTTCTTTTATGTTTTTACGTTTTAGTTTTTAATTTATGTTTAGATTAGTTAATTTTAGTTGATATTGCATATTTGAGGAAGGTATTAGTGTTTTTGATGATTAGGTATTGGAGAAATCGAGTTAGGGAAGCGAGCAAAGTTTTCGGAACGGAGAAACTTCAGCAAGTCATATCTTTGCGCTCGGATATTGGAATCAGGTGATTTTTGAGCCTAAACTGCATAACTTTTCGAGATCTAGCTGCTGGAAAGGTTTTTGCCACGTGCGGTACACCGGACCTCAGCCGCGGTGCACCGCGTGGTCAAAAACCCGTACTACGGGTTGCTACCGCGGGTTTTATCCAGAAACGAAAAAAAAAATAGCTGATGGGTCCGGTATACCGGACCCTATACCGCGCCATGCACCGCACAAACACGTGCCACGGGGTCCTACCACGGGTTTTTTGACGTAGGAGGCGCGGTATACCCCGCGGTACACCCCATGGTCCGCAGGGGTAGTCCGCACGAGCCACCAGAGAGAGAAAAGAAAGGGTTTCAAGGTTATATGAAGATCTAAAGCTTATTATTCCGAATTTATTAAACCTTAAACCTCTTTCTTCTCTCCAAAACTCTCCCAACTCCATTGAAGCTCATCAAAACCTTCACCAATCATCAAAACACTACCCAATCACCATGAAAACACATCCAATTCATTCTCCACATCATTACAAGGAAGATTCAACCACCTATATCATACCAAAACACCTTGAATCCAAGAATCAAACGCTCAAATTTCAATAATTCATCCTACAATTTCTTAAATCCAAGCCAATCCATGAAGAATCCATCTTACCCACATAGAGAATCATCATCAAATCACCTTTCCTAACCCAATTTAAGCTTGTACAACCAATAATCAAGAGTTTCAAATTTCAAGAGTGGTTAAAGCTTTGAGTTGGGGGTCAATTGAGATGATTAAGAGAACATGAACATTATCTACTGTATGGGAGATGAAGAAATCAAGGTAGTGGATCTAATTGAGAAGAAATCAAGTGAGAAAAGTCCTAGTTCCCATTCAAAGGGTAAAACAAGTCAAGAGAAGAGAGGTTAGCATGCTGTGTTGATGAGCAAAAAGATTCCAACTTTAGTGAAGAAGACAACACAAGACTCTACAAATCAATGACCTTATACCCAAAAGAAAAAGAGAAAGCTTCAATGGCCATGATAGCTTCTCCGAAGTAACAATTAAAGGAACTACCTTTTTCTTATAAGAAAGTATTTGAAGACGAAGTTGAAGGAGAATTCATGAAGATTCGTGGAGATTTGGAATGATGGGGTTGTTTGTGAATTGTATTGTGTGAAGAGAAGAAGAAGATGTGGCACAGTTGATCTATGAGGAGGTGATACGAATCTTCGATCTCTCCCATGACGTTATTTAATGCAATATCCTATTATGATCACGTGTCTTGATCGAAAAGCAAGTAAGAAGATGGGTGAAGAAGATACATTAGATTTAATCCGAGTATCGACAAGGCGAGGTAATAGCCTCAAAGAGTATGTTTTCTTTCTTCCCTACCATTTCTTTATGTGCAATATGTATGCTAATTTTAAATTTTATTTTTCTTGAGTCTTTTTCGAGTCGTGGGGACACGGCTCATTTTTGAGTTGGGGGTGGGGATTCGTTGTCCTCATCTTCCTTTTTGTTTTTCATAAAATTTAAATTTTTTTGGGTTGAATTAGGCATAGAATATCTTTGAATGTACCTATTTGAGCATGATTTTATTAAGTTAATGATAGTAGGTAGTATGTTTTTGAAAAATGCAATAAATATGTTTAGTTTGCATGTATGAAAACAGGAAATAAAAGATAGAAAAGTTAATGAGCAATGCTAAGAAGTATGTTGAAACTTAGGAATAGTTATTTGGTGTGTAGAACGTAAGGTTTAAAATTAGTTGAAAACCCACTTGTCTATGAACTAGTAATGAAAAAGTAACAAAATCCGGTAGTTAGAAGAATGAATAAGGCGGTTCTTTCATGATTAAAACACTTGAAGCCTTTATACTTTCTCACCCTTTTGTTTGATATTATTGTTATTTATCCGTCTTAGCCCCTCTGAGCCTTTCTAAAGCCTTTTCTTGAAACACATTATAATCCTTACCCTAGTTTTAGGACTCATCTATATGAACCGCACTCGAATCGCAAAACCTGAGACAACTCGTTTTAGAGCTTGAGTTTGGGGTGGTGGGTTTCATCATTAGGGAACATTGGGTTTGGGAATTATCTTTGTGATTTTATTGATGAGAAATTGTATTATTGTAACCCTTTGCCGGGGTAATAGTGAATGGAAAAGAAGCTACGAGCTAAATTTGCCAATAAGGGCATAAAATTAAAGAATATATATATAAAAAAAAATAGTGTGATATCTCAACGTCAAAAAGAGAGTCATAGCTATACAAAAGAAAAAAATTGATATGAAAAGAATATATATTCGGACCGGCAAAGTGGAATTTGTATATCATCATAAAAGGTTTTATTTGGGATTATTGGGGATGCAAATCAAAAGCATCAATAAATTGGGTTGAGTGAGAACATCTTCGAGTGAAAACTCAAGCTCTAGGGCGATTCGTTGATGGCTAGTGAGGAGAGAGCCAAAAGATCACTTTTCATTATCCAAATATACCACACCCGTCCTTAAGCCACATTATAACCAAAGACCTTAGGATTTCTAACTACTAGATGGAGAAACAATTGAGGTAGTAGGTAGTAGGTAAGTGGACCATTGGATGCTGTATTTGGGACCTATGAACAACCTATAGCCATTAACCTGAACTAAGTTATCATCCTCTCCTTCTGGCATTGCGAAATTAATCTGGACTTGAATCTATGGATTGTTGATTACATGTATATTAAGCATATTTGTGCATTATTTCTTGAGCATTACTACATGAGACTTTTTAGATTTTTGCTCTAGGATCATTCATTATGTTCTATTCTTATTCTCCTCCTACTTCTTCTTCTTGACTACCCTACTGTTCTTTACTTTTATTGTATCGGGACGATACAACTTTGAGTTGGGGGTCTTGATGTCTCCTCATTTGTGATAGTAAAATACACTCTTGAGACATCATTTTAGGCTTATTTATTAGTTTATAGGTTGATTTTAGCTTAATTTAATGCACTTTCCTATTTTGGGTCTTGATTTGTAGAATTATTATTTTTAGAGCATATTGGGTTTAATTGTTTATTTAGTGTGAAGCTTTAAAGATAATTATGGAGATTAATTAGAGTCCAAGTCAAAGATTACAACTTATGGAAAGAGATATGCATGGAAATTGGAGATAGAAGGAAACTGAGTTCAAATAGGAAAAGGAAAAGCTGCCTAAATCTGGGATTCTGCAGTACACGTCCAAAGATTGGTGTTTTTACCTAAGAAATAGGCCGAATTTGGTAATTTCCTTCTAAAGGGTCTAGATAATTCTGTTGCGATTCTTTTGGTATCTTATAGAGCAAAATCCGACCAATAACAAAGAAGTTATGACCAAAACAACGCAGCAGTGTTTATCTTACGAATTTGGGTTGGGCCAGGAGCCCATTACTTGAAGTTATCTCCAAGAAACGAATTAGGTCAACCTCTAACCTATAAATACAGCCTCTTAACACTCTTAAATCATCCTTGGCCAGACCCTAAGGCCAAGAGGAAGCTGCAACACAAGAGAAGAAGTCTGGAGGGAGCTGTGCATCAATCATGTCTCCTTCAATCTCTTATTTTGTAATTCTTTCTTCTTCTTTTCTTTGTATGAACTAATTCTCTTAGCTTAGGTTTTTCATAATGTGTAAACTATGAATTCTAGTTCTTCTATCTAAATTCTTTGGGAATTATATGTTTTAATCTGATATTAGCTACTTACCCTTATATTTGATTATGTGTTTTGATTTAATGATTGTTTTCCTTGCTAGTGCACGAGTATAGGATTACCTTAATAGTAGTTAGATGGTCACCTTGTAAGGGTGTTTAACTATTGAACCACCACATAACGTCTAGTGTCGATAGCAGTTCTGACAAAACATACTTCTAACTAGATAGTCATTAAGGTTTGTTTTAACCACCATATCACCAAGATTGCAGTATTTGCTTAGGGCCTTAGTGGCGTTTGATAACCCTATTTTAAATCACTTCTTGGTTGTGCCGTTTCCCCCTTAGTCGCTCTCAAGGTCTAAGGTAGTGGAATTTAGAATCCTGACTAAGTATACCAAGAGCTAATATTCTCCCTTATGAATTAGATTTAATAGATAGAATTAGAAAGATTAGTGCATACTAGTAAAACCTAAGTTATATCGTTCATACTATCTTCTTTTCTTTTCTGTTATTTATTTTCTGTCTTTAATTTAGTAGTTTAGTTTTCTTATTAAAAACCAAATAAATATCTATCTATCTCTTCTTTCTACTTGCGTATTATCTTTCTCTCTTTAATATCTGCACTTGATAATTTGCATAAGTTCTCTCTAACTTTCGTCAGTCCCTGAGGAACGAATCTTCTTATCATTAAAACTTGCATACGTCCTGTAATACTTGCAGCACCGTGTTAGTTTAGGGTGTGTATTTGCACTTATTTTATACATCTTTTTATCACACCTTAGGCCACACCAAGTTTCAACTACTTTACCTATGGTTTCGTCCTTATGATCCTCTACCATACAAAATCCAATAATCCTTTTTTGTAATTTCCATTCCGAGTCTATAAAATGTGCTGTTAAACACATATAATTTAAATTTTGGTTTGAAGTCCAACAATCAGTGGTCATACTAATTCGCAAACCCTTCATTAATTTTTTTAACTTAATCTTTTCCTCGGCATAAAGGGACATACATTTCCTCATAATTGTCATCCTAGAGGGTATTTTCACATACTTAGGTTGCATAACATTACAGAAACGTCTAAATCCAATGCCCTCCACAAACCTAAAGGACAATTCATCTAGAATTACCATTTCAGCTAAGGCTTTAGTACATTCCTCAACAGAAAAAGTGTAAGACACAACACCCACATCTTCTGAAAAAACAAGTTCAGTTTGACCATCCCCAGGAGGAGGATAGAAAGGATATTTTTTACATCTCCTATGATTAATATGATTTAGCATATTAGATGTACCATGCCTTCTAGAATCTGCTGCATAAGTTATTTCACAATATTTACACATCCCCCTCCTAACATTTAATTCATCAAAGTATGGTTCAAAGACAGTCCAACAATCATCTATAATTTTGTTTTTTTAGCTACAGGTGGTTTGTTACCTGATGGGGGTGGATGTGTAGGGTTAGGAGATGTACCCTGAGTTTGATTTTGTGTTTGAGTTGGAGGTGTAAGTTCAATTTCTAACTGCTTCTCACTATCAGTGTCCATCATATATCTGCAACACAGAAACATCAACACATTAGAAATAAAACAACATTAAAAATTCAAAGGATTAAGCAACCAAACTCATATTCTTACCTGAAATTGTATTATGAATCAAAGGATTAAGCAACCAAACTCAGATTCCTCCTCATATTTACGAATTCATGAAATAAAACAACATTAAAAAATCAGAACTAACTCAGAGAATAATTCGCAGAGTATCAATCAGAGACTAAGAGCATATGAAAAACCCAAAACATCAGTTTTACAGTTGTTTAAAAATCAATTCCATCTCACACAACCATTTAATCCATTTTTCAGTTTCAAAATCAAACCAGAAGAGCCAAGATTCACACATGCAGTGGATTTTAAAAGAGTAATGTATCAAAAATTAACCTCAAACCTCAAACCATTTTATATATCTCAAGAAATCGATTTACTAAACCAGATTATTAAATAAAATCAAAGATTAGGGTTTCGAATTAAAAATTACCTGAAAAGGGGCTTTTGAAATTACATAACCAGAGTCGAGCCTTTTATAGGCCTCTTCCAACCCCCATTTTAATCAGTATCCAAGCAAATAAACACCTCAACACCTAAACCATGGTTTGGTAAATCAACCACGGTAACTATCGAACAGAGCAATCAGAATGATAATAAATGCGACCCACTTATTTAGGCGAGAGTATTTAATGCGGCGTACTCTCCCGCCCTGTTTTACCGGCGGGATTAGATTGAAATGGAGAAGAAGAGACATGTTGAAGGCTATGGATTAGGGTTTACGTGGGAGAGAGATGGAGATAATCAGAGGTCAGACAACTTTTGAGATAAAGAGAGAGAATGAGTGGCGTGTTATGGATGCTTGCCCTTTCACGGGATTAAAAGGCCAAAGGCCTTATCTTTTAATTCAGCAAAGTCCAAGTATTGGACTTTTAAGTTGGGCTATATATATAAAAAAAAAAAAAATTGGCCCAATTTTCGGATCGGATTGGATATCCGACTTTTTGGCGCAGCCCAATCCGTTATCCGACCCAAAATAAATAAAAAAATAAAAAACAACCCTAATGGATCGGGTGTGAGCTCGGTTCGGTTAAATTCGGGTAGGGTGGGGTCGGGTACCTCGGGTGGGCGGGTTTTGGGTCGAATTTGTGCACTCCTAGAAAATATAAGGAACATTCTCTATGACATTAATTAAGTGGGGTTGTTACGCTTTAAAAGGCTCCCATGTGGATATGAGCTTTAGGCCAATACAAAACGCCTAACCTAACTACTTCCTTTTAATTCATTTTTGAAAACTTTAGTTTAAAATCCGCTACAAGTACCTACACTCCTCTAACGAGGTGGACCTGTCGTATGAGTAACTACTTCCTTTGATCATCATAAATGAGCAAACAACTCAAGTAGTATGATACTATAAGATGATGAATACCCTGAGACCATTACACATTCACACTACAGTCTCGTATAAAATTATGGAGCTTTTTGTTGTTGTTCATAGTGCAGCTGAATAATTCCAAAGGGATCGCATTGATCCGATTATTTGAGTTATAATCGGATCATGCGATCCCTTCGGAATTTTTCATCTGTAACTATCTAATCATGATTTTCCTTCTCCAATTCATAAGGTCAGTTCATTTTCTTTTTCTCAAAGGATCTTACTAAATTCTATAATATAATCTCAAGTGTCAGGAAAAGGTTTTGATGTTTTTTCTTTCAACTCAGATCGAAAGGAGTAGCTAGGAAAGAAGAGATCATACACGAACTAAAGACTTTAGGTATATCCAGTTTGTCAATAGAGTAGCTTTCTTGTGTAATATATAACTTAGCTTCAAATTTTCCGATTTCCATATACTTGCTTGTTAAGTAGTGGTAGTGCATTCATTTAAAATAATTCCCATGCCCTGTGAAACATAGGTGAATCATTTAAAAGACGACCACTAAGCTCTGGAACTGTTAGAGCTCGGTTTAACTGTGACCCACCAGATGTGAGTGGAGAAAAGCCTACCATGAAGATATGCAATCGAGGAATGGAAGGTTCACTGTAAGCTTTTGTAGATCGGAATTGCGTTGACAGGAAAATGAAGACAACAAGTAACACCACTCATGGTGGCAGAGATGAAGTAGTTGATGTCTATAACTGCTTAACAAAGACTAAATATATGAACAACAATCTGAAAAATTTAGGACAATCCCAAGATATGATATTGAGTAAAATAGGATGTAAATTGGATAATAGGTCCCTGTGTTATGCAAAATAGCCAAATATACACGTGTTTTAAAAAGTAGCAAATATACCCATTGGTCCTTGTGTTGTCTGAACTGAGAAAGTAAGCATCATTCTGTCTTGATACACTACCCTGATCTTAGAAATAAGAAAAGTTATCATTCCTGATCCAGTACACCTTCGAGAGAGTGGCAAACCTGAAAACTTAAATTTCTAGAGCAAATCAACTTTAGTCATTTCGAACTACAGCTGGCTGGCAAGATCACAATCAGACCTCAACTAATGAAAAAATTCCCGGGAAATAGATTGACAACGCGTGCATAATCATATGTAGATTCCCAAAATCTAAAGATTTATTTGACACAAAGATTGAACAAAAGGAAACTTACGGTGTGACAGGCTTCACAATTACATTCGCAGTATCACTATGTTCCAAACAAGAAATTAATTCCACAATATAGATTGCTACAAGCTGCAAGAACAGTATATATATACACAATTAAAAAGAAGTAGCAAATCAATATTTTTGTCACGATCTTTCGGAGATCAGAAAGTGCCAATGTACTAACATTAACATTTAAACCCTCATATACTATAGATAGCATAATCAATTAATAAAGCTATTGAAGCTTGGAAAGAATATTATAAAATTTCAAACCCTA
Organism: Nemophila menziesii; assembly: GCA_029959085.1. Classification (NCBI taxonomy): domain Eukaryota; kingdom Viridiplantae; phylum Streptophyta; class Magnoliopsida; order Boraginales; family Hydrophyllaceae; genus Nemophila; species Nemophila menziesii. The sequence continues at coordinate 24,317,045 of JARWIR010000001.1, read as the reverse complement.
ATGACTTCAACTTCCTTGATATTGAAGTTAGGAATAACAACAATCTTAACCTTAATAATATTAATAGGGATAATACTATACAGAATAGTAAATTTAAAGATAAATGGAAAAAACCACCACCTAATAAATTTAAAATTAACTGTGATGCGGCCTTTTCGGATAAAGGAGCTGCAATTGCTTGTATTGTAAGAAACTCTAATGGTGAATTTGTAACAGGTAATAGTTGGAAAATTGGAGCAGATTCGGTGTTAGAGGCAGAGGCCATGGGCATTTTGAAGGCTACGGAGTTGGCTTCAAATTATCCTTTTGGTAGTGTTATTATTGAGAATGACTCGGCTACTATTATGAGACCACTTGCATCTGGGCGTCCTGTTTTGAGTCATTCGATTAGAAACGTTATTTGTAATATCTATTTTTTTGCTGAACAATCTTCCCCTTCCTTTTCTTTTATTACTAGGGGTAGAAACGGGACAGCCGACTGGGTTGCCAAACAGGAGCTTCTAAGCACTTTGTTTGGTAACTGGAATACTTGTATCCCGACCCAGTTAGCTACTATGATTTGTAATGAAGCCGATCCCTCAGGGGTAGGCTAACTTTTGTAACCGTTTCTTATTTATCTATAATATTATGATTTCGAACAAAAAAAAGAAAATCAAATTCCTACAGTTAACAATTAACAAATAGTATCATTAGAGACGATATATATTACGACAACACTAAAAAGACGATATATGTTACGACAACACTAAAATGGTCTCTGATATTTTTAACGGCAATATTTATTGCAGCAACGCCAAAATGACCTTTAATTATATTTTTATCGGTGCTAAAAATGAAGTCAATATAAGAAAAAATAAATAATTTGCTACAAAAGTGTCTTTAGAGACGAATTTATTGACGTCGAAAAAATAACGGCGACGTTTACTGCTAATATCTATTAACAGCAAAATCGAGACTTTTAGTGACAATTTTTTTTATCTAAAATAATCTTTCTCGTATAATCAAAATTGTAAACGATTAGTTTAAAAACCATCATCATGCGCCATCATACACTTGATCCATTATAATATTACTTTCTTTTTCAATAAATTAAATTACTCTATAATAACTTGGTTATTATTTTTTTAAAAAGATAGATAATTATACTAATGTTTACAGCACGACACGCAAATCAATATCACAGTTACTAATAGAATCAACTGAACAATTCATTATCTATAATTTTAAAGATTTTGAATAAAATTTTAAATATAATATTTTATATTATATTAATAAAATATAATTTATACTTAAATAAAAAATTCAATCATTAGAACAAGTATCAATCTTGTATTCAAATTATTTTCACTATTCATAGATAATATATACAAAATAACATAAAAAAAGATTTACACTATTCTTAACATGACACGTCAATTTTATTTGAAAGACAGTTAAATTATATTAAATTCATATTATATAAAAAAAATCTTTCATTAAATTAATATAATGGTGTAAAATATTATATTATCTTAACTTCATATCATATATTCGTACATTATTATATACCCAGTTATATACAAAATCAAACAAAATATAAGTTATTTTTTTTCATAGAACTGAGGCTTAAATTAGGTGCGTAAGTTCATCTAAAATTTACTAAACTCTCTCAGGAATGTACACTACACTACAAGGGGTAGTACAACCACTTATATCTCGTGTTAACAACCTCCATAAACAATCTGGAGGATCTATACACGGCTTAAATTATCATTTAGTGTATTTTAAAAATTAAAGAGTAAAACACCTCTTTAAAAAACATGAACCCTAACTTTAAAATCTAACATTTACTTTCATGAAGAAATTATTATTTCTTTTTTCAAAAATTTATGTCTTAAATATTTTTTATTTCTTTACAAATAAGAAAGAGGTCACTACTCCTCTCTCTCCACCATTGTTATTCATAATTTCAGAAAAAGTGGTTGTTCACTATATTTCTCACTATCACCATTCACCACCATCCCCTCTCTCTGGTCATGTCCGACGACGAGATGAGGATGTGTTTTGTTATCTTGTGTTCGTTCGACGACGTGGATGGCGATGGTGGCAGTGGAAAGAGATGGTGACCTAGATTTTCAAGTAACTTTCACCAATCGGTGAAGAGAAGGATATTGTGTTATACTAATTTGTTTAAGATGTCACGTTCTTTATTATGTCCGATATGTTGTGCTCTACTCTTTTGCGATATGTTTTGTTCTGCTCATTTATTTGATCTATTGTGTTCAACTATTTTGTTCGGTCTATTATGTTCTGATATGGTATCAAGATGATTATGTAATGGTGATGGAGGTGTATAATCAAATTGATGCTTTCTAAAATAAGTTGAATAAGAAGCATGGATCAAGATCCAGTCTAGGTCCTAACTTGATGTTAAACGAGGGTCTTGTCGCATTAAGGGTATTTCCTTACCTCTATGAGACCGACTCATGTTCTAGGGTGAGACGGAGAAGTGGATTAAATAAATGTCGTAGCTAACTAATAAACTTTGTTACTGTCTGGCATGGAGATGTTTTTGGTCTTACCAAAGTATGAAATTTTCTCCCACCATATAATTAAGAAGTGGGGTAATTATTTGGTACAAGAGCAATTAACAATTTTGTTGCAGGCTTGATTCAACGAGTTACCCTTACCGCGTTAAGATGTTAAGTCTTATCGCATGAAGAAAACATATCATAGCTGCTCAACTTTCAACAATCCGTCCTCCATTGTTGTCTCCCAAAGCGTGGTAAATAATTAACGACAAGGGAACGGTGACTTCCCGCAAGTGCACGGGTCGCTGACAAGTAATAAAAGTAAGTTCTGAGATGCATCGTCTCTCGGGGACTATCAAGGTTATAAAGCTTGTGTTTTGCTCATAAAGTTGTTTAGTTGCTGAATAAATGATAAATAATATAAATGGTTTTTGTTTGGTTTTCAATATTATAAATAAATGCGACAATTAAAATGCAATAAGGAATAATAATTAAAAGGAAAAAGAAAAATACAATTAACTAATTAAATACTTGAGTATGATGAAGGTATGCTTGAGTCATGCTAGTAATCCTCGAAGTCAACTGATTCGATGTTTCTACATATAAGGTTAAATTGGTGATTTCATGCTAATTGGGATTAAAAATTCTCTCTAACTCCCGTAAGGGCCGACACAGAGAGCTCACGTACTCAAATTCTGAGACATGAATTTTAAACCCATTGACTACCTGGATAGTCAAGACCCGTCGGCTCACTAACGCATATGCATATACTATGTCAATAACCAAACCCTCCTTCCGGACGCTAATTCGATTACCCTAACTACTTAATATGTGATCAAGATACAAGTGACAATTAAGCATCAGATATATAGCCGACAAAAATAAACTCATTTTATTTAATAAAATATCGCAAAATCTAATTAACATCAAATTAGTATTCTAGGTTCATACATAAGCATTTCTCAAGCAATAAAGTGTTCAGTTCATACTCAAATAAGAAAAATTCAGTAGCTAATAATATGAAAATCATGTTTAAAACCAAAAACAGAATAACATTAACATAATGTTGTTGTGTTTTATTTGTATAAACCAGTAAAACAATATAAAAACTAATCCAGAAATAAAATAAAATAAAAGTAAATAAATAAATAACTTTACTTGTCGAGACTCGGATTGGATCCGATGTCTTTAAGGTATTTAGGCCACGTACATGTGTCTTACGTTTGCTGGCTTCAACCTCCAGGATACAACGACAAAACTATTCAAAAGAAACGGACACACGAATTCTTAAGAATACTAACGAACTTAATAAAATTGCTTCTTTCTATCTCTCTCTTATAATTTTAATGCTTGATGCTTTAAAAATGAATGAATAAAATGTTTGAGTTGGCCAACTATTTATAGAAAATGGAAAGGTGGCTGGCCAAAGGTTGTGATGTTTCATTTGGAGATACGTTGTATTAATATAACATACAACGTTTACTTAATAAAGTTTGGGATGGTCCATATGGTATGAACCTAAAGCCCAAAAGCCCAACAAAGCTAATGGACCAGCTTTAATCCCCACCAGACCCTTTTTTCTTTCTTTGCTTTATAACAAAAAGAGATAAAATAACATATATTGTTATTTTCTTTTAATTTCTCCAAATTACTTGACTCAATTTCAAATGATTTTAACCAAGTGAATATATTACGTTAATCTTTACAACTTGAATAAACGTATTAATATCTGAATCATTACATTAAATTGAGTCACCGTCTAACATCGTAAACATGGTCGACACTTGGGTAGAATCCCATTTTCCCAAAAAATGTTTGGATGAAAACGGATAAAGGATGAGGAGGAATGGTGGAATTCAGTGTAGAAACCATTCCCTCTGCGTCTTCCTGCTCCTAGCGTTTTGCTCATTTTTCTAGGTGTAACATTTCAAGTGATAATGATTTAGGAGGTTCAAATAAGCTTATATACTTATTTAAAAACGTTTGGGGCATGATGGGCTCACTGAATTAGTTAAAGATAGCCCAATTCGTTTTTAACTACACAGATTTCTGGTTCTTTTTTTTGACATTGAGAATTCTGGTTCGAGCCACGAAAACTGTATCAAACATAACTTTAGCTCCAAATCGACTTCTGTCACTTTTCACGCGTCACCGACTTCAAGATATATCAAAATTAAAAAAACTCTCCAAATATATGACCAAATAATCGTGGTGACTAAATCAACGACGTCAATGACTTTGCCGGTAAACGCTCTAATTGCTCCAAAGTAACTTTTTTCCCTTTCTACGCCTTTGCTTGACTTCTTGACTTATCCTTATTATATTTTGATGTATCCTCATTTGTGATAGATTAATGTTAGGATGAGACATCATTTTTAGTGATTTAGAAGTCATTAATGTCGATTTTCTTGAGTTTTAGTGCACTTTCCTGTTTTAAGTCTTGATTTGTAGAATTATTATTTTTAGAGCATATTGGGTTTAATTGTTTATTTAGTGTGTAGCTTTAAAGATAATTATGGAGTTTAATTAGAGTCCAAGTCAAAGACAACAAATTATGGAAAGAGATTTGCACGATAATTGGAGATAAGGAAACAAAAGCTAAAAAGATGGAAAAGGAAAAGCTGCCTAAATCTGAGATTCTGCATACACGTCCAAAGATGTGGGTTTTTACCTAAGAAATAGGCCGATTTTGGTGATTTCCTTCTCTAGGGTCAAGATAATTCTGTTGCGATTCTTTTGGTATATTATGGAGCTCAAACCGACCAATAACGAAGAAGATATGCTCAAAACGATCCAGCAGTGTTTAACTTTATTTCCATACGAATTTGAGTTGGGCTTGAAGTCCAATACCTTAACTCTTCCTCAAGAAAACGAATTAGGTCTTCTAAACACCTATAAATACACCCTTATATCACTTGTAAATCATCCTTGCCTCATAGTAATTAGTTCTTAAGGTTTTATTCTTCCAGTTTATTGTAGAGAGCAAGATGATGTCTTCTGTAATTTCTTTTAGTTTATTTCCATCAGGTATGAACTAAACTCCCCATAGCTTGGGTTTTGCATATGTATAATATATGAATTCTAATTCTTCTATCTATGTTTCTTTGGGAATTATCTGTTTTAATCTGATATTAGCTACTTACTTTATATTTGCTTATGTGTTTTGATTTAATGTCTTTCCTAGAACTGATCACTTTAGGATTGTTTTAATAGTAGTTAGATGGTCTCCTTGACAGGGTGTTTAACTATTGAACCACCACATAATGTCTAGTGTCGATAGTAGTTCTGACAAAACATGCTTCTAACTAGATAGTCATTAGGGTTTGTTTTAACCACCATATCACCAATTAATTGTAGTGTGCTGGATAGGGCCTTAGTGGCGTTTGATAACCCTATTTGATCCTCGTTTTGGTTGTGCCGTAGCCCCCTTAGTCGCTCTCAAGGTCTAAGGTATGGGAATTTAGAATCCTGACTAAGTATACCAATAGCTAATATTCTCCCTTATTAACTAGATTTATAGATAGAATTAGAAGGATTAGTGCATACTAGCAAAACCTAAGCTATACTTCTCATCTCATATTCTTAATCTCTTACTTTATTGTCTTTATTTTCCTAGTTTTAGTTTATTAATCTGTTCCCTTTAATTTACTGTCTTCTAGTTATTTACTTTTACTCGTTATTTCTACTCACGCGTATAACACACTTAAGTCCCTGAGAACGAACTCAACTTACTAACTAAAACTTGCATACGTCCTGTAATACTTGCAGTACTGTGCCTGTCTTGGGTGAGAGTGCGTAGTTTCTTGACTTATTTTAATCTTATTTTTATCACACCCTAGGCACCACCAAGTTTTTGGCGCCGCTGCCGGGGACTTGTGTCTCGTTAGCGTGTGGGTTATCTACTTCGAGTTTTAGTTTTTAATTAGTTTTTACTTTTCAGTTTTTAGTTTAGCTTTTATTTTTCCAGATTTACGCTTGTGGTTTGCTTTAGTCTTTTTCAGGTTTCACAGTGTTTAATTCTTGGCCTCCCTTATCGGAGCCTGAGAGGAGCTTCAGACCTTACAACAAACGAGTTTGTGAGGAAAGAGCCTTGAGAAGAGTAATGGCAGCCCAAGATCCACCACTCGGTGTACCCCTTGGTGGAGTTCAGAATAATCAACCAGGTGGACAACAACAAGATCCACCACCTGGTGGACAAATACCAGTAGGAGGAGGTAATGGGCAGAATAATCTCAATAATCAGCAGAACCGAGTTGAACAAGACCTTCCTGGCCTTAATGTACCATTCCATGTTCAACCAATCGGTTACCGCCCTCCTGAGATTCCGAATATTAAATTTAGACCCGATCCGGGTATGCTCAGTCAATTCCAAAGTTTCGGACTCTATACTGGTACATCAATACAAGATCCGGTAAAAGCGATTCAGAAGTTCATGCAGATTTGTGATGCCTACATTACTCCTGGCATTACACGCGAGCAACTGTATTGTCATATGTTTTCGTTTTTCTTGACCAGAAGAGCTAGCGATTGGCTAGAAAGACAACCACATGGAACCATACATTCTTGGAGAGAACTTCAAGCCGCGTTCTTTAACCGATTTTATCCGAAGAGCATGAGACTTAAAGATCAAGCCGAGCTTGCGAGATTTTGCCAAGAAGATGGAGAAACAGTGGGAGAAGCATGGACAAGGTTTCAACAAAAATTAACTAGATGTCCGCTCCATGGTTATACACCTGCTCTACAACTTGCTATGTTCTATGAAGGTCTTAATGATAAAGGTAGAGAAAAGGTGGATAACATTGGAAATGGTAATTTTGTGTCCATGAATCACAATGAAGCTTCCGAGGTGTTAGAAAATATTACGGAACAAGAACGAAGTTGGCCCTCAACGCGAGCTTCCTTAGCAAAAACCCGAGGAACGCTTCGTTTAGATGCAGAAACTGCGAACTCAGCTCAAATATCCTCGTTAGAAAATCAAATCAAGGAGCTGAGAATCGCGATGGAAAAGAATTTAGCCGCTACAAAGTAGTACAAGAAGCACAAGGTTGTCAACAATGTGGAGTTAACGATCATACATGGGAAGAGTGCGAATCAAATCCGCAATCTGTTTACTTTATATCCAACCGATGGGGTAACCGAAACCATCTGGGTATGCAGTATTCAAATCCACAAGGGGCTGCTAATCCTAGTCATTATCAACAGCGCCCCCAGAACAACTCTTACCAACAGAGAGGTCAGTACCAAAATCAACATCAGAATAGACCTGCTCCTCCACAACAACCTGCTCAAGACGCCTATACCTATTCACTAGATCAGAAAGCCTTACCTCAGTATCCGCAAGAAGGATCTATGGATAATTAACAGATAGTACAAGCTCTAGATCGTTTGAACACGACTATAAACGCTCAGGAAGAGAAGGTCCGAGGACACGATGCCATACTTCAGATGTTAAGTACTCAAGTGGAACAGTTAAACAAAGTGATAACAAATGTGGTAGAACAAAAGGAAGTAAAGGCAATCGAAGGAGGTGAAAACAATGTTGGGTTCGAAGCTTGCAAGGCTATTTGCCTTGAAATTGAAGAAGCAAAAGAGGAAGCACCACATGCTGCCATTAGTGCCGTGGAAATTCCAAGTACTGAAGAAGAACCAACCAAGTCTAGCCCCATGGAATCTGACTGTTCTGAAGTTTATGTGGAGGACGATCAAGAGAAAGCCGAATTTATAGAGCTACTGAGGAAGATGCAAGAGGAGATTCAATCGGTAGTAGATTATGCAGCTGAGTTGGCTAAAGAGAAAGAGGAAGAAGCCTCAAAAGAGAAAGAAGATGAAGTTGCACCTGCTGTGCATGAAGAGAAAGAAGAAGAGAAGGTGGAATCGCCACCTAGTGTTCAACCAGTGTCATCAACTATTCCTGATACAAATCCTAAAGATGACACTGTTCTCAAGACATTTGTAGAGGCGTATCAACCTGAAAATATCAACGCCCAAATGCTTGAGATTGCAAAAAGAGGACTCACACCACAACAAGTTTTTACGCAAGCTATTCCTGAGAAAGAGGCGAGTGTAGAGATCCCGAGAGAGAACCTGAGGGTTTCGAGAAGAAGTGAGAGAGAGCTACCACCGAAGCTTAAACGATCCGGGAAGTTTAAACCTTCCTATTCAATTACATGGTATGCTCAAGGTGAAATCTATGTACGATGTGGGTGGTGTGAATCTTATTCCTAAGTCCGTGTTCGAAAGACTTGGACTTCAGAAATCTGAGAAAACTCCAGTGAAGTTGCAGTTTGCTGACAACTCAGTGAAGAGGACATGGGGAACAGTGGAGGACGTCTTAGTCCGTGCAGGTAATATCGCCATCCCTACTGACTTTGTTATTCTTGAGTTTGATGCAGATAAGCAGGTTCCAATCATACTTGGACGGACTTTCATGGCCACGAGTCAGAGTGTGATCAACTTCCAAGACGGGACCATCACCCTTCATGCAAAGAATTTATCCGAGACCTTCTATGTCTTGGGTAAGAAACCAAGGAAGTTAGATCCCACCGTGCCTATCATCCACAGCCTTTCACATCACAAAGTCCCTCCTGAGGAGATCCACTTAAACCCTGTGGATACTGAGCCAAACATTGAGTTTGGGGTTGGCCATGAAGTTCTATGGAAAGCTCACAAACGAGAGAATAGGCCACGAAGTTTCAAAGACTCGTGGATGGGACCATTCATCATCACTAAGGTTGTTTCAGCCAAGGTGATAGAAATTCGCCCCAAAACTGGGGTCAAGCGCAGATTAGTTGACGTTCATAGCCTTACTCGTTGTTGGGGAGTCTATATTCGCAAATCTTGACAGAGGTAACACGTCTAACTTTGAAAGACGTAAAACAAAAATGCTGTACGGGAGACAACCCGTAGTTTTTTTTATGTTTTTAGTTTAAGTTTATTTTAGTTGTTTTTAGTTGATAATGCATATTTGAGAAAGGTATTAGTGTTTTTGGTGTGTAGGAATTGGAGAAATCGACTTAGGGAAGAAAACGAAAATTTTTGGAGCGCAAGAATGACCTGCGCGGACTACCCCACGGTGTACCCCCTATACCGCAGGTATGGTCCGCGGGGTAAAAACCCGAGCCACGGTTTGCACCGCGGGTTCTATCCAGTGAGCGCGAAAAAGTGACCCGCGGACTACCCCATGGTCTGTGCCATGGTCCGCGAGGCACAAACACGTGCCACGGGGTAGGTCCACGGGTATTTTGATGAAGGAGGCGCGGAGCACCCCCGCGGTACACCGCACCCTGGTCCGCAGAGCAAAAACACGTGCCACGGGGTTGTACCACGGGTATTATCCAGTGGGTAAAAATTTTCACCCATCAGAAGCTGCGGTGTACCGCGCGGTACACCCCATGGTCCGCAGGGGTAGTCCGCACGAGCCGCCAGAGAGAGAAAAGAAAGGGTTTCAAGGCTGTATGAAGATCTAAAGCTTATTATTCCGAATTTATTAAACCTTAAGCTTCTTTCTTCTCTCCCAAACTCTCCTAACTCCATTGAAGCTCATCAAAACCTTCACCAATCACCAAAACACTACCCAATCATCAAGAAAAACACATCAAACCTTCTCTCCACATCATTACAAGAGAAAATCAAACACCCAATCATCACCAAATCCATTCAAATTGAAGAATCAAGGAGACAAATTTTCAAAATTCATCCTACAATTTCTTAAATCCAAGCCAACCCATTACAAATCCACCTCACCCACATAGAGATTCATCATCAATTCACCTATCCTAGGCCAAATCAAGCTTGTTCAATCATTAATTCACAAGTTCAAATTTCAAGGGTTGCTAAAGCTTTGAGTTGGGGGTTAATTGAAGATGACTATTAGAACAACAATTTTATCTAACAAGAGGGAGGTGAAGAGTAACAAGGGATTGGATTTAATCAAGAAGAAATCAATTGACAAAGATTCTAGTTCTAAATCAAAGGGTAAAGTGAAAATTGAGAAAATTGGGATACCTCTGTTTGATCGTAATGGTAAAAAGCTTTATTATTATGCAAAGGAGAAAACTCAACCTCAACAAGATCCTATACCTAAAGAGAAAGTGGATACTTCAAGGGCCCTGAAGACTTCTGCAGAGAAACAGTTAAAAGAACTACCTTTTGCTTATGAGAAAGTATTCAAGGAAGAAGTTGGAGATGGAGAATACAAGAGATTCTTAGAGCTTGGTGAGAAACTGGGTTGGTCTACGTTCATGGTAAGACGTTCTGAACTATGTCATGAATTAGTTTTAGAATTCTATTTAGGCCTCTTTAGCCGAGATAGTAATTGTGTTCCGATTAGAGGAAAGCTAGTTCCTTTCACAGTTGAGGAGATTAGAAACCACTTCAAGTTTAAGAAATTGAAAGGTTTTTGCAAATTTGAAGAAGCGGTTGCTAAACAAAAAATCTTTGATGAGGAATTACTTTTTGAGCATGTATTAGGCAAAGAGAAAGTGCAATCACATAAGGGAGAATTGAAGGCACCTTGGCCTTACAAATATCTTCAAGCGGATGCTAGAATTTGGCACAATTTCCTTGTTCCTAATATCTTTGGAAACACACAAACTTTGGATGTGACTATGAAGTACGCTCTACTTTTGGATTGTATTTTGAGAGGAGAAGAAGTTGATGTGGCACAGTTGATCTATGAGGAGGTGATACGATTTTCGGTCTCTCCTAAATCAGTTTATAATGTTAAATTTCCTACTATGATCACGTGTCTTGTGCGAAAAGCGAATGTTACATTGGGTGAAGAAGAGAAACTCGAGTTTAAAGCAAGTTATATTGATAATGCTTGGATCAAGGATATCTTTCGAAGAGCGGGTTCTACGCAAGTCTCAAAAGAAGAAAAGGAGCAAAATTGGCAAGAGAAGATGGAGGAGCGTTTAACGAAATTCGAAGCAGCTCAAACTTCTTTAGTCAATGATGTGGCACAAATCAATGCTAATCAAGTGCACATCATGAAACTCCTTGAGCAATTAACGAAAGGTCCAGCAATTCCAACCTTGGATGTCAATGATGCGAGGCAATAGCCTCGAGAGTATGTTCTCTTTCTTCCTTACCATTTCTGTAAATATGTTTATCTGCTAATTTTAATTTCTGCTTTTCGAGTCTTTTTCGAGTCGTGGGGACACGACTCATTTTTGAGTTGGGGGTGTGGGGATTCGTTGTCTCTCATCTCCATTTTTCTGTTTTTAGGTAGAAATTAAAATTTTTGATACATGGGAAGTAGATGTAGAGTGTGTTTAATAGCTTGAAAGCATGAGCTCAGTAGATTAATGATAGTAAGTAATATGTTTATGAGCTATGTATTTGTATGCTTTTAGTATTTGCAGGAAAACACACGTTGATAGTAAAGAAAAGATTAGTGAGCAATGCGATAGAAAGTATGTGCGATCTCAGGGAACCTTGAGAAGTTTGTAGGCCATGAGATCCAAGCTAGTTGAAAAACCATTTGATAAAAGTGCTAAAGGTAAGAACATAATTAATTACATAGTGTAGAAAGTGATTAAGGCGGTTCTTTCATATTTTGAAGCCTTTGAAGCCTTTTTATACCTTCTCACCTTGTGATTTTTGATTTTATATGCTATATCCTTCTTAGCCCCTTCTAGCCTTTCTAAAGCCTTTTATTGAAACACGTTATAAGCCATATCCTTTAGATTTTAGGACTTTTCCATATGATCCGCACTCGAATCACGATGCATAGACAGTTGTTTTAGAGCTTGAGTTTGGGGTGGTGGGTCCACCATTATGGGAATTGTTATTGGGATGGGATTTTTGAACTTATTAATTGTGCTTTGTGCTTTATATTGATGATGATTCACAAATTCTTATTGTAACCCTTTGCCGGGATAATAGTGAATGAAAAAGAAGCTTCGAGCTAAAATTGCCAACAAGGGCATTAAAAGAAAAAATATATATGAAAAAAATAGCGTGATATCTCATCATTAAAAAGAGAGTCATAGCTAAGGAATTGATTTGAAAAGAAAAGAAAATATATATATTCAGACCGGCAAAGTGGATTTTTATGTGAACATCTTAAGCTTTAATTGGGTTATTGGGGATGCTAAGTTATGCATCAAGGAATTCATTGGGTTGAGTGAGAAACGTTTTATGAGAGTAACTCAAGCTCTAGGGCGATTCGTTGATGGCTAGTGAGGAGAGAGCCAAAAGCTCACTCCAAATTATCCAAATATACTATCATACCGTCCCTAAGCCTACATTACAACCTTAAAGACCTTTTGATTCTTTGCTATGTAATTGAGAAGTGATTGAGCCATTAGAGAGTAGTTGAGTGGATCCTTGGATACTAGTGAGGTTTGATGAACAATCTATAGCTCTCTTGGGGAACTGAGTAAAGTCCCAATCCTTTTTACATTGCGAAACTAATCTGATCTTGAATTCAAGCCGTGTTGACTGTGGATATAGAAGTGTACATGTATGTAGTTTATGAATATTATTGCATGAAATTTGCTGAGTTATGTGCTTTAGGTTTATTCTATATATTCTGCTATGTTTTTTTCCTTGTGTTGAGAATTTTATAAGTGTGTATTTATAGACTTCCCTTCGGTTTTTATCTTTATTGTATCGGGACGATACAACTTTGAGTTGGGGGTCTTGATGTCTCCTCATTTGTGATAGATTAATGTTAGGATGAGACATCATTTTTAGTGATTTAGAAGTCATTAATGTCGATTTTCTTGAGTTTTAGTGCACTTTCCTATTTTGAGTCTTGATTTGTAGAATTATTATTTTTAGAGCATATTGGGTTTAATTGTTTATTTAGTGTGTAGCTTTAAAGATAATTATGGAGTTTAATTAGATTCCAAGTCAAAGACAACAACTTATGGAAAGAGATTTGCATGGTAACTGGAGATAAGGAAACAAAAGCTAAAAAGATGGAAAAGGAAAAGCTGCCTAAATCTGAGATTCTGCATACACGTCCAAAGATGTGGGTTTTTACCTAAGAAATAGGCCAATTTTGGTGATTTCCTTCTCTAGGGTCAAGATAATTCTGTTGCGATTCTTTTGGTATATTATGGAGCTCAAACCGACCAATAACGAAGAAGATATGCTCAAAGCGATCCAGCAGTGTTTATCTTTATTTCCATACGAATTTGAGTTGGGCTTGAAGTCCAATACCTTAACTCTTCCTCAAGAAAACGAATTAGGTCTTCTATACACCTATAAATACACCCTTATATCACTTGTAAATCATCCTTGCCTCATAGGAATTAGTTCTTAAGGTTTTATTCTTCCAGTTTATTGTAGAGAGCAAGATGATGTCTTCTGTAATTTCTTTTAGTTTATTTCCATCAGGTATGAACTAAACTCCCCATAGCTTGGGTTTTGCATATGTATAATCTATGAATTCTAATTCTTCTATCTATGTTTCTTTGGGAATTATATGTTTTAATCTGATATTAGCTACTTACTTTATATTTGCTTATGTGTTTTGATTTAATGTCTTTCCTAGAACTGATCACTTTAGGATTGTTTTAATAGTAGTTAGATGGTCTCCTTGACAGGGTGTTTAACTATTGAACCACCACATAATGTCTAGTGTTGATAGTAGTTCTGACAAAACATGCTTCTAACTAGATAGTCATTAGGGTTTGTTTTAACCACCATATCACCAATTGATTGTAGTGTGCTGGATAGGGCCTTAGTGGCGTTTGATAACCCTATTTGAGTCCTCGTCTTGGTTGTGTCGTAGCCCCCTTAGTCGCTCTCAAGGTCTAAGGTATGGGAATTTAGAATCCTGACTAAGTATACCAAGAGCTAATATTCTCCCTTATTAACTAGATTTATAGATAGAATTAGAAGGATTAGTGCATACTAGCAAAACCTAAGCTATACTTCTCATCTCATATTCTTAATCTCTTGCTTTATTGTCTTCATTTTCCTAGTTTTAGTTTATTAATTTCAAAATCTGTTCCCTTTAATTTACTGTCTTCTAGTTATTTACTTTTACTCGTTATTTCTACTCACGCGTATAACACACTTAAGTCCCTGAGAACGAACTCAACTTACTAACTAAAACTTGCATACGTCCTGTAATACTTGCAGTACTGTGCCTGTCTAGGGTGAGGGTGCGTAGTTTCTTGACTTATTTTGATCTTATTTTTATCACACCCTAGGCACCACCATATTTGTATCTTGTGTCAACCATGTACCTAAAAGCTACATACTTAACACACAATTAAATCACAGATTCTCTATAGATATCAATATATCCAAAACCAGATTGAAGTACTTTTGCCGCTAATTTATCACCCTTGAAATGCGATCTATAAGGTGAATCATGACAACTCGCAACAACTAACCAAATCTCACTATATAACACACGTCTTCTAATCATTACACGCCTTGAAGAGGAAGGGGTCCTCCCAAAATAATTGCCTTATTTGTTACTGCAACCTCTTCATTTGTTGTGGATTGAATTCCGGCTGGAATAATTCACTAACTATGAAGTTCACTATGTATGTGTACCAAGGTGTAATAGCATTATAAAGTGCAAAAAGTTGTTCATCGGGTTATACCTCTTTGACCAACTCGGATCCAGTGTTACTTGGGGAACCTTCGAGGCGAGATAGATGATCAAATACTTGATTCTCAATTCCTTTCCGGTCTCTAATCTCCAAGGTAAATTCTTGTAGAAAAAGTACACATCTAATAAGATGCGACATTGCTTCCTTCTTATCCATGAGATACTTACTCCCTGGTTGATCCGTGTAAACTATTAGTTTCGCCCTAAGAAGATAGGAACAAAATTTATCAAAAGCATACACCACGGCCAATAACACTTTTTCAGTCACATTGTAGGTCAATTGAGAACCTGATAAAGTCTTACGAACATAATAGATAACATGGAATACCTTGTTTTTTCATTGTACCAACACGCCACCCATATCCAAATCATTAGCATCACCCATTACCTCAAATGGGAGATCCCAATAAGGAAGAAGCACAATAGGTGTGGAAACAAGCTTCTATGTAATAGTCACAAACGCCACTATCCATGCATCATCGAAATTGAAGGTGACATCCTTCTTGAGTTACATACATAACGGTTTGACAAACTTTGAAAAATATTTAATGAAACTAAGGTAGAACCCAGCATGCCCCAAGAAACTCCTAACATCCTTAACAAAATTTTGAGGTAGTAGCATTTTGATAACCTTACTATTTGCACGATCAACCTCCATACACTTAATAGAAACCTTGTGTCATAACACAATCCCCTCATGAACCATGAAATGCCACTTCTCCAATTTCAAAACAAGATATGTCTCCTTACATCGCATTAGCACCTTCTTAAGATTGCTAAGGCACTCATCTGAATACTAAAAAATCATCCATGAGCACTTTTAAATATTTATCTATCATATCCCAAAATATCGCCATCATACATCACTGAAATAAAGCTGGCACATTACACAACCCAAACAGCATCCTCCAAAACACAACAATGCCAAATAGACATGTATATGTAGTCTTGTGATGATCAGAGGGATCAACACAAATCTGATTGTACCCCTGAATATCCACCAAATAATCAATAATAATCTCTTCCCGCAATCTTGTCTAACATTTGATCGATGAACGGTAAAGGAAAGTGATCCTTTTTTGTCGCCTTGTTGAACTTATGGTAATCCACACAAACTCTCCACCCCACAACTGTTCTAGACGAAATAAATTAATTATCTGAGTTGAGGATGGTGGTGATACCTCATTTTTTGGACTCACCCATTCACTATTCGAAATCGGGAGAATAATCCCAACGTCTAACAATTTGATCGCCTCTTTTCTTACTACTTCTTTCATAACCGACATGAGTTTCCTTTGACTCTCGATAGACCTCACATTCTCATCTTCAAGGATGATCTTTTGTTGACAAATGGTCGGACTAATACCCTTGACGTCAGCAATATTCCATTTAATCAAATCTTTGTTTACGCGGAGTACTCACAACAACTTATCTTCTTGAGGACATGTCAAGTTAGCGGAAACAATAACATGTAGAATATTATTGACACCTAAATAAGAATACCTCAAGTGAGATTCTGGGGGAGATTCAAGAGACGTTTTTTCATCGGCTCCATATTCCTCGGACCTCGGACTTGTTCATAAATCGCAGTCTTAATCCTTGTTATATTTCCAAAATTTAAAGCGGTACCTACTTCGGCTAGCTTTTTGTGTAACTTGGGCAATTTAAGTGTTAAAGTGGCCTATAAAATATCATCAACATATGTTTCATTATATACCTCCCGCGTGATGTGATCGAGGACATCCACACGGAAACATCCATCCCTAGAATCGGGAAACTTCATGGCCCTGAACACATTTAACTTGACCTACTCGTCTTGCACTCACATGATTAATTCACCATTCTCTACATCAATCAAAGTACGTCTTATAGCTAAAAATGGATTACCCAATATGATGGACACGTTCTTATCCACATTGTCGTCAAGAATAATGAAATCACACGAAAATATATAGTTACTTGACTGACGAGTATATTTTCTATTTAAAGGTAAAGTAACAGAAGAAATAAGAGGAACAAATCATTATTCACCCAAGACTTCATGTCCTAATAAAATTAATGTCATAATAAAGAATTCATATGTGAATTGAAAATATATAGGTGAAGCAATTGGAAGAAATAAAAGTAGGACATTTTTTTAACCTACCTAGTTTGGATGATTTTTTTCTTTCTACTGAAAACTTTATGAAATTTCATCTTCTACATTTAAAATTTTTAAAGTACTTTTTTTTATATAAACTAAGTTCAAGATTTAAGAATTTCAGTTGGGGTTAGCTTAACTGGTTAGAGCCTTAGTTATTTTTCTAACTGGTACAAGTTCAAACCGCGTCAATGACACCAAGTCTAAAATAGACTTTCCCATGTAATAAAAAGATTTAAGAGTTCAAATTTTTTATAAAATTTTAAAGTGTTTTTAATTGAATACACCAAAGAAATTTAGACTAAATAACTAAAAAAAATAAAAATATTCGAATTTTAAAAGATTATTTAATATCCTAGTTAAAAATTCTCTTATTTTTAAAACATAAAAAATATCCGATAAACTCTTGAGTAAAAACTAGGGCTGCACAAGCGAAACCACGGACCCGCAAAACCGGCAAAATCCGACCCAACCCAACCCGAAAAAACCGATCCGCAGAGTCCATGGTTTGCTATGGGCCCAAACTTTTTAATTTGGTGGATATGGGATGGTTGTCAATTTTGGAAAAACCCAAACCGTGGATAACCAACCCAACCCGCAGATTTAGCCCAACGATTTTTTTTATTTTTTTTATAATTGACCGTATATATGGGGTGGTCACCGAAAACCCACCCCATTTCACTCGTTCCTTATACACCTCTCCTCTCTCTGTCTCTTACACGAAAAGGGGAAAAAAACTCTAACCTTTCGCCTCTCTCTTCGCTATGATTCTGAAACCCATCCCTTCTCCATCATCCATCACCGTCTCTTTACATCACACATGGCATCTTTTGTACTCCGCATTAATTATTTCGTTGGAATACACCAACCTTCGAGGTCCGCATTTATTGTTCGTAGCCTCCGGTTTGTGAGCTTACCATGGTTAATCGATTAAGCCATGGTTAATACTTATTCTGCTTTGGTTAATGAGGGTTTGAGTTATTGGGTTTTCTGGAGTTGTATAAAAGGCCGAGTTAGGGTTCTGAGTTTTTCAAAACCCCTATTTTAGGTATGGTGTTCTAATATGTTAATCCATGCTTCTCTTCCTCACATTCTTTGTTTATGTAAATGATTTTCGAATTTAGATTTCTTTTGTTTTTCATTTTGTGATTTTTACTAACTAATATGTTTGATTTGGTTTTTGTTTCTGCAGATTAATGAATATGGAGGACTTTGATGAATCCATCATTGATTTTACTAATACCACAACCCACTCAAGGTGTTGATCAAACACATGTTGGTAACTCTTCTGATACTCTTAATACTCGCACCTCATCTACTTTACCCCCTGCCCCTAAAAAAGCAAAAAAAGAAACCTCTGATTGTTGGAAACATTTTGAAGTTGTTACTTATGAAGATGGTAGTATTAGATCAGTTTGTAAATATTGTGAACATTCTTATGCTGCTAATTCTATAAAACATGGTACAACTAATATGAATAATCATATTAAGCTTAGAAGATGTCCAAAATATCCTTTTTATCCTCCAGCAGAGGATGGTCAATCTTTGCTAAATTTTAAACAAACTGATGAAGGAAAGAATGTTGTTAGTACTTATGTGTTTTCTATTGAAGCTTGTACTAGGGCACTAGCAGAAATGGTCATAATAGATGAATTAAGTTTTAGATGTATGGAAGCCATTGGTTTTACAAAATTCTGTAATGTAATGCAACCCAAGTTTAAAATCATTCCATCTAGAATGACCATTATGCGAAAGTGTATGAATATATATGAAGAAGAAAAGATTAAGTTAAAAAAAGAGTTGAAAGACTTAACAATTAGTATGACCACTGATACATGGACCTCTAATCAAAACTTGAATTATATGTGTTTGACTGCTCATTATGTGGATTCAAATTGGAATTTAAATAAGAAAATCATAGGATTTTGTAAAGTTGAGGATCATAAGGGAGAAACTATAGGTAGAAGAGTAGAGGCTATACTTATGGATTGGAATATAACTTCATATCTTACTTTGACAGTTGATAATGCATCTTCTAACACTGTTACTATTAAGTACTTGGTGAAAGTTGCAGGGGATAAACCAGAAACTCTTTTAAAACATAAATTTCTTCATGTTAGGTGTTGCGCTCATATCTTGAATCTTATAGTAAAGGAAGGAATGATTGAGTTAGATGCTTGTATAAAAAATATTCCTGAGGCAGTTAAATATGTTAGAGGTTCACCTGCAAGATTTAGAGCTTTTAAAGGTTTTGTTACTTTGTGTGGTGTTGAATGTAAATCAAATCTTTGCCTTGATGTCCCTACAAGATGGAACTCTACTTATAAAATGCTAGAGTGTGCTGAGAAATTCGAATTTGTCTATGCAAGAATGAAACTAGATGATTCTGGTTACACAACACATTTCAATGATGCTTCAAGAACTCCTCCTAGCTTGATAGATTGGGAAAATGCGAGATGTTTTGTTGAATTTTTGAAACTCTTCTACATTTCCACTAAGAAATTTAGTGAAACTTTATTTGTTACAACCAATCTATTCTTTGATGAAATAGTGAGAATTTGGGAAAAGATTGTTGAGTTATGCGAGAATGAAAATCCTGTTTTACAAAAAATGGCAACTGATATGAAAAAGAAGTTCAATACTTATTATGGAGTTAATAGTATCAATATAATTCTCTATGTGGTAGTTGCTTTAGATCCAAGGAAAAAAATTCAATACCTCCAATGCTATTTCAGTTTTATGTATACACATGAAGAAAGTGATGTGTTGCTTAAAAGGGTTAATGATGCTTCAAAAAGAATGTTTGAAGTGTATGAGAAACAAGTTGCTCCTACTAGTTCAAGAACTAGTGGTGAAACGAGTATTTCTAACACTTCAACTGATAGTCCATGTGTTCTTGGTGGTAGGTTTCAGTCTTTTATGGCTAAGACACACCCCTCTAAAGTTACTGAGTTGGATAAGTATCTAAAAGAGGATATAGAAGAGATGTCATCAAAATTTGACATTTTACAATGGTGGAAAAGCAATGCTATGAGGTTTAAAGTTTTGTCCCAACTTGCCAAACATATTTTGGCAGTTCCAGTTTCTACTGTTGCTTCTAAAAGTGCATTTAGCACAAGTGGGAGAGTTCTTGATCAATTCAGAAGTTCCTTGTCCCCTAAAACCGTTGAAGCTTTAATTTGTACTCAAAACTGGTTAAGATCTTCACTTCCAATTAATATTGGCACATCTAAACAGCTTGTAGAGGATTTGGAAGCTGAATTGGGTAATTTCATTACTTTACTACTTATTTTTGGCAATTTGCAAATGCTTGCTCAACTTTTTATTGCTACCTAACTTGTATATTCTCTACCATTTGTAGGTTATTATGGAATTGATGAATTGAGCAGTAGTGGAAGCCCACAATCCACTATCACTGATTTATTGAACTAACCCATATCCTAATGTGAGTTTTACATCAGTTTCATACAATATAAACATGTGCATTTACACATTAGAAAGCAACTCATGAACTTCCAATGATGCAAAACAAATGAAATATGGTGTGTACAGGTTTATTAATATGTGTACTTAAGCTTAGGAAGTCATTAGAGATGTCATTCTTTTGTTTTGTATTTGTAGATGAAAAATTGCAGGTTTTTGTGTCAAACTCACCAAGTCCCTTGTCCCTCAGTTTATAAAAGCCTGTGATGAAAAAATAAAATAACTCTGAGGCTCAAATTCTATATCTATTGAACTACTTTTTCACTATTCTCAACACCAACAACAATATGGTGACAAGAAGAGCAATGTGGTG
The DNA here is from genome assembly GCA_029959085.1 of Nemophila menziesii. Lineage (NCBI taxonomy): Eukaryota > Viridiplantae > Streptophyta > Magnoliopsida > Boraginales > Hydrophyllaceae > Nemophila > Nemophila menziesii. Next base: position 24,296,022 of record JARWIR010000001.1, on the reverse strand, counting down.
TTATTGGTGTTTAGAATAGTGCAAAAGTAGTTCTAAGAAGATAAATGCGAGTTGAAATTGTCCCTTGTCCCTATTTGCGAGTTATAAATGCTTCTTGAACTTCAATAGTTCATGAACTACTTTTGTCACCATTTGTAACAGCTATAACAGTATGGTGACTAGAAATGCAATGTGGTGTTAAGGATGTTTAGAATGGTGGCAAAGTATTCCATTGGAACCTTATTGTGAGTTTAAATTGTCCCTTGTCCCTAAGTGTTATGAAGGGCCTATGATGATTAAAACCCTGAGGCAATCCTTCATTTGTTATTATACTACTTTGTGGTAAAAAAAGGAACTAAATAAGGGATGCCTTAACTCTTATGAAACAGGATGGGAACGATGAGTGAAAGGAATTTAAGAAAATTGCAGGTTTTTCGCAACTGAATGTTTGTATCTTCAAACTTAACTTTTGGAATCTTCAATCAAGGGTGTAGTTTGTTTTTTGAAATGTTTTTGGAAGTGTACACTTCATTTCTTATGTAATTCAGTAACTTTTGGATTGTAATAGTTATTTAGCTTAATGATGAATGTAGTACACTTGTATTCATAGGCTATTCAATGATGTCAATCAATGTAATTCTGTTTTCTAAGTCAAATTGTATTTGACAATAGTGTATTTGTAGAAGTTGGGGTATAATTTTAAATTTTTAAATTTACAGGGACTATATAATAAATAAGCGAATTTAACCCGAAACAAAACCATACCCGCGCCCCTCAATAAAAAACCTAGTGGATCCAACCCGAAACCATAAAAAAATATGGTTTAACTCTCGGTTTTGAGAACTTAAAAATCGCAAGTGCGGGTTGGTTCGTGACTAAGGGGCAACGGGTTGGATACCCGACCCGTGTGCAGCCCTAGTAAAAACCAGTGTTCTAAAACAAGGCCGCCTAGCCGGCTAGGCGCTCCGACTAGGCGTTCCAAGGTGCGTTCCGCCTAAAATTTCTCTCGAAGGTGGCTCGAAGGTTCGTCGACGAATAATCTAATTAATAAACTACCCAATCAAATTAATGGGTCCCCCAAACCGAATATCACCTAGAATGCTAGCCAATAAATTACTAATTCAATCTAATCCAACTCAACACATAAGAAAATATAAAGAAAAAACTACTTAGGTTAGAGATTTTAAGCGCGAGGAAAAATGAAGGTATGATTTTTCAAATTTAAGTCTAGATTTCTCGAATGGGTAATTTTTTAGGTTAATAATAATAATATTTTTTTACTGTTATATAGTTTAATATATTACTTATGTTAAATTGATCTACTTTAAGTATATTATGATGTATATAATAGTCAATTCAATGTATTAGTAATGTATATTTAATGTAAATTAATATAAAATACGTCTATGGAGCAACCGCCTAAATTCCGATTAATAGGCCGCCTAGCCATCTAGGCGCTCGAAGGTGGTCGACCGTCCTAGTAACGCCTAGCGCCTTTTAGAACCATGGTAAAAACACTCTCCTTAGTACTTCGGAAAAAAATTGACAAAAAAGAAAAAAAAGTACTTCGGAAAAATAGAATGAAAATTGACTGGATTTCAGCCCGTTCATTGTGCGGTTTTGACCCGAACTTTCACGGTCAACTAATTCTTACACACCCACCCGCCCACTTTCCTTAAACCCTTGAGCTCAAAAATCTTTCCACCGCCACTCCTAAACAACACCGTAAAACCTCACCTCAACACCGGAAAAAATGGTGAGCAAACGGCAGAGAGAAGCACAAAAACGATTTAAAGAAGCAAATCCAGGACTGTTCCCAAAGGTAGAGCCAACACCACCAAAAGACCCAAACAAAGTGAAGAAGAAGAAGCAAAAAAGCTCCTTCAAAGGGAAAAAAACAGCCCATAATGACCCAAATAAACCCAAAAGAAATTCATTCAACAAACACCCACTAAGAGTTCCTGGTATGCGACCTGGTGATAGTTGTTTTATATGTAAAGGTGAAGACCATATTGCTAGAGATTGCCCAACAAAAGCCCAATGGGAAAAGCATAAGGTTTCTTCTTTTACAATTTCCTGTATTTTCATTTAACTAATCAATATGGACTATTTTTCTGCACTTTGATTTTTTGTAAGATGAAGACTAAATTAGTTTGATTAGTTATTTACCCCTTAAATGAGTGGCACCTATATGTAAGATGAAGCTTACATTTGTCTAAAAATTAGATTCAATTTCAAGCTGCAATTTCTTTGCATTTTCTCCTAGAAGGAATAATTTGGCTAGGCAGAATTTAAAAATCATTGTTTTTCATTAAAATTGGGGTTACTATTGTAATAAATATAATGTTTGGAGATTAAAAGTGTGTTATATGATTGGTGTAGACATGTTTGCTTTGTCGAAGGCGTGGTCACAGTCTTAAGAATTGTCCTAATAAGAAAGATGACTCAATTGAGAAGAAGTTTTGTTATAATTGTGGGGAAAACACTCATACTTTGGGCAGGTGTCCTCAGCCTCTTCAAGATGGTAATAATATTCACTCCAATTTATTAATTTACTTATTAAAAATCATTTATTGTTATAGTTATTACGTTTGTTCAATCCCTTCACCTTATAGTTATGCATTGACTTGAATGATGCAGGGGGAACAAATTTCGCAATTTGCTTTATTTGTAATGGACGTGGACATTTGAGTAAAAACTGCTCTCAGAATACAAATGGAATCTATCCCGATGTACATCAAATTATCACTTGAAATATTTATTTTTTTCAATTATTTTATTTAAGTAATCCTCGCGTATTCATGGATATTGTCTTTTTAGGGTGGCTGCTGTGAAATTTGTTCTGAGAAGACGCATTTGAAAAGAGATTGTCCAAAGAAAGTCAACAAAAATACTGAAGCAATGGGGAGGGCATGTAAGTAAAAGAGAAATTATATTTGTATATAATATTTGGGTGTAATTTTACTTGTTTCTTCTATAAACAGATGGAATTGGAGCAAAATCTTCAGGGCAACTCACTAAGCTCACCAGCGGGGATGATCTTGAAGATGACTTTATGACTTTGGAAAAAGACAGTGGTGGCAATGACAGTAAATCGAAGAAAAAGGAGGGACCAAAAGTTGTAAATTTTATGGGTTGATTAACTATTTATCACAATTTTTTGTGTACCATTACTGCAGTATGCTTTAATGCCATCATTTAAAGAGACATGATCTTTATGCAATTTTTTTATTAAGGGATCCAAGTGATTACAGGGAATTATTTTGAATTGTATGAAAGAAAAACCTTAATTTATATCTTTTTGATCTTATACTTCAAACTGGGTAATCTATTAGAAAATTTGATTGACTTGAGATTGTACAGATTGTGAAGCTGATAATGTCTTGTCTTGGTGTAAACAAAAAAATACTTAGGTAGTGATTGGTACGCGATAATGGATTTAGTCAGTAATGTAATGAGTTCAGTAATGTAATGAGATTGGGAATGTAATAAGCTTTGTAATCACTATACAATGTTTGGTATGCTATCTGAATAAGGATGTAATGGCCTAGTTATTTCAACCTTGTGTTAATAACTAGTTTAATTAAATAAGATTGTAAATAAATTATTTAAGATATAAGATAATCATTTTATTATTATAAAATGTAAATAATCTTAATAAAATAGAATCTGAAAAATAAATTATTTTAATAATTTTAAATAATTTTAAATAATTTGTATATATATATTGCGATAAATCTTAGATTTAATTTATACATTTCGGTTTTAACTTTTATTGAGAATGTATGATGGTATTATGGTTGATGTAATATAAAATTCAATTGGTTAGTTATTGGTTAAGTAACTTGTTTAACTGTTATAGAGAAGTAAAATTTAAATAATTTAATTAAAATTTTAATTTCATATTAATATTTTGATAAATATATTGATTCATGATTTATGGGTATGTGACAAAATAATAAAAAAATTGTTATAATTCAGTATATTATGGTGAAATATATCACCGATATATAAAGATTTTATATAATTATATACGATTTATGTATGTACGTAGTAAATATAATATAATGTTTTTTTAGATTCTAAAAACAATAATCTGAATTTTTACATATTTGATTTAATGAAATAAAAGATATGATAAAAAATGTGTAATATATTAAGTTTAATAAAATTATTTTAGTTTGTTAAAAGAAAATATCCATTGCGATTATGATTGTAATGGGTTATTCATGGGTAATAGCTATGTAATGAAAAACCTCATCGTTGTAATGTGATTACGGAAGGAATGGTATTACGGAGTTGATTATGACGTACCAATCACAGTAATTATGTCTGAATCAGTAATGTCATTACAAAACTGATCTCATTACAGCATACCAATCACACCTTTAGTATTTGCTTAAGAAATGATTTTTTTTTTTCGTTCTAATTTAAGAAATGATTTCTACACAAGCTATGTTCTATCTAGTATAGTTTTGTAGATGATAAATGCAAAAATGATTCAAATAAAACTTTTTTATTAAAAATATTGGTAGACATGTATAGGATGGGTAGTACCAAACGAGACAGGTGTTCTCGTAAGTATGGAATATGACCTAACATTATATGCTATTATATTATATTAGCAAAAACCTATTTAGTTTTTTCTTTTTTTGGTCATTAACTCTATCTAGTTCATAGACCAAGTAAGAAAAGCAAAATCTTCAACTATTTCCCCTATATTCATGATATATAAATGGATAACTGAATAGGTCAATAGTTGTTTCGGCAAATGCCTTGAAGAATATAATTTGCGAACAATTATACAAATCATATTTTAATCACTATGATTTTGAAATAATCATTTTAAATGTTCTTCACGTTAGATATCAATTGATTTTTGAGTCATAATTGTAATTTGATTGGAGAACCACCTATTTGAGAGTCATTCAATTATATAGATTATTGTTGTAATAGCAATTAAGGGAAGTCGTTCGCGAACAAGTCGAGTTCGGTTTAAAAAAACTTATTTGAACTCGTTCGTTAATTTAAACAAAAAGCTCAAACTTAATTAAAAATACGTAGGTAGATGTTTCTCACTCTAAAAATTTGCTCCTGCATATCTAAAAATATCTCTATATTTTTTTTACATACACTAAAGGTGTTTGCTTTGACAACATTTTCTCTTTTACTTCTTAAGGCTAGATCGACTATTTTTTCAGTGATTATGATCTTCCAACTGATTGATAAATCAAACAAACACAAAAGAAGTCATTTATGGCCAAATTGTTTCGTGAACCAGATGAAAAGTTTCATGAAATCAAACTACAACAAAGATGTCTTAACTGATCTACCCCTTTTCCTCATTACATTTGATGAACCTAGACTAGACCATAGAGAGTTCATGTTTGGTTTATTTATTTGTTGTAAATCAAACTTCCATTTTTGCACCATACTTATGGATGTTTCTACAATATTTTTGTCGCGGGTACTGTTTGATCTTCACCATGAACGGTGTTTTATGTATTATGAGGATATTAAGAAGACACGTGGCAAAATATTTATGTGGTTTCAGGGGATTTTTGTTGCAAAAGATACAAAAATCTTCCTTTCTAATGTTGGCTACACAATTCTCTTCATCTATTGACCTATTTATTCCAGATATTGAAACTGATATCTCCAATGCATCGACGCAAATATCTTATAATTTACACCTTTATAAGATTACAATGTTAGATTACTATGCATAATGGTTTATTTTAGTGTTCTTATATTTTCTTACACGCATGAGTTATTAATCTTGAGAATCAAGTTATATGCATCATTTGATTTTACCCATTACGCTACCATTTCCATTTTTTTATCAGCGTAAGCCTTAGTTCTCTTGTTTTATATGAATCTCTTGAGTTGTTTTGTTGCTACACAAAAACACCAAAGAATCACTCTAAAAAAATGTCCACTAGGGACAAACACTTATTGCCACTTTCTAAACTTAAGAATGACGTGCTTAAGAAACTAGAGATCCTTACAATTGTTGTCAAAACTTCGTCTGATTATTGTTGAGAGAAATATTTTTGTGGGGGTCTTTCGAAAAATTGTCCTAGATTCATGGGAATTAAATGTAGAGTTAGCTTTGAAGAGATTCAAGACAACATGTTCAAGATTACCTTTGACAACGAGGATGAATACGAGCAAACCTGGTTTCTCAGACCAGTCTTGATCCAATCTCTACATGTGTTGCATTGTAGATAGGAAGATAATACAGAGCTTAAGGAGCTATATCTTAACCACTATTATGATTGGATACGTGTGGGAGGTATTCTTCTTGACCTCAAAAGATCTAAGACGGTGATTTTTTATTACATAAAAATCATCTCATCACCATAATATCTAGTTAGGTGCCGGCCTTGTTATCAGATAGTGGGAAAGAAGTTCTAGTTAAAGAAGGTCTTCAAGACATTCCGAAGTATGTGTTTCCAATATTTGAATTCCAAAAAACCCTATGCAAGAAACTAGCAATTTTGGTCACAAACTTTTAGTGGGATGTTCAGTATAATAAAAGGATTCCCTAGATTTCATGGGAAAAAATAGTTGTTGTAAAAAGAATTTGTGGAATTGGTTTTTGCATTTTCAAAAGATTAATACGTCTATATTGGAAAAGCAAACGTGTAGGATTCTTAATAATCTAGACTCTTTGGTAGCTAAAGTGATCAAAGGATTATATTTCCTCAATTATTGTTTTTGGGACACATCACTCAAGATAGAAAGATCATGGAGTTGGACTACTACTTTTTACGGTCTCTAGTTTCTCTAAAAGGAACGTCTTTTCATATTGATAATGGTCTTAACACAAATATTTGGGAGCACTCATGGATAGATAAATGTTTTAGTTTGGAAAACCACAAGGGTGTACGGTCTCTATTGTTGCACAACTCTTTATAGACGACTTGGCAGACTAAAATACGGATTTAATTTGACAAAACTTCCTTGCCCTCCAGTAATGAGATTGTCAACATTACACTCTTACAAATCAATCAGAACACAAAATTATCTAACTGTACACGAAGAATAACTCATACACGACCAAATCTAGATATCATACATTGGTTGATGATGAACATCAAGGGAAATATCAAATATCTCATAAAAAATCAGAATTTTTGTATGGAAAGCTTGCAACATAGCTATGCCGACAAAAAAGAACCTTATATCCAAGAAATGTGCAAAGAATGCAAGGTGTGATCACAAATCTGATTCTATTGAGCACCTTCTCTTTAAGTGTCCTTTTACTTGCGCCTTTTGGGCTTCTTCAGCAATGTCATCAAGATTGATATGAATCAACATCGGAATACTGATGAATGGATTACTAAAACAATTCAAGGTTTCACACAAAGTGGGATCCAAAAGTCATCACAACGTTTATTCTTTGTACTCTTTGGAATATTTGGAAGAGGAAAATAAAAAGTCTGGTTGACAGGGAGAGATGGAACCATTAAGAATTCAATCTCAAAATAAACAGTCTAATCGAAGAACTTTTTTGAAATCTCGCTTTGACAGCTAATCAGACTTATGTTCATAACGACGAAGAAAGATCAGCAAGGGTGCAACTCAGACATTTACCTATCTATAATGATAAGTCCAATGGGAGGAGGTGCATGGTTCAAATCCCCTGCCTAACGGGTGTAAAGTAAGAGATACAAGGCTCGAACCCTCCTTGAACATGGATAACCTAGTTTTGATTTACTTGGGAATATACATGGGCAGACGTGTATATCTCCGTGGAATTAGCCATGATGCGTGCAAGCTAGCTTGGATCACCTACGTACCAAAAAAAACTAATCTGATAATTGTATCTTTTATTTTATAGAGTTGGTTGTAGCATATTGCAAGTAAAATGGAAATCGTTAAACGATTTGGAGAAAGTTCGGAGTGGAACTTGTTATGAAAGGAAGACTTTGATATCATAAATTGTACCATATGAATATGTACTTTTTTTTGGATCAAATTTTTATTACATGAATTTTTTCATGGTAAGATTTTATCAAGATATGTTTTTGATCCCACTTAAAAGTCAAACAAAAAATAAAAGAAATTATAGGCCTTTCAAAGAATAATTCCTTCAGTTATTTTAATTTTTTTATGTTACAAATGAGGCCCGAATACCAGGAAGCAAGCTTCCTTACAAGTTACTAACTACTACGTGTTATTCTCGGCACAGTCCAACCATACCGATCGCGTGTAAGAAGGCGCCAAAGTCCCTCCGGTGGGTCCCTATATGGCACCGGTCCCTCACCATTAGACACCCCGTACTTCGCTAGCCAGTCCGCATATATCCAAAGAAGCTCAAAACCCTCATTAGCGCTCAAAATATCACGGCACGCCTTAATAATACTGTCAGAAAATCCCCTTGAATTCGCACCGCCCTTCACTACCGCGTGCAACTCACTCGAGTCTGTTTCTACAGTAAGAGATGTAAACCCCAGTTGCACCGCCATAAGAAGACCGAAATGCAACACAAGGAGTTCCACTTCAAACGGTGTGCGCGCTACACAACAACCCGCAAAGCCCCGAATATAATCCCCACATGTATCTCGGAAAAGACCACCAACACTCTGTTGGCATATAGCCTCCCTTAATAGGTTGTTTTAATGTGACAAATCCTCTTATGATTAGTGTGCTAATTACTCTTATTATATTCATCCTATCTTGCACTATTATTCATCAAAAACACTTTTCATACCATTCTTATTATATCTTATTGCATTCACTTTTATTCATATCTTTATGTACTTTGAGATATGGCTTTAATGATCAACTACAATGTTTATAAGAATGATGTTATCTACAACTTTCGTGAAGAAGATTTATTGATCCGAGCATCATAGCATAAGTCAAATTCTTTCAAAGATACTTGGCGCGGTACACCGGACCAAAGGCGCGGTGCATAGGCTAACCCGTCAGAGAGTTAGAAAATCTAACCGTTGAGGTGCGGTACACCGCACGATACTTGCGGTACACCGCAAGGAAGGTTTTTCTGCACAAAGTTTAAGTCATAAGGAATATATCCGTTGGGAAATAAATAGATCCGTTGGACCCAAGCCTTATGACCGTTGGAAGCTATTTTCTGCTATAAATTGAAGCTCTTTGAAGGCTACAATTACACCAACTAATTACAAACATTAAGGAGCTTAATTGTTATCATTCAAGAAGGTGTCAAGAGCTATACATAGTCAAAATCAATCTTAGTGAGCTTATAAGTCCTTTCAAGGAGTTAATCAAATAAGCCACAAGGTTCTATCTACTCAAGAGGAGTTTACAAGCTATATAGTTCATATCCACTCTTTTAGGAGTTTAGTTACAAGCTTTTATAAGCAACCCTTTAAACACTTTGTTTCTATCCTCTTAAGTCTAGGTCTTGTAATAGATAGATTAAGAGAGAATTCAAGTATAGGGAGTATACTTGGTATCCTTGTGTTGTGATTACACAAGAGTTTGTCCTTCGTGTTATCGAAGAGGTTGTAAGGGTATTGTGTTCTCGACCCGGTTAAGAGAGACACGGGAGCTTAGTGAAAAGCTTGAAATCCTAAGGAGGCTTCCTTAGGTAGTGGATGTAGGGAAACCGAACCACTATAAATCGCGTGTATCTTTCTATCCCTACTCTATTTACTTTCCGCACTTTATATGTTTGATAATATGCTAGCATGATTATTGTGATATTGATTATCTAGTTTATCTAACATATAGTCTTCTAGAGTAGTAAGATATTAGATTGTCGATTTACTTGTTATACTTATATATCGAACCTCTAACTTATCCTTTGCATGATCCTATAAGTGTTTGATATATTTAGTTGACTTAGAAGTTTTCACTTAAACTTATAATTGTCCAAAAGATTTTTAATTAGGCATTAATCTTATTAGTAATCCTATTCACCCCCCCCCCCCCTCTAGGACTTTCAATTGGTATCAGAGCCTAACTCTACGTGAATAGCTTAATCGTTAGTAGAGTAAACGATATGGAATTTAATCTTTTGGAAAAGTCGTCTTCTACTCGACCTCCACTTTTTGTAGGTACTTACTATTTTGCTTGGAGAACAAAAATGGAGGAATTTATCAAAGCCGAAGATCCCGATCAATGGAGAATTGTTATGGAAGGTCCATTCGTTCCATATAAAGAGGAATTAAATGAAGCGGGAGTTCTTAAGCTAAATCAAGAAGAAAAAGATTTTGATGAACTCACCATTGAGGAAAAGGCTAAGCTCACTCAAAATGCAAAACCAATGTACACTCTAATTCGTGGAATTTCCGAAGAAATTTTCTCACAAATGTTAGATTGTAAATCCGCAAAAGAGCTTTGGAATCGTTTGGAGTTTCTATATGGAATTGTCGAAAATGATGAAGAAAAAGAAATCTTAATCCATGATGAATCTCATGACAATCCTAAACCAAACCATGAGGTAGCCATCTATCCTAACTCTTTATCTCTTCCTTATAATTATGATGATATTAGGCAAATTTCATCCCTTCTCAAAATTCTTGATTCTCAAATCCATTTGAATAACCTCATGTTAAAAAGGGCTAAAGTTGAGCAAAAGAATTGTTTTAAATGTTGTATCACTTTAGATGATATTCTTGGTAATACTAAAAACCCTTGTTTTGAAAACATTTTTTCTTCCAATAAAAGTCAACATCCAATGAAGAAAAATATAGAAGGTTTGAAAAATTTGGATGAAACTTTTTCCCTCGCTCTTAAAACTCTAAAAAATCATCCCTTTTCAAATGTCACTCCTTTTGATCCAAATGGCTTTTTTTAAAGAAAAATTATATTTAAGTGATAATTTGGATATTGAAAAGAATGAGGAAACTTCGTGTTCAAAACTCTCACATGATAGCTCAATTCGAAAAAGAAGTTCTTGTAATTATTGTGGTAAACCCGGTCATCATGCTTCTACATGCCATTACCACGAACAACTTGAAAGTGGATCATTGATACCCTCGTGGGAAAAACCAATATGGATCGTGACAAATGCTAACAACATTTCCGGATCCATTCCACCTCGGTTACCATAGTAATATTCATTGAAGGTGTTGAGCGTCAAGAAAATGGAATTATATGCAAAAGGACGTTCAAACCTCGTAAAAGGAAAATACGGTGAATTCTTTCCTTTCTTCTTTTTATTTTTATATTATTATGTGTTTTACCCTCTATGTGCTATTATCTTGTGTTTCTTGATCTTTTCATGCTTTATATTGCTTTGTTTTCACTTTGCGTCTTTTTGCACTTTTAGAAAATATAGGGGTATTTGTGAAATAAACTGTTTTATGTGTTTTCGGAATTTCCTTGTTGTTTCTTTTCAAAACAAAAATTCTCTTACTAGTTTTATACCATTCCGAATCTTTTGGGGAAGTTTCGAATGTGTTTCGGGTGTTTTTAAAAGAACCAAAAAATTCCTTTTTAGTGTCTAAACCGAACACTTTTGCGGTGCACCGGACCACTCCACGGTACACCGCGTCTCAGGGTTTCAGCGTTTTTATTTTTCCTTTATTTTTTCGCCCAGTTTATTTTAGCAGTGCGGTACACCGCACGGTTTCCGCGGTACACCGCGAGTTAGGTTTTTGTCAGCATTTTAAACCCGTTTATCTTCTTTTCTTCCTCATTCCACCATTAAAACAAAACCTCTCCCCACTCCAGCGATTTCCGGCGACTCCTCCACCCTTTTCCGCCGCCTAGAAACATCATCTTCTCCACCAAATCATTTCTCTCTCTCTCTCTCTCTCTCTCTCTCTCTCTCTCTCTCTCTCTCTCTCTCTCTCTCTCTCTCTCTCTCTCTCTCTCTCTCTCTCTCTCCTTCATTACCCACTTCCTTTCCACCATGAGAGAAAAGAAAGCTGCTCCAAAGAATAAAACCACCACCGGAGCCTCCTCCAGCCGCCGCCGTGCGCCATCTCCGGCGAGGTCACCAACACCTCCTCCACTCCGGCCATTCGATCCTCTCCCGGGTAGAACCTTTAGTGATTCAGCTTTTCCATCGGGTGAAAATTCTCTTCTTGAACTATTTACTTTTCAAGGTTGTGCTAATATCTTTGAATTTTCGGGTAGTCAATTAGCTAGTGGGTTGATTGAAGAATTCTACTCTAATTTTGAATATGATTGTGCCAATAACTTAATTAAATCATTAGTTTCGGGTACTCCTTTACGGTTAAAGTTACATGTTTTGTGTGCTCGATATAATATTCCTTTGGATGGATTTAGTGGCTTTTGGTCAAATGGTTGGGATGGCTCTAGTCTTGATATAGTTGGTCAAAACGAGGTTGTTGATTTTGTTAATGGTAGGATGCTTGTTCCGATGGAAATTGGAATTTGCGTAATTTTGATCCGGAATTCATAGTGGCTCATAAGTTTCTTATTTCGGCCATAATTCCAAAGGACAAACATGATGCAAAATTAATTCCTTATGAAGCTTATCTCCTATTTTTGATCTTTGCTAAACGACCGATTAACATTATTGCAATAATGTTCAAATGGATGAACCATGCTAGAACATCGAGAGATAAAGTCCCATATGGTATTTTTCTAACTAAAATCTTTGAGGGAAGTGGAATTTCTTTAGGAGGAACAAATGTGAAACCAATAGATAAAGCTTAGTGTTTTGATTATAGCACAATCAAGAGAATGAAATTTGCTATTTATAATAACACCTATGTTTCGCATTCGCTTATTAATCGTATTTCGGATGTTACTATTCGTAATCGTATCCTACAAGCTAGAGAAGGAACCTTTGGTCCGGAGCTTAACACACTTGAACTATTGGATAACCCGGGTCAACAAAATCCTATCCCAAATGAGCCTCCTCAAAACCCCATTCATGAGAATCCTCCTAATCCATCTAGTTTCGAAAGCGCTATGTCTCGGTTTATGGATTATATAGGTAGAAAATTCGAGGTTTTAGAAGAAAAGTTAGAAAGGAAATTTGGGGTGTTAGAAGAGAAATTAGGACATCTTGCTAGTGAGTTATCTTGTGTTAAGAACGATGTCTCGTGTATCAAAGATGATGTGTCACATCCTCGAAGCCGTTCTCGAAGCCGCTCTCCCCGGGAATATCGTTAAATGGTCGTATTTGGGTGTTTGGTTTTAATTCCTCATTTTATTATACTTGGTGTTTTGTGTGTTTTTATTGTTTCGGACTAAGTTTGTGATGTCTATGCTTTAATTGTTTATGGGTCCGTGTTTTGGACATTTAGGATATTATTGCTACGTGTTTTATTTGGATAATGGTTTAGGATGCTTTGTGTTTAACTTGGATAATTGTTTTAGTTTGATATGTTTTTATCTTGAATGTTAAATGCTTAAATTATATGCTTTGGATATTAATGTTGCTAACATTTTCCTTGATGATATAGGTACTATTGCATCTCTAATCCTTGATCTTATCTTATATTGCTCTTTAGTCCCTATAGGTTGTTCCATTTGTCTTGTTCTTAAAATGATTGAAAATTGCATTTAGGTCCCTACAAAAAAATTTCAAATTGCTTTTTAGTCCCTAAAACTTTTTGAAAAATAATTTTTGTCACCTATACTTTTCAAAAAAATACATTTTACCCCTAAATTTTTTCAAAATGATTTCAAATATTCTTATTAGGGAGAAATTGTAGATCAAACTTTTACAAATTGAAACAAACTCTATGCATTTTGTAAGGGGGAGCTTTTGGTAAAACTCTAATGCTTTGGCTAATCTTTTATCATATACATTGCAACTAATCGTTTGTGTCATTAGAAAGCATATGAAATGAAAATCTATCGATCAAGGAGTTGGTAAAAAGTCTCTATCTCTTAGCTCTTCAATTATCTATCTTTGTGCATCTCTTTCTAAAATTGTTTTTATCCCTAAACTCTTGCACACTCTTAGAATCGTTGTCTAAAATCTATTCACTTGAGTTTTAGCTCTTCTTTCCTTAGTTGTTTTTATCAACCCCGTCTTTTTGATGAAGACAAAGGGGGAGAAATATGTGCACTAAAACTTTCAAAAATTGCACTCTTTAAAATCTCACAAATGCATCTCAAAACTTATATGCTCATTGTGAGGGGGAGCTTAATTTCATTAGTGCTTAAACTTTCATATCATTCCTAAGGTGTTTTAGTGAAGGATTTGTCATCATCAAAAAGGGGGAGATTGTTGGCATATAGCCTCCCTTAATAGGTTGTTTTAATGTGACAAATCCTCTTATGATTAGTGTGCTAATTACTCTTATTATATTCATCCTATCTTGCACTATTATTCATCAAAAACACTTTTCATACCATTCTTATTATATCTCATTGCATTCACTTTTATTCATATCTTTATGTACTTTGAGATATGGCTTTAATGATCAACTACAATGTTTATAAGAATGATGTTATCTACAACTTTCGTGAAGAAGATTTATTGATCCGAGCATCATAGCATAAGTCAAATTCTTTCAAAGATACTTGGCGCGGTACACCGGACCAAAGGCGCGGTGCATAGGCTAACCCGTCCGAGAGTTAGAAAATCTAACCGTTGAGGTGCGGTACACCGCACGATACTTGCGGTACACCGCAAGGAAGGTTTTTCTGCATAAAGTTTAAGTCATAAGGAATATATCCGTTGGGAAATAAATAGATCCGTTGGACCCAAGCCTTATGACCGTTGGAAGCTATTTTCTGCTATAAATTGAAGCTCTTTGAAGGCTACAATTACACCAACTAATTACAAACATTAAGGAGCTTAATTGTTATCATTCAAGAAGGTGTCAAGAGCTATACATAGTCAAAATCAATCTTAGTGAGCTTATAAGTCCTTTCAAGGAGTTAATCAAATAAGCCACAAGGTTCTATCTACTCAAGAGGAGTTTACAAGCTATATAGTTCATATCCACTCTTTTAGGAGTTTAGTTACAAGCTTTTATAAGCAACCCTTTAAACACTTTGTTTCTATCCTCTTAAGTCTAGGTCTTGTAATAGATAGATTAAGAGAGAATTCAAGTATAGGGAGTATACTTGGTATCCTTGTGTTGTGATTACACAAGAGTTTGTCCTTCGTGTTATCGAAGAGGTTGTAAGGGTTATTGTGTTCTCGACCCGGTTAAGAGAGACACGGGAGCTTAGTGAAAAGCTTGAAATCCTAAGGAGGCTTCCTTAGGTAGTGGGTGTAGGGAAACCGAACCACTATAAATCGCGTGTATCTTTCTATCCTTACTCTATTTACTTTCCGCACTTTATATGTTTGATAATATGCTAGCATGATTATTGTGATATTGATTATCTAGTTTATCTAACATATAGTCTTCTAGAGTAGTAAGATATTAGATTGTCGATTTACTTGTTATACTTATATATCGAACCTCTAAATTATCCTTTGCATGATCCTATAAGTGTTTGATATATTTAGTTGACTTAGAAGTTTTCACTTAAACTTATAATTGTCCAAAAGATTTTTAATTAGGCATTAATCTTATTAGTAATCCTATTCACCCCCCCTCTAGGACTTTCACACTCGCCACGGCTTTTTGCTCATCAAACGACCCATCCACGTTCAACTCCCTCCACCGGTTTCAACCATCTAACTAACGTTGTTCTAGCCACCGTAATCACACCTCCATCCCTTTCTATTCCCCACGCCCTCGCGTAATTAGTAGTTGAGTTTCTAATCACGGTACACAACTCTTTAGCTGATTTCTTCTTAGGAGCCTGTTCGAATATTCTCTCGTTTCTATCCAACCAAACATGCCATGTATACGCCAAAAAAATGTACTTCTCCTCAAGCCCATTTATGATTGTTTTTGAGGATAGCAGGTCCTCCACTTTCTTTTTAAAAGTTGCAGGTCCATTAATTGCACATGTAGTCCCTGCGTTCCTTACCAACACTGTACCCACATTCACTCGGCTTCCTTGCTACTAGTGCGGCCCAAAAACACGTGAGGACAGGTGACTCGAACTCGCCGAGCTGCTGGAATCATTCGCTGTAGCAGCTAGAAGCCGCCCCCCCACCTGCAATCGGCCTACACAGGCCTGTAACCACCCCACTATTTACTCGAAAACATCTCCTAAAGACCTCCTTATAACCATTACAGCCATTAAACAAATGGTCTGCGTTTTCAGGAGCTTCTTCGCACACCCGACACCTCGGGTCCTCAATCACTCCCCTAGTTACTAGGTTCTGACCAGTAGGTAACCGATCCCACACCATTCTCCATATGTGCATCTTTACTTTCTGGGGGCACTTAAGATTCCATACTAATCTCCACCTAAAATCAGGGACACCCAATTCCGGTAATAAACTAACATAAGCCGATTTTACCGTGAATAGCCCCGAGTTTTCTAGCTTCCACTTGTATGAAACTCCACTCCCCGTATTAATCTCTTCCACGTTCCCTCTAATCACTTCTCGACCCGCCAAAATACCCTTACAAACTCTCGAATCAGCTGCTTTAACCTCCCGAACCAAAAAGCCATTCCGGAAATATTTTTGGTTTAAAACACTAACCCATAACAACGGCTCATTCCTTAATATCTTCCAGCTAAGTTTCGCTAAGAGCGACCGATTATAGTTCTTTGCACTTCGAAGACCTAACCCACCGTATTTCTTAGGACGACACATCACCTCCCATGACAACCAATGGATCTTTCGTCCTTCATTAGAAGAACCCCATATAAAATCCCTTATAATTCGATCAATTTCCGTACAGACATTGACCGGAAGCTTCAGCGTTTGCATGATATAAGTTGGTATAGCCGAGAGTACCGATTGTGCCAACGTTACCCTCCCTGCCAAGGAAAGATTCTGACTCTTCCAATGCGGTAATTTACTTCTCATTTTCGCCGTAACTTGTCTGAAAAAA
The DNA here is from genome assembly GCA_029959085.1 of Nemophila menziesii. NCBI lineage: Eukaryota > Viridiplantae > Streptophyta > Magnoliopsida > Boraginales > Hydrophyllaceae > Nemophila > Nemophila menziesii. The sequence continues at coordinate 24,279,205 of JARWIR010000001.1, read as the reverse complement.
CCTTTGGGTAACCGTTGGGAGCGTATTGGTGTTCCCAAGTATACTCCTATAGCGAATTGCTCCTCGTGAAACCACTCCTACCCGCAAGATCCATCGCCTCTTCTTCACTCACTTTCTTGGAGAAATAAATCAAAGACTTTGCTTCCTCTAATCCTTATTTTAATTTTCTTTGATATTAATCCTTAGTATACTAATTTTTGAAAAGGATTTTTTTGTTATTTATTATTAAGGGTTAAACAGTCGTTAATTTGCCTTTATTTATGTAATAATAAAAATGTTTTTTGTTTGATGTGATAGGGATCTAAAACTTTATCCAAATCGTTCCAAAATCAGTATTTCTCTTGTAACACATTACATTCGGCTTTACTTTTTGTTAAAATTAGTTTTCAAACATATATTTTTTCACAGAACATGTACATATATAGTGTATTTTACATAATTAAACGAAGAACCATCGAAACAATATAGCCAATAAATAAAAGCGTTGACGTTGATGAGTTCATGCAGGGCATGACAGACACACTATGGAGAAACGTGGCTGTGGTCATGATGAATGATGAAGCCTTAATGTCATAGAAAATTCTCAACCTTTATTTACACCTAGAAATTCTCTTCTTCTCCGCATTTCTCTCTTCTCTCCAAACAAACAACCAAAAACAAGTCTTTTCTTTTCAACTTTCTCCTCCGATTTCCTCCATACTCCCTTTTCTTCATTTTCTTCTTTTCTTTCTGCTTTTGGATCAACCCCTAATTTGAAGACACGACATCATGGTATATATATATATATCTCTTTTTTATGTACCTATGTTTGTTAATGGATATGTGTATAAGTGTATTATTTGATCTGATTATTGCATGAAACATGCATCGATAATTGTTTGTATACAATGGTCGATCGACACTTTATTATTTACACTAAATTTTACCATCACGCTGATGCGAAATCTTACCAATAAGTAAATTTGCTTATAGATGTAAGATTTCAACTCCCTTTTTTGATCAAGGCCAAGCAGTTACATCCCAAAGACATACCGTGGACAAGTAAAAAGTGTCTTCCCATGTAGTGACTTGGCCTTAATCAGTACATGATCATGCTTGAATAAAATCAAGGGGTTTTGATTTCTTGGGATGTAACTTCTTCCGTAGTGATCATTAAAAAAATTGTTAACTACACTGTTGTCTGTTGGTCTTAGTACCGATGTGTCTTTTGGAACTGTTGGTATGTTTCGCTATTCATAATATAGGGACGAATGGTGCAATTAACTAATAAACCAATTAAAATATAATAATTCTAGAGCTCTTACTTCAACAAGTTCTGAGTTTTGAAAATTTTGGTAGGCGAACGCTGCATCTGGAATGGCTGTGGAGGATGAATGTAAGTTAAAATTCTTGGAGTTAAAAGCAAAACGAAACTATCGATTCATAACATTCAGAATTGAGGGTCAACAAGTGGTTGTTGATGAGTGTGGTACCCCTGAAAAGACCTACGAAGATTTTTGTGCTGCTCTACCGGCTGATGAATGTCGTTATGCTGTCTTTGATTTCGATTTCATTACCGAGGAAAATTGCCAGAAGAGCAAGATTTTCTTCATTGCCTGGTTGGTAACTAATTATATACATATATAAAACCATACTATTGAGTTTACTTGAGTATTTTATCAAATTAGTGTTGAACGATTGTGATTTCTCCGTTCTCACAGGTCACCAGAATCAGCAAGGGTGAGGATGAAAATGGTGTATGCAAGCTCCAAGGATCGATTCAAGAGGGAGCTTGATGGAATTCAAGTTGAATTGCAAGCAACAGATCCAAGTGAAATGAGCTTCGACATCATTAAAGCCCGCGCATTCTAAATCAATGATATCCGTCTCTCTTCATATCTTCCTTTGCACTTCTAAGACATTTTGATTCCTTGTATTTCTGTCTTTTATTTTTGTTTTCGTCTTTGTGTTAATTAGTGCTTTGTAATATGATTTACTACTGTTATTATGATGTAAACTTCATTTCTTCGAAACAATGACCTTTTTGTATGGCCTGCAAAAATGCTTTGACATTTTGATTGTAATCAAAAGGATTTATTTCTTTCATACGATTTACTATCATAATTGATACTTTGGAGTTTGGAGAGGCTATAATCTCTGTTGAAATTCGTTATTTTCTCTTTCCAAACTTATAAATCACGCTTTATAAGCAATTCAATGTCGTAGATTTCACGAAATAATCACAGATTCTTCATGCCCCCTTGGCGCTCAAGGTAGTTGCACCGGTTACTCATTGATGAGTGAAGAGTTTGATTCGTTTAGATTATCTTAAAGCTCAGAAATCCATTATAAGGGTTTTTAGTGCACCGGACAATGAAGATTTTGATTCATTTACATCATATTAAAGCTCAGAAATCCGTTTTGAAGGGCCTTGGTACGGGGAGGATTTTCGCTAAAACGCGTATATGGAGTAGGGGTTTGCGCTTTCAGCATTTTTTAATGGACTTTTTTGGCCGTTTTCATATTTTATGTCCATTAATATTTTAGTTTATACACTATATAAGAACTTAATTCGAAATCCGCTTAAGCTTTGCTCTTATAATAGTATGTTTTTTTAACTTGTTGTGAATGTAGTCTTACATCACTATCAAACCACAAAGTACACACACGAAAAGATCAAAAGAATATGAACAAGGTTTTCTTTTTTACTACAATTGAGGTCTGGTAAAATAAATCTATAGCATGTAAAGCCGTATAATGCGTGTGCTAAAAGAAAACAAAAAAAGTAATCATCTTGTTTTTATCCTATCTTTTGGTTATTTTGATTATCCCAGTATTCTTTCTCCATCATCTCTACATGCTTTACATAATTTTTTCTCTTTTCAAGAATTAAATGCAAAGTTTCAAGATCATAAGGAGGGGCCATGGTGCACGGATTTGCATTAGTGGGACCTTTGACGAGTGAGTCTTCCATAAATTTCTTCTCCAATCCTAAATCCGGGCAAGCCATAGACTCCGAACATAGTTCAACTGCATTATGCGGCACACTAGGCTTGTACTTCATCATCTTAGCATATTCACTCAACACATGGAACATGTAATCATATACATACTCTATATTCACTTCCTTTTGGATAAACCTGCTCCCTGCTCTCCCTATAGCCTTCGCCTATCAAATTTATACAAGAAATTCAGCAAAACTCAAACACGGAAACAAATAACTATAATAAAAAAAAATTGGAGTTATATATAACCTCATCTGTGTGCTGGTTTCCCCAATCAACGGCGTACTTGATTGATCTGCATTTGTCATCATCCTTTATAGGCCAATAATGTTCCAAAGGCATCAAGCTTCTCGTGAAGAAATCATAGTATCGAGGCTTCACAACCAAAGTAAGGGAATCACACGCCAATATGTATTTTTCACTCACAGACCATGCAGTTCCTTCTATATAGATTTTGAATCTAAATCAACCGACAGAAAGGATTATAGCTTTGTTTGATTTTTTGATCGGAAATGGAAGAGCTAAAACCCGCATTATTATTACTACTATTAGATCTTTACCTGTAATTGCATTGGCTTGCTAAATCTGATTGCTTGAAACCTTGTTCTCGTTCACGTATCCAGTCCTACAACATATATTCCACATCAGTTAGTTAATATATAAATAAATAACTACAAACAATACAATGTAAAGTAATAACTACCTGTGTAAATAAGTGAGCACCCCAATCATGTTTCTTGGAAACATTACACATGAACAACTCCCTCCTCGTTTTTGACACCATTGGATTGCCTTTCCAGTAAGCATGCGGTTCTCTATCAGACCATTTTATTATTTTATTACCCTCTTTTAAATCCTTAGACAAGCCCTCCCATGGCTTTATATTAATTTCAGGCCTGCACAAGTCGTGAAAATCATAAAATTCACACAGAACTCAAAAGTGACGTGTAAAAAAAAAATCATACCATCCCCAGAATGACCAATCTGGAAAAGCAATGTCCAACGTGGCATCATCACCGCAGTAGCTGAACAATGGCGGTGGAGCAGAGGAATTAGAGCCTTGATAAGATTCTGTTTTAATGACTGGCCGATCAGAACAGTCAAACATTAAGTCCAAATCAGGTACTTTACCAGGGTACTTTCGTAACAACTGTAGGATCCCCCACAGAGTAAATCTATCTCTACTTTGAAAGGCTCGTCTATATTTCTCCACATAAGCGGTTCCATTCACTATAACTAATCGAAAATTGGCGGTCTTATTAGCAGCTCTCACCATATCTTCTGTGATCCCCGTCTCCTTCCAAGGCCATAGGTCATTGTGGATCCAACGGAAGTAATCTGGACATGTGGATGGTGGTGGTGGTGATTCATCTACGTTTTCATTAGTGAATTTTGATGGGTAGTATGTAGCTGGGCAGGTTCTTGTATGGTTGCCTAGTGAACAATTCAGTGGAAATTCTGATCTTGTGTGGGCAACTTTTGAGATTTTTGGAAATTCAGGGAATGTTAATGTGTTGGAGGAAAATTTTGCTACTGAATTTTGAGCTAAAAACTGCAAAATGAAAACAAAAAAAAAAACACACACAATTTTTTTTATGAAGTTGATGGTAGGTGATAAAATGATGTTAAAGATTTAATTAGACACAGTAGTTAGTACTAATCGCCAAAATAGATATCAAATGCATGTCATTTAATATTAAGGACGTTGGTACATACATACTCAAGGCAGAGTCACGGATTTTCGCTCAGGCCTCAGGGGCTAAGAGGCAGTGGTGCAATTATTTTGTTTGTAGGTTAATTGCACTATAAGTCCCTGTACTATGAAGAAAAATCACAATAGGTCTCTAAATTTATACGAGTTTATGATTTTTCATCTGTAATATTATACAAACTACATAGTAGAAAATTCACATTAACGAGAATTCTCTCGATATAATTTCACAACTACTAAGTCCAAATGAATCTAAAACCTATAAGATAGAGATCAAACTAAATAAACTTACAAGTTTTTGTTAAAGAGAAAAAAAATAGATAGAAAGAAATATGAAAAGGTGACACAAGATTTATGTGATTCAACAAATTGTTTACGTCTATAATAGTTCACACTGTTTCACTATGATGTAGAAATCCTTGAACAAAAAGAACAACTCTCTTTTGTATTCTACAACAATTACTTTTATGTTTTCTCTCACAAGTGTATCACTCGTACTCTTTTCGTTGTCCTCATCTTCCCGTCACACACCTCACCCCAATCCTTTATGGTGATTAGATATAATACAAAGAACTACAAATTATAGAGCTTTATTCTATATATAGAAAATATTATTTAGTAAACGAATATCTCAAACAAATATCTCAATTTCTTAATATAATATCACTTGTATTTCAAGTCAAGTAATCTCTTTCTTACTCTCTAAATTGAATTGAAATATTATGTTTAAACTTCAAGTCACAATCCAATAATTTCTCCCTTGACAAGAAGTGTTAAAAATTTCTGTAACAACTTGAACCTCTTATAGTTCTTCTTATTCTAGAGCCTTTGCTCGATATCAATTTTGATAGGAATATATGAAAACCTCTTCCCAGTTATCATAATGATATAGTCCTCCCATGAAGCAATTTTCATTATAGTCGCATTCCATCCTACACCGTCTGAACCTTAGGCACCCATCCTTTAATATTCGTGAACTTTTTTCACATGATTCATCCCTCAATCTGAAACTTCTCCAAGTAGTGCTTCGCTAGCCTTGGAGCATCCTCGGTCAGATCTTGGTCAGTGCCTGGTCAATGCGGCAAATTTCTTGTTAACAATCAAAGCCTATTAATAAAACCAAGTTCACTAAAACACGTGCACCTCAATCCAACCAATCAGATCCTCCATGACACCATGCATCACATACAACGCGAAACAAAAAATCACAAACATGAAAATAGGTCATCCCATTCAACCCAAACATGTGTGATCATTATCTTGACCCGTTGTATCATCTTCATCAGGTTCTCCATTAAGTGCGCTCCTCACCAAAACAATGTTGTGTTTTTTCCAAGATTTGTTCAATCTTTCACCTTGGACTATGATACCAGTTGTTAAGGAGAAAACTATATATAGAATAAAAATGGAGAAAGATGACTAAAAAATCAAGGATATGCGAGATTACGCGGTTCGGCAATCTAACTACGTCAATAAAGGTTCACACCATTTCACAATGCTATAGAAAATTTTAAACAAAAAGAACAACCATCTCCTATCTTTAACAAAATCACTCTTATGTTTTCTTTCACAAGTGAATCACTCATTCTCAACTTGTTGGTTCTTACACCTCCCTGGCACACACCCCATCCCCCAACCCATGAGGGCTAAGATATGATATAGAGTACCACAAACTATAGAGCCTATATATAGTAATTATTATTTGGAGAAGAAGTATCTTAATTTCCTAGTATATCATTACTTGCACCCCAAGTCAAGTAATCTTTTCCTTAGTCTCCCAATTTAATTTAATCATTAGGTTTGTTTTTAAGCCACAACCCAATAGTTTTGATCTTCGTTGTAGAAACAAACTTTTAAAGATTGGAGTTGAATCTTATTGTTTACCACTGAGTGTGTATTATTACATATAAGTAAGAGATCTTAGGGGCGGGTAGCTATCTAGGTCTAAAATACTAAGTACAAATAATTCCTTAAAATTAACCTCCATTGCACGGTCTGCAACCATCATTTTACTTTGCCAAGCAAAGTCTTAACCGACAATTACAATTGTTTCTGACTTTATCTAATGCGACAACATTAGGAAAAACAAACTGTCCAAAAATAGGTTGTAATGAGTTGAGTCAAACACTAGATATGCATGCTTGTTTGTTAGATTTATTGAGGCAAGGCGAGCTGGACTTCAATTATAACGATGGAGTGATAGATTTTCAAATTCGCTTGTTTAACTTCTTGAACAAGGATTCTTTGAGCCAAACTCGGATTGTTCACGAACAAATAGTTTCTTTTATTGCTGACACGTAACTTATATGAGTAATTGGTGTTAAATTAAGTGTGTGGTATAAAATATGAAGTGTGATATTAACAAAAAAAAAGTCTAAACAAATAAATAACGTCTAGAATAGGAACAAATTTGCGGGGAAGGGTGGGTGGGGGGTCTTTTGAAGTGTCTCTTAACCTTCATTTTCTCATATAGGTTTTTTCCAGTTGTTGTGGATAATATCGAATAATCATTTTTCACCGTAATTTGATATTTAAGTTAAAAATATTTTATATTATCAAGAACAAACTACCTTATAGCATTTTGTAAATTACTAGTGAAACACTATTTAATATATATGATATATTATATAGTATTACTTTTTTAATAAATTATTTCTATTTATCTTATAAATATTTTTTAAACATATATAAATATAATAAATTAATAAGAATATTAAAAATATATTTTCGTCTTAATATTATTTCCGTTTCATTTATCATATAAGTCTACTTTATTTTTGTTCATAACTGATAAAATATATATTAATCTATGATTATTAAAACTTTTTTTTTGAAAAAAAAAACTTGTTTTAACACTTAAATGTTTATCAAAAAGTTAAATTTTTAATATTTAATTAAAAATAAAATAAATGCTATATGATGTTTAACCCAAAAAGAAAATGTAGATACATTATTGTTTAACAAGATCCACATATATATAACTTATTGATAATATGCGCAATTCATTATAATACATACAATTTATTAAGAATATGTAATCCATTATAAATATAAAAATAATTTACTGATTATTCAAAATTTAGATTTATCTTTGTTAAGGATGAAAGAAAATGAGTTTGGACCTTTTTAACAATAAATTCTAGTAAAAAATATTTAATTCTTTTAACAAAATATATATAATTAAATAAAATTATTTTTAGTAATATAACACATATTACATTATGTGATATGGAGTACAAATAGTATTGTAGGACAAATTATTTTGGAATGCACTGAGGAAGTTTCATTTTGTCTAATATGAGTACTTAATTAAATGTGTGACAAGTTTCGGGAATTCATTATGTAATATACGAATATATTAAAAGTCAATTTTTTTTTTTTGTTCTAAAGATCATAAAGTCAATTTTTTTTTTTTTTTCTATAGATCATAAAGTCTAACATTTACGATGTAACAAGGAGTAAGGATAAATTAAAGGGTGGAATACACAAGGAGTAGTACTATAAATAAAGAATCTTACAGAAATAGAAGGGTCGAAAAAGCGTGAGGAGAAAATCACGCCGATAACGAGAAGTACCAAGAATGAGATAACAAATGAAGATCTAGCTAACGACGGCCTCCAGATCCTTTCCGTCAACCCCTTCATTTCTTCTTGGCCGTTCAGCACGCAGAGGCGACAAGCAGCTAGCAAGTTAGATCTTCTTCTCTTACAACAACACTTGACTTATTTTAAGGTCATTTGAAAACAACACACCATCGGAAAACTTGATTCTTCAGCTAGAAGAAGACGATCAAATTTGAGTTTTGGATTTTGATTTTCAACAATCTAATTATTAATAATTGGTCTTCAATATAGTGGAAGGTCAAGAACAATTAATAAGTGTTTTGTTGATTAATGAATATATACAGGCTACAGCAAAGCCACCTCAGAAAGAGAGAAATAGAAGAATATTAGGGAGGGAAAGGTACATGTTTCTTATTGTTAAAAAGGTTGATCTGGTTGATCATTGGATGGGACTATGGGAGCATGTACATATCTTACACTTGACTAACTATCTTACATTATTGGAAAAAAAAATAACTATCTTACATTATAATATGTTTCTTATTACAAGTAGAGCTTGGTCATGATAATTTGGAGACGCAAAACTTCAAATTGAACAAAATAGAAAAAGATTAAGGTGTAAAATTATCAACTGACATTTCCAATTCATTTATTATATAAATTTTATAATAAATATTAGATTTATGTAAAATAGCTAAATTTATGTTAATTTTTTTATTTATTGAACATTTAAAAATAATATAATTCTAATATATGACAAATTTACAATTTACCTAGTAGACAATGCCAATCATAATTTAATTTTTATTTTAGTAAATAAATATTGAACTAAATAAAATAAAGTATATAAAATATAAGAGATTAAATCTTAGATAGATGAACACAATGTAAACCTGATTTTGTATCACTCAAATAAACCATAATTTGTAAGAGTTTACATGTGCTAAGAGATGTTAATAAATTTTTACATAGTATAATATAAAATATATCAACTAATACCAAAATAAATTTTAAATAAATAAAATAGACTTATTATTCTCTAAGTAATAATTTATAATTTATTAATATTTTATTTATACACCATATTGTAATTTTTTTAGTCAATATACCTAATATAATGAACAAAATTGTAAATTAAAACACTTTATTTTCTTAATAGATATAAACAAATTTAAACTTTAAAAAATAATTTCTTATATATTCTTATATAAAATAATCATTACTTGTTTGTTGATTGACTAAGTGCCCGTTTGGGATTGCTTTTTAAAATAATCATTTAAAGTGATTTTAGATCCATAGTAATATTTTAGACTCTAAAAATCACTTTTAGGAAAAGCACTAGATTAGTGATTATTAAAATAATCACTTAAAGTGATTTTAGATGTCAAAATATTTTTTAATAATTTTTACAAATATTTAAATTTTAATCAAAAAGTGCTTTTAGCTCCAAAATAATCAATCCCAAACGGGCTCTAAATTTTTAATAAATTAATATTTGTGTAGATATCATAAATAAATATGATTTAAAATATTATAACGAAATAATTTAGCTTTTTAAATATTTTTCATTAATTATTAAAAAAAGAACAAAAAAATCATAAGGAGAGGGCTTGAACCTAGGACACAAGGTACATCAACAAAATTATTTACTTATACACAAATTAATATATATATATATATATACGACAAATTTTGGAGGTCCAGAACAGATTTGGGCCCTATATGGTCGTCCTACTTGCCCCTGCCCAGGTCCGACCCTAATTACAAGTAGACAAAGAATATAAATTTTGAATAGGTAGTACATCTAGACTCGTTATAACTGAAAAGAAAAAAATATATAATAGGAGATGTCGTTTCATCTTAAAGATTAAAATTATTCTCAATGATTCCCATATAATCTATATATTAGCCAAAAATTAGTTTTAAGTATGCATTTATCTTTCTAGAAAACTATGATGTCGATCTTTATTATCTTTCTCAATTCATCATTCTACCCTATTCTATGAATTATTCTGAATTTTAAACTCACCAATATCTAAAATTTTCTTTCTCAATTCACCCTTCATCCTTTTTTTGAAAATTACTACCAATTTTAAACTCACGAATAATAAGGTAGACTTAATGTATGAGTTAAGTAACTCATCTCAGAAGTTAAACAAACCAATTATGGTTATGCCTGAAAGTGTTGTAGGGTTACTCGGGAGAGATCTTGACTAACCAGATTAGGGATGACAGTGGTTACGATTTTAATTCCGAAACCGACGGATTACCGAACCTAATAAAAACCAATTATATAACCATGGTTAAATCCGTTAGGGTTTGGTTATAAAAAGTGGAACTGATGGTTAAAACCGTTAGGTTATGGGTTTAGATTAAAAAAACCCGAAAATCCATTATATATATATATATATATATATATATATATATATATATATATATATATATATATATATATATATATATATATATATATATATATCTGATTTTATTTTACCTACTAAAGGCTAAAATCCATGTAATTTATATTTTGAAGTCCATCTTTCTTATATTTTTTTGATTTTTAATTACCGAAAGGGCAAAAGTCTCAACGCAACTATAGATAAGGATGTAAATGGTTATGGTTTAAAATCAAAATCAATGAAAATTTGAACCGATTAAAAATCGATTATGCAACCATGGATAAAACCGTTAGGTTATGGTTCTGAAAAATGTAACCGATGGTTAAATCCTTTAGGTTAAAATTTTAGATAAAAATAAAAGCGAATAACCAAAAACCCGTTTATTATTATTATCTATTTTTGTATATTTATAGTAATATCGATAAAAAAGTATTTCATATCTCAAAACTAAAATCTAAATATTAGAATTAACAAAAGAAGTAACAAAAACGTTATTTAATTAAAGATCAACATAATATTTTATATATTGGAGTTTTTTCATGTATTTGCGATCTTGTTTCAATATTTTCAATATATTTAGAGAGTTGTAGTTTGGCATGTCACAAGAGCGAGGCGAGGTTAGGAATCCTACTGCGAGAGGGACGCCTCGCGAGCCGGGTTATGGTTAAAATCCAAAAAACAGTTTAAAAACCGAATCTGAATTATTCGGATATGGTTTTAAAAAGTAAGTCTGGTGGTTAAATCCGTTAGGGTTTGGTTTTTGATAAATTAAATGGATATGGACATGGTTTTGAATTTTTTTGCAATAATCCGATCTGTTGCCATCCCTAAACCAGATAGTCAATTGGATTAGTATTAGTCATGTCTGAAAGTGTTATAGGGTCACTCGGGAGAGGTCTCTAGCATTGTAGGATAGCGCCCTATTTATCAGGAGGGATTTAGGGGATTTTAGAGTCCCGATTTTTTCTAAATTACCAATCGACCGTATATCAATAAACGTATAATTCCATAGCTAGTGGGGATTATGAGCAACTCTCAAGCTAAACTTCTCATCTTAATCTTATCATTCATTCCTTTAGTTTAATCATAATTAGTTTAATTATAATTAGTTCAATTTATTTGCGTTTTAGTCTTCCGCAATTGGAAAATTCAAATATATATCTTTTATTTTTTGTATTCGCAACTAACCTCGCAATTACATTAACTTTGATATCCATGAGAACGAAATCCCTTTACTTACCTATTTTTATTACTTGTCAACAACCACGTACACTTGCAGGTGGTTAAAGTCCTTTTAAATTTAGGTGATTATTTATCACACTCACAAGACCACCACATACACTTTTCTAGCAATTATTAGTTTAATCGTACTTGCTTCCTTTTTCTTGGTTCTTCTACTAATAACCTTTTTGGAACGAAACCTCTATAATCTCGGACCCCCCCCCCATCAAGTTCCCTATTTTTAGGATCCCCAAACACCAGTAGAGTTGTAGGTTTAACTCCCATATCCAATACCAAAACTATTGCTTTGTTTTTTGCAATGATGTCACAATATTTTTCTGCAGTTTTATCCATATCTTCTGTCACACTTTTCTTTGGAACTATAACAGCTCCAGCCTCATGTGATAGCTTCTCGCGAGGTGTAGCTTCAATTCTCAAATCACAAGCTGCTGCATCAAAAAGCTGATACAACTTTGAATTCGGACCTGCTGCTCCTATCAAATCAAGCTGACCTGTTGTATTTTGGAATTCCGAATTATTGACAGCTCCAACAGCTTTTATTTGGACATGCTGCATAGCTTCTTTTGCACCACCCGGACCTGCAGCATTTCAGACAGTTCTAGTAGCTTTCATTCGGTCCTGCTGCAGAAAATCCTTTGCAGAAAGCTGACAACTAATTGCACTCTGGGTCCCTTAGCTTATTTTCCCTTTTTTACCCTTATCCATTTCTTATCCTCCACCTCTTTTGCCTTCCCAACACTCACATCATCCACATAAAAACACTTATTACCCAAATGACCAAAAGCTTTACAAACCGAGCAACGCGGTGGGAGATTCTTGTACTCCACTTCAACTCGGTGTTTTCCCCCCTTATGTGATTCAAACTCAACCACAAACTTACGCTCATTACTTATGTCCAATTCAATTAACACTCTCGCATAGCTTCTATCTTCAATATCATTAGTTATACCATCAGTTCTAATTGCTTTCCCCACTTATGAGACAACTTTTGCTAGGCCATGTCTCATTCGATCTTGTTGTGGAAGTTTACATAAAATAACCCAACTAGGAATCTTGTTTATCTCAAGGTTTCCAAAATCAAAAAACTCCAGAATCTCGGCTGATAAGAGGACACACCCATGAGATAAAAACAGTCCTTTAGCTAGATCACCTTTTCTATCCTCATCCTTCACAAATTTAAACACAAGCCACCCACTCGGATGTCTCCTTGCTTTACATTCCATATTCCATGCTTTAACAATCCTTCAAATATCTTCCTTATCCGGCGATTTCTTACCGACCACATACTCAATTAGTGAAATCCCAAAATCTTGTTCCACCGTAAGTACATCACTCTCCAATAATCTTCACGTTTCTCCTTCCATGTGTTTAAAGTAAAGAAGTTTCATATCCGCTGAAGGTTTTCGATTACTCAATAACATTTTTTTATAATCCAAGCTCACACATTTCTCCTTAGTTGAGTGGGTATCTCCCCTTTGTATCGACGACGAGTTTCCTGAACATGTTCACGGGTCCCTCACTGGTCCTTTTACGCCCTACATTGACCACCTTATTTGATACAAAAGCACCCTCAATTATTCTCTCCTTTGACTTCTCAATCACCAAAGAGTTTGACATAGTAATTTCATCAAACACTTGGTGTGCCACAATTTTATCTTATATTTGTCCATTATTTTATTATTAAATGCCTCACAAGCTTTGAAAAACCTAGTTTTAGCCTCAAGAGATCTATCCTAAGCACCACAATCGACAATTGCGTCACGATTCTTACCTGTTTTGTAGCACGAAGCCTCCCCCGGGAGGGAGAAGACCGCGGTCAAGCTATATATGGGGTGTTGTCAATCCGCAAGTGTACGGAGTTTGACGAAGTAGTACTTCAAAAGATCGAGATTTGTGTCCCAATGGATTAGGAATGCTAATCTTGTGCTTTAGATTGGTTAAGAATAATTTGTTATGCAAATTAAACTTGAATATATAAGTAGTGTATTTATCACTTCTTTCCATACATGATTCTCGCGCTCAACAATCTTATTTGTTTAAGGTGATTAAGAAGTCGTGGTTTGATCAATAACTCCACGTTTGACGCAAAACTTATTGAGATTGACATTTATTCCTTACCATAAATATCTTTCAATCAAAGATCCGTGCATACATATCTCTCAATCAAGGATCCGTGCATATATATCTCTCAATCAAGGATCCGTACAAATATATTTCTCAATCAAAGATTAGATTGATATTTACAGCCATGTATTTTGGCTATCACTGATTCTGTTTCCTTTTGTATTTCTTTGCATTGCCTATTTAAGCTTGTATCTTCTTCTTTGGTAGACATAAGAATGAATGAAACATTTTAAACCATTCTTTATCAATTCTTTATGGTATCAGAGCAGTAGTCATTACGCTCGATCCAAACCCAAATCCTAAAGTCTATTTCACCATCTGATCGATATGACAGAAGGTGTAACCAAAGATCTCGCCAATGTTAGCAACCCAGACCATAACTCACCATACTATCTCCACCCCTCTGATTATCCTAGGCAGATGCATGTTAACGATGCCTTGACCGACAACAACTACCTTGATTGGGTCCAAGAGATGGAAAATTTCTTGTTCGCCAAGAACAAGATGGGCTTCATCGATGGTACCATCAAAAGGCCAGAAGCGGACAACGCTAGTTATATGACATGGATGCGATGTGATGCGATGATTAAAGGGTGGCTTACTACAGCCATGGAGAAAGAGATCCGAGGGAGCGTGAAATATGCCAATTCCGCATCGGAAATCTGGAAGGATCTTAAAGAACGATTCGGTAAGGAAAGTGCACCACGTGCGTATGAATTGAAGCAAGCTATTTCAAACACTAGACAAGAAGGGATGACGGTCTCAGCCTATTACACGAAAATGCGTGGATTATGGGATGAGATGCAGTCCTTCTTACCTGCTCCGGTTTGTAAATGCAACGGATGTACTTGTGGCATTGGAAGATCACTTAGGGAACTCAGGGAAAAGGAGCAGCTCTATGAGTTTCTTATGGGTCTAGATGGAGAATTCTCGATCATTAGAACCCAAATACTTGCGACCAAACCGATTCCATCTCTAGGAAATGCTTACCATCTCGTTGCCGAGGATGAGCAACAAAGAGCTATAGCCGGCGGAAAGAAACCAGTGAGTGAAACGATGGCTTTCCAAGCCTTTGCAAAACGCGGTGGGACACCGAACCGGGTCAGCCAGAAAGATAACAAAGGTCACTATGATCACTGTGGCAGAGACGGACATACACAAGATGGATGTTTCAAGATCGTCGGTTACCCGGAATGGTGGAACGTGAAAAACAAACGAGAAAAGGTGAAGCCAAAGGTAGCTTGTGCGGAAACGGAACCGGACCTGGTTGCGAGCCTGACAAAGGAACAATATGAGCAGTTCCAGAAGCATTTTGCAGCCGAAGGAAAAGCGGTGCCGAGTGAGCCTCCACGCACCGCAAACATGGCTGGTAAGTTTAGACATAATGATAAATGGATAGTTGATTCCGGATGTACGGAACATATAACACACAGGCCTGATGTTCTCGAGAATCGAATTAAATCGAGAGACGAACCACCCGTGATCATACCGAATGGAGAAAGCATACGAGTCGAAGGAAGGGGCAGCCATACTTTAAAAAATGGGACAAAAGTGCAAGATGTGTTGCATGTTCCACAATTTACTTTCAATCTCTTATCAGTAAGCAAACTCACAAAGGATCTAAGTTGCGCCATAACCTTTTTTCCGGATTTCTTTGTTATGCAGGGCTTGCGTTCGAGGAAATTGATTGGAGCGGGTAGGTGCGAAGATGGTCTATATCAGATGGGGATGCTTGGGTCTAGGAGGAAAGCAATGATGGTGACTAGGGATTTATGGCATAAACGGCTCGGACATGCGGGTGATGAGAAGTTATCTCAAATAAAGTTTCTTAGCAATTTTTCTTTTAAGAACAGTAACAATGTTTGTGATTCTTGCATGAAGTCTAAATTTACTAGATTACCTTTTCCTATTAGCACGACCAAAACGAATGCTTGTTTCGATCTTATTCATTGTGATATATGGGGTAAGTACCGTACGCCCTCGTTTACGAAAGCCAACTATTTTTTAACAATAGTTGATGACTATGGTAGGACCGTATGGGTCTACCTTCTCAAGCATAAACATGAAGCAAGCACGTGCATAATTCATTTTTACAAGATGGTTAAAACACAATTTGAAAAGAAAATAAAAATAATACGGTGCGACAACGGCGGAGAATTCATTTCCAACCAAATGATGAATTTTTATGAGGAACAAGGAATCATGTTGGAGAGAGCGTGTCCCCATACACCTCAACAAAACGGAATCGTAGAAAGAAAGCATAGGCACCTGCTTGATACGGCACGTGCTCTCATGTTTGAAGCAAGTCTTCCGAAGAGATTTTGGGGGGAATGTGTCTTGACCGCAACATACATCATAAATAGGTTACCCTCAAAGGTCATTGAAGACAAAACTCCATACGAGTTACTACATGGAGAGAAACCAAACTACGACCATATGAGGGTCCTAGGTTGCTTGGCGTACTATCGAAGCATTGAAACGAATGGAGATAAATTTGAGATAAGAGGTAGACCAGGTGTATTCATGGGGTATCCTAATGGAACAAAAGGGTACAAAGTTTATGATCCAAATAGTGGGAAGATTATTACTTCAAGAGACGTTCGATTTGCTGAAAAGGTTTTTCCATTTGCCACAAAAATCGAACATGGTACATGTGAAGAGGAGGATGTGTTCACTACTTTCGTGGATGAAGAAAATGGGAACAGAAGCCCCAACGAAACAAGCACCGAAGGTTTGGAAGTCCAACGTGATGAAGAGGAAGAACTAGAAGTGTCAAGCCATTTCAGCCCAAGCAATGGTGATGCTCGGTCGATTCTTGACGGGACAAATACTACCTCTCAACCCGCAACAACAAATGAACCTCTTGTTAGTGAAACCCAAAATCAAAATGGTGAGAATATCGCACAAGGAAGAGAGAGACGAACTAGAACTAGACCCGCACGTCTTAAAGATTATGATGTGAAGCTCCCCCCATCTATAGATCAGCCACCTCCCACCTCCGATCAAGAACCCTCAACGGTATGTCCCATTGCTAACTTTGTTTCTTATGAAAAAATTTCAAAATCTCATAAAGCTTTCCTTGCGGCCATCACCGCAAACGATGAGCCAAAGAGTTTCAAACAAGTTGTACAGGAGCAACATTGGAGGGATGCCATGCAAAATGAGATAAAGGCCCTTGAAGAAAATGGTACTTGGACCATCGAAGATCTTCCCAAAGGGAAACGAGTTATAGACTCAAAATGGGTGTACAAAACAAAATTTAAACCGAATGGTGAAGTCGAGAGGTACAAAGGAAGACTCGTCGCCAAAGGTTACACACAAATGGAAGGTGTTGACTACCACGATACGTTTGCCCCTGTAGCAAAGTTAGTCACCGTAAGAAGCCTCATTGCCGTCTCCATCAAAAGAAATTGGAGCATTCATCAACTTGACGTGAATAATGCGTTCTTGCACGGTGACTTACATGAAGAGGTATACATGCGAATACCACAAGGTTACGATAAAGGGGGAGGAACAAAGGTGTGTAGGCTAAGGAAATCACTATATGGGTTAAAGCAGGCCTCGAGAAATTGGTATAAAAAATTTACATCGGCTCTTTTGGGACTCAGTTACAAACAATCCGCTGCGGACCACTCGCTTTTCATCTATAAAGAAGGTAGCATTTTTGTCACCGCCCTCATATACGTAGATGACGTCATTATGGCAGGAAACGATGAACACACAATCAAGGAAACAAAGAAGTTCCTGAATGACACATTTAGCATCAAAGATCTCGGGCCACTAAAGTATTTTCTCGGGATAGAGGCCGCTCGAACCCAAGACGGAATGGTGTTAAGTCAACGAAAATACACCCTTGACATTCTTGAAGATAGTGGAATGCTAGGATGTAGACCGTGCACCTTCCCAATGGAACAGAACGTGAAGCTAGATAAAGGAGAAGAGGATGTTCATGTCGATGCTAGCAAATACCGAAGACTAGTTGGTCGATTGCTATACCTCCAAGCCACGAGACCAGATCTTGCCTACTCGGTAAACGTCCTAAGCCAATTCGTCTCGGACCCTCGACAGAAACACATGGACGCAGCCATGAGAGTTCTTCGCTACCTAAAAGCAACGCCAGGACAAGGTATTTTCTTCCCGAAAGATGGAGGAATGGATCTGGTAGCATATTGTGATGCAGACTGGATGGGGTGCTCACTCACTCGGAGGTCTAGGACAGGATACGTTCTTCTTTTGGGGGGAGCTCCTATCTCGTGGAAATCAAAGAAGCAGTCAGTCGTTTCTCGCTCCTCAGCTGAAGCCGAATATCGTGCAATGGCCAATGCCACTAGTGAAATTTTGTGGATGCGTTGGTTGTTAGAGGGACTCGAAACAAGACAACATAGCTCTACACCTCTCTTCTGTGATAACAATGCGGCGCGACATATTGCTAATAACCCAGTCTTTCACGAACGAACAAAGCACGTGGAAATGGACTGTTACTTTGTCAAGGAACGAGTCGAGTCACAGGAAATCAAACTCCTTTACGTTGACACAAAGACACAGATAGCCGATCTTCTCACAAAAGCTTTGGGGTCTAAACAACTCGAGTTTCTATTAGTCAAGATGGGCATGCGGAACCTGCACGCTCCACCTTGAGGGGGAGTATTGAGATTGAAATTTATTCCTTACCATAAATATCTTTCAATCAAAGATCCGTGCATACATATCTCTCAATCAAGGATCCGTGCATATATATCTCTCAATCAAGAATCCGTACAAATATATTTCTCAATCAAAGATTAGATTGATATTTACAGCCATGTATTTTGGCTATCACTGATTCTGTTTCCTTTTGTATTTCTTTGCATTGCCTATTTAAGCTTGTATCTTCTTCTTTGGTAGACATAAGAATGAATGAAACATTTTAAACCATTCTTTATCAATTCTTTAAAACTACTCAAAAAGAAACATATTTTTTTCCCTATATCTAAGATTTTTAATCATTTTAGTTGAATCACAGATTCAATCTTGTATTATTTATCGTTTCTAAAACTAGTTATTTTCAATCAAATAATATATTATCAACAAGTTGTAGATTACTTTTTACGACCTTTAGTTTACACAAATGTTAAATTACAAATGTCAAAATGAATTAATTTTAAAGGCATCTAAGCTTTTCTACCAATTTAAATGAAATTCTTGTTAGTTTGGACTTGACACATATTTTACATTCTTTTTTAAAACCGAATTTCACATTAGGTAATAACAGAAATATGCAAGTTTAACATATTTCAAAAGTGTGCTAAAAGAAAACATATAAAATATTGTTCTATCCTATATTTTGGTTCTTTTTATTATCCCAGTATTCTTTCTCCATTGACTCTACATGCTTTAAAGAATTTTCTCTCTTTTCAAGAATAGAATGCAGAGTTCCAGGATCATAAGGAGGGGGCATGGTGCACGGATTTTCATTAACGGGACCTTTGACGAGTGAGTCTTCCATGAATTTCTTCTCCAATCCTAAGCTCGGGCAAGCCATAGACTCCGAACATAGTTCAACTGCATTGCGCGGCACTTTAGGCTTGTACTTCATCAGCTTAGCATATTCACTCAACAGTTGAAACATGTAATCATATACATAATCTATATTTACTTCCTTTTGTATAAAACTGCTTCCTGCTCTCCCTATAGCCTTCGCCTATTAATTACATACAAACAAAAAACACCATTAGTATAATTGTTGTTACACATTAACTGTAATCAAAATAAATAAATATATAAATAAAGATTTAACCTCCTCAGTATGCTGATTGCCCCAATCAACAGCGTGCTTGATTGATCTGCATTTGTCATCATCCTTTATAGGCCAGTAATGTTCCAAAGGCATCAAGCTTCTCGTGAAGAAATCATAGTATCGAGGCTTCACAACCAAAGAAAGGGAATCACACGCCAATATGTATTTTTCACTCACTGACCATGCAGATCCTTCAATATAGATTTTAAATCTGTGATTGCACTGCCTTGCTAAATCAGATTGCTTGTAACCTTCTTCTTGTTCACGTCTCCAGTCCTACAACATATAATACCCATCAGTTGCATAAAACTTGTATAAAGTAATGAATAACTAAGTACAAATTATACAAAGTAAAAGTAATAACCTGTGCAAATACAAGAGCACCCCAATCATATTTCTCGGAAACATTACACTTGAGTAAATCCATCCTGGTATCTGCAACTAATGGATTGCCTTTCCAGTAAGCATGAGGTTCTCTATCCTCCCATTTTATTATCTCATTCCCCTCATTTAAGTCCTTCGACAATCCCACCCATGGCTTTATATTAATTTCAGGCCTGCAAAACTCATATTTCTAAGTCATGAAAATCATATAAGTCACAATGTTGATCAGTTGAAAAAGAATTATACCATCCCCAGAATGACCAATCTGGAAAAACAATATCTAACGTGACATCATTACCACAGTAGCGGAACAATGGTGGTGGAGCAGAGGCATTAGGGCCTTGAAAGTTTACTGTTTTAATGACTGGCCAATCAACACAATCAAACATTAAGTCCAAATCAGGTACTTTACCAGGGTACCTTCGTAATAACTGTAGGATCCCCCAAAGAGTAAAAGTATCTCTACTTTGAAAAGATTTTCTATAGGTCTCCACATAAGCGGTTCCATTCACTATAATTAATCGAAAATTGGCTGTCTTTCTAGCAGCCCACACCATTTTTTCTGTGATCCCGGTTTCCCTCCATGGCCATAGGTCATTGTGAATCCAACGGAAGTAATCTGGACACGTGGATGGTGGTGATTGCTCTACTTTTTCATCAGTGAATTTTGATGGGTAATATGTAGCTGGGCAGGTTCTTATCTGGTTGCCTAGTGAGCAATTTAATGGAAATTCCAATATTTTTTTGGCTACTTTTGGGATTTTTGGAGATTCACTGAATGTTAATGGGTTGGAGGAAGATTTTGCTGCTGCATTTTCATCTAAAAACTGCCAAAAAATCAAAAAGAAAAGACAATTTCTTGAGATATTAATGGTAGGTAATAAAATGGTTCTAATATCAAATTATGACATAATAGTAAGAGAAGTAATAGCCTAGATAGAAATCAAATAAAGTTTGTAAAGATTAAGGACGTTGTCCTGTCGGTGCAGAGTCGGGATTTTTTGTTTGGAGAACAAGGAGGCGACATGCAATTTTCTCGACTTAATTGCACGATAGGTTCATATATCATGTAAAATTGCACGATAGATCCCTATTTTAAATCTAATTATATTATAAATCCCTATATTGTGCAAAAATTGCACTACAGGTCCCTATATAACTATTTTTTTGAGTTTATGATTTTTCATTTGTAAACGGGAAGTGTAGGACAACCCTTACCGACAATGCACAATAGTAAATTCACATTGATGATAACTGTCTTTGATATGATTTCACAACTATTAAAGTTAACAAGTTCAAATGAATCTAAAATCCGCAAGATCAAACTAAATACACCATAAACTTTTTAATAGTGCATTTACAGCTTATCTTTTATCGGTAATTGACTCTATAGGAATTGGAAATTATATTTCTTTAATGTTTAAAATATTATGTTAATAAAAATATAATATCCACCACCAGTCCTGGGTTAGTGAAAAAGAAATTAAAAAAGAATTTGGGAACCCAAATGTAGATTCTAATAACCTAGGGGTTATAAACTATTTCTCCAAAACTCAAGGGAACCATCCCCTAAGCTACTTGTGTTTAGAAACAAAAAAAAAAAAAAAAACTAGTGGCTCCGCCACTGTTCAGTTTCTCAACCAACTAGTTTATACATCATCTAGAAATGTTTCTCAAAATCAGAAAATCAACCAACTAGTGTGTACATCACTACATTATAAGCGAATCTAGGAATGTTTTGCAAGAGGTCAGAAAGTGGAACACGTAATTTAACTGAGATATGTAATTTCACTTTTTAAATTAATAAAATTATAGTACTTATCAAAGTGAATTGATTTTTTCAAATGAACTATCTTATCAAACTATTATTCATAAATTTCTTTTTAAAAGAATTAGAAAATAAATAATAATCATTATCGTTTTAGGAACAAACCTACCAATCTGATAAGTGGGAGGTTTTATCAACGGGTATTTAAGTCTAATAAAATATACTTACTCTATCCATAAAAATGTTTGTCATACTTTTTTTTCATACAAATTAAGAAAAGCAATTAATTTTCTCTATTTTTACTAAACTACTCTTGCTTTTAATGATGATAAGTTTTTGAACATTTATTAATAAGGATAAAATTGGTAAAAAATGATAAAAAAGTTCATTAGTATTTTAAATAAACAACCTTTCGTGAACATCTATTTTTAGAAATTGTGACAAATATACGGAGGTAATACTAAAAAATAATTTCATAAAATAAACCTGCACCCATCAATATACAATGACAGCTGGCATATCTTAGCAAAGCCATAGCCGACAATCACGATTGTTTCTGACCTTTTTTATTTTTTGTTAGGTACGATTGTGCTGACTCTGGCTACATGCGACAACATTAGCAAAAACAAATTTTCCCAAATTACAAATTGCGACAATAAAATGGCATAAAAATTGGAAATCATATTGAAACAAATCTAATAAACAATAAATTATATATATAGTATTTATCATTTTGTATATAGACATATGAGGTAGTTCAATTACTTTTCTGTTTTTTGTCAGATATATGAGTAGTTAAATGAGCGTGTGACAACTGTCGATGACATTAATAATGCAAAGTGCAAAAAAAAATACGAAAAACAGTTGGCATAAACTGGAGGGTGGAATATACAGTATTTTTTTTTAATTCCAAAAAGAATATACAGTATACTAGTAAAGGAGTGAATATCAATAGAGTATATCTTACAGAAGTAGAAGGGGCGAGAAAGCGCGAGAAGAAACACGATCCGATAAAGAGAAGTACGAAGATAAAGATGACAAATGAAGATCTAGCGAGTCTCCATATTATTTCCCTCAATCCCTTCATTTCTTCTTCGCCGACAAGCAGCTAGCCAGTTAGTTCGTCTTCTGGTACAACAACACTTGACTTAATTTAAAGTCATTTGAAAACAAGACCTCATCGGAAAACTTGACCCTTCAGCTAGAAGACGAAGCTCATATTTTGGGTTTATGGGTTTTGATTTTCCAATTTAATTAATAATTGGTCTTTAAGAAAGTAAAGTGGAAGTTCAAGACGAAGTAATAAATATTTTGTAGATTAATAAATATAAAGCATAGCCACCCAGAAGAGAGAAGAGAAAAAAGATCAGGAGGAGAGGGGGAGGGGAGAGGAGGGAGGGAAAGGTAGAGGTTTTTTATTGTTAAAATGGTTGAATATTTGGATGGATTGTGGACTTCATAACATTCAACTAAACTATTAAAACAATCTGACCAAAAAAGAAAAAACTACTAAAACAATTTGTTACACCATCTAAATTTATTTATTTTTGTTTCAAAATTCCACTATTAATTAATTTTCCTATATATCTTCATTATTTTTCTATTACTCCTTCCGTCCATCAATGTCTATCATATTATTTTTTCCACACATGTTAAGAAAAGCAATTAATTTTCTCTATTTTTACTATACTACCCTCAATCAACTAAGTAAATGCATTTAATGATGACAAGCTTATGAATATTAATTAAGGATTAAATTGATAGAAATGTAAAAAAATTCATTAGTATCTTAAATGAACAACCTTTTGTGGACATCTACTTTTAAAAATTGTGACAAACATTGATGGACGGAGATAGTATGTTTCATAGTCCAAGTAAACAAAACGAATACTATAAAAATAAGAGTAAGTAGCGCATCTAAGAAAAAGAAAAGAAAATTGGAGTTAAGTACCTTAAAGGAATAAAAGTATCCTATCTAGTAATCTTTTATTTTTTGGCGAAACCGAAACCGAAACTTTCTTCTTAACTTCATCCTATATCAATACAATTGAAATTGTCGATCGTGGAGGTTAATGCAGACCCTCGTGTTCTGGTGGCTTCGTGTCTAGCATTCTTTGCAAACTTGTTCGCCTAAGCGCTCAGTCTTTGTGGAATATGTTTGAATGTGATCAGACCAACCTCACTGGCCATCTGACAAATACATCTAATGATCAGTTGGATTTTTCAATTTGTTGCTGACACATGTCTAATACCTTGTATAAGTTCATGGTTGTCAGATAGTAGCATCTTGTCTTCATGTGGGAGTTCCTTGCATATGGTTGTCGTTTTCATTACTACAATTGCTTACCTTTTCAAAATTGAATCACATATTACAGTTTCTTTTATTTCAATCCTACTTCTGGTATTCTTGTGGAATTGTAATACTACGGTTCTTGTTTCCTCATATGAATTCTTGAAAGATGCATCACATAAATAAGTGACTGGTGTATCCGTATCTATTAATGTCTCTTCTTGAAAAGTCAGAGCCTTTGTGATAGTAGATGCCCATTGAGCTCCATGAAGTTTTTTCATGAGACTGTTTGATAAAAACATGACTCTATCTTTATCTATCTAAACCTTTTCATGAATTGCTTTCATTTTTGTCTTCCAAATATTCTAGAATAAGATCATAGTATATCTGCAACTTTGTTCTATTTCCATCCTCCATCTCTATAAGACTTTATTATATTTAATATCCAGTTTCCAATGTTTGTTTGATCCTCTGGTCCAACTCTAATTTGCAAAGTTGACCCTACCCGTATAGTTTGACTAACTTGACATTTGATAGTAAATGCCCCATTGTCTTAATTTTTTCTTGACACCATGGGCACATACATGTATCTGCACACTTTTTTTTGAGGTTTTGTTTAGTTGGTATTGCATTATTACAACCTTTCCATAGATTCTAATTTTATTTGGGATGTTAGAGCTTCATACAGTCTTCCAAATATTTGTTCTAAAACTCTCTATTGTACTAGCCGATTGTGGCCCCATGTTCATCAGTTAATATTTTATATCATGTTTTCGTTGCATACTGCCTATTTCTTGAAAGAGGACAAATAAATTTATCTTCCATGTCAATCTCAATAATGTTGATCTTAGTAATATCCAGAATAATTGGTTTTGGAAAAAAATTATCCAAAATTTCAAGATCTCATTCCTTCGAATTTTGTTTCCACGATTGATTTACTATGTCCAATATGCAGTGGTTTAAGTTTTCTAATCTCCAATCCAAATTTACTTATATATCTGTCCATATATTTATATTTTCCCAGTTTTTGACATCCTTGCGATAGTAACTTAGCTTTCCATCCCTCGGTTGCAAGAATTTTTTAGCTATCCAATCTAATGCTTCCACCTTTGAGTTTTCGTGACACAACGGAATGCCCAGATGTTTGCCTAGGTCATTTGTTTCCTGTATAGTGGTCTCCTAAACTACTTTGTGTCCCAAATCTTGCGGAGTTTCTCTGCTAAAATGCATAACTAGTTTTTAAAATTGATTCTTTGACCAGATCCTTCACAATATATTGGCAAACATTCTTTGGACGCTTGTATTTCAGTGTCTTCCAAAGTCATAAAAAGTAGTGAGTCTTTTAATTTGAATACCTTTGATATATTTATTATCAACATAATTATCTATAAGACTGATGAGAGATTCTGTCATGAGCGTGAGGGGATAAATAGTCACCTTGTTGAATGCCTCTACTAGGTGTGAACTTGTCCATTTTATCTCCATTAAAATTTATTTGAAAAAAAAAACCGTTGTTGTGCAATTTTTATACAACTTATCCATAGTTCAAAAAAACCTAGTTTCTTCAGAACTAGTAAAATAAAATCCCAATGTACCTGGTGAAAGTCCTAGAGGGGGGGAATATAATACTAATATAATTAATGCCTAATTAAAACTCTTTTGGACAATAATAAGTTTAATGAATAACCTTTCAAGTAAAGAGATAAGGGATAGAAAGTACACAAGGATGTATAATGGTTTTGATATCTCTACTCCACCACCTAAGGTAGCCACCTTAGGATTTTCAAGCTTCTTAACTAAGCTTCTGTGTCTCTCTTAACCGGGGTGAGAACACAATACCCTTACAAACACTTCGGTACCACAAAACAAACTCTTTGCTATCACAACACAAGGAAACCGAGCATACTCCTTACACTCTCACTCTCTCTTAATCTATCAATTATGAAGACTATATCTAAGAGGATAAAAAAAGTGTTTGATTGGCTGAAATAACTTAGCTAAGACTCCTGAAGAGTAGATATAACTTTAAGCTTGAATCTCCTCTTGAGTAGATAATAACTTCGAATGCTTCTTGGATTAACTCCTTAATTGAGTGGTTTAGACAAGTGGAATGATCAAGCTTGGATTGATAAACTTTGATAGCTTGAGACATCTAATAGATGTACAAGAATGATAAGAATTGAGTTGGTAAGAGGTGAGAAATTGCACGTCAATAAGCTCTTTTTATAGCCAACTTTTCGTCTTTGGTCGGCTAGTCGATCCCCTACTGGTATACCGGTATATTTTGTCTTCTAGTCCAACGCGCAGAATCCGACGTGGCATGTGACCGTTAGGTAACGGCTACGACCGGCTTTCAGGTCTTGCACCGTATGCCGGTCCGGTCTTGAAAATAAGGCTGGGAAGGATTGTTTAAGAGAGGAAAAATGCATTTATATATATTGGAAAATATGTTAAGTGTCTCGCGATTTGGAAAATATTAAAACAAGATTAAAAGGATGTTAGGCCAACAATCTTCCCCTTTTTGATGTTTGACAAATCAAAATACACAAGTTTGTCGGTAAAGAGTTTTTAACAATAATTTTCTTCGAAAATGATATTGGGCAATTTAACCAAGTACGAGACCGGTAAATGGAGAACTCTCCTTTTCTCTATGCATAAAAATATTTTTGATTTTCCAAGGTATTCAAAAGATTTTCGTAAATCATTTAGTAATTAAATTCTTTTAAACTCCCCCTTTCTCAATGCATAAGATATTTACAAATTTGTGTCAAAGATAAGTTATATAAAGGTTTGTAAAAAATGTAATCTTTGATATTTCTACCCCTTTGTCAACAACAAAAAGAAAAACAAAGGACAGTTTTGAATAAGATACAAAATTTAGGGCTAAAAATCAAGTTTCAAAGTTGAGGGACTTAGGTGAAAAATTCAAAGTTTAGGGACCTAAATGCCATTTTTTATATTTTACAAATTTAAAAAGATAAGTTCACAAATGAGGGGATTGAAAATCATTTTCAATAAAAAGTGGTTGTCAAAATGCAATTTTCCATAATATAGGGACCAAAATGCTATTTTTCAAAGTTTAGGGACTAAAATGCAAATATTCAATTTAAAGGGTTATGTTGTCCAATTTTAAGCACTACAAAGCAATTTTATAAAATTTTAAGGCAAAGTGCAATTTTTCAAAGTGTAAGGACTAAAATGCAATTTGTTAAAATATAGAGACCAAAATACAATTTTTCAAAATATAGGGTCCAAAATGCAAAGACACCTATAAGATAGAGAAACAGAGATTAGTGACGAGCAGTATTAGCATAACAGTTGGTAATAGAAATATTATTACAAGAGAGGTTGAAGATAGCTTTATATGTATGTACACAAAGAATGTAGAATATGCTACGAAGATAGGATGTTAGTTGCTTACATACCATATTTTATTTGAAGAGCCTCACTAATCGACGAATGTCATTTCTGGTAGAAGTAACTATGGAGGACTGTCTGGGGTCTAATATCGCGACCAAAGTCCAATCTTTAATTGGAAAGCTTGTAACACTGTGACTCCAATAGGGAAGAATTTGGAAAAACGGAAGTGTGATGTGGAGGTTGAGTGTATGTGGTGTCACATAGATATAAAGACATTTAAATATCTACTTCTCAAGTATGGGGCAGTGAAAATAGTGTGGGCAGGATCAACTCTACAATCAAATATCCAACATGGTACAAATGAAGATTTGGGTCAATGGATGCTCAAGATTATTGAGGTATATGTTGATGGGGGATGTCGGAAAGAAGTAATAGCGACTTATATATTATTGATGATTTGGAGCGTTTGGAAGGCCAAAATGAAGAGTCGGCATAATCAAATTGTGATAGATACATATGATATAATTAGAATTACGAATAGAAGAATGAAAGAACACATTGGGGATGGATGGTGTAGTTTAGAGTTGAGTCAAAAAAGCGAACCAGATGCACTTGTACCGGTAGGGGCGAGTATCGATTTCAGACAAACATCAATTTTTCCTGTGATGCATCGTTTGAACATCCATATAGTCCAACTAAAATTGGAGTACTTGTTCAAATCCATAAATAGGATGTATCTCAAATAGAACATTCTAAGGATATTCAGTTCAATTCTATCGCGGAGGGAGAAACCCATGCAATAATTAATACTTTGGAACTGGGATTGCAATTCCCTAGCGAAGAGCTCAGCACCAATCAAGAATCCCCGCGGAATTTCAAGAACTCTTGTTATGCATTTGTTCCAAATCCCAACCATTTTTCTAGATTCATCGATATTGAATCGATCGAACGCACTCCTAACACCTGCTCCACTTTTGGAAGACCCTGCGTTGTATCACCGAATCTCGATTTTTCATATATAAATGTAACTAATGTATCTCCTTCGTAAAGGTTTTCCCCATAATGTCCATGAACAGTTGTTCCTGGGGTAGCCAAATAAGGCTTAGTGGATCGTATTACTATAGAGTCAACTTGAACAAGTATAACTTGACCCGATTTTAGCTGTGATTTGTTTTTTGCTATACATAAATTTTCACAAATAAACTGTTCAAGACTAATTGTTGTAAATGTCTCTTCACAATAATTGTAATGGAGAAAATGCCAATTCAAATGGAAGTGCGAAATTTAACATCACTTCAACATTTAAGTGGACAAACTATCAAAAACTGCCAGGTACAGGGCAGCAGTAAGACGGACAACAGATGCAGGGATTGTTTTAGACTTTCATAAACCTGAAATAGGTTAAGGGGTTTGTTTATTTTGTTTATTTTGTAATTTCCTTACTTATTTAAAGAAAATGTATATTAAGAAGATTGGAGAAAAATATCCAATTACAGTTTACAAATCCAGGAAAGTAATTCTCTAAGAAATCAATTAATGAAGTGCGAAATTTAAGTCTTTCCGCAAAGATTGGAAAAGGTTGCTAACATGTAGTGCATGGTTTATTGATGTTGTATTAAGTAATACCTCTTATCTTTATGTTAGTTTAATAGTACTAGGTGACTTGAAGTGCAAAATTGCTCATATTAAGTAATACTAGTATATTTCGTCCAAAAAAAAAAAAAAAAAAAGTACTACTAGTATAGAATACTCATTATCTTTATTGATGCAATGTCGTTGTCCAAAAAAAAAAAAAAATATTGATGCAATGTCTATTTTATTTATTTCATTGGGATGTAGGCTCTGATCACTTATATTTCACGTCGACTTTAACAAGGTCATTTATCGATGATCATAGTCACAATTAGTATTGATTAAGTTTAACGTACCACGCTGATCTTTCAATAGTACTCCTACATATTCGAAACCTCCATCGGTGTTCTTTTGAACAATGTAAACCATAAAAGAAAACGATCTAAAAAATTAGCCGATTCCTAATCGTGAGAAATGGGGAATCAAGATGTGATGCCGCTTCTCTATTCCAGCTTTTTGCCTAACTTTACGCGCAGTATAGTTCGTCATTTCGTTGAAACGACGCGACAAATGTTTGAAATGCATGTTTCATGCTCTTCCGCAATATGTTTAACCCGCTTGACGTAGGGTCTGACTTTCCACCACGCTGCTAGTAGTAACCTGATACATTGAATTACATCATGGTTGTCCGAACAAATGATGCTTTTCTTTTCGGTTTCCCGTGTACACATCTTCGCGGTTTCGAAAACAACAACTGCTTCTCCTTCAACTGTTGAGTCTACCAGAGCTATTTTCGAGAATATTATAATGTTGCATGTTTGTGTGTCTCCCTTTATAATTCTGATACAACTGTGTTCCGTTTTATTTTTGAACAATGTTTCACATGTAAAGATTGTATGAGCACCATTCAACTCGATAGGTGTCCATGGGTTCAAATTGTTTTTGGTTTCGGATCCTGTAGTTGTTGTTGGTGTCCAGTCTCATTCATTGCCAAACAAGTCAGTCACACCTGCATGGACAGAGTTAAAAATATTTTGTGATACAAGTTGTGTGTTTTCGTGTATTGCTTTCATTTTCAGTTTCCATATATTACACAAATTTAACATAATATATGCAGTAGCCCTTCTTTTGTCCTACTGTACCGGGTCTCCGTCTTCATATATCTTTGTAAATCATTCCCAATCATTTGGTAGATTGTCTGGGATCTGAATTAGTAATGCCGACCCGACACAGACCTGTTTACAGAAAGAACATGAGAAAAGCATATGTGTGGTCGTTTCATTTTGTTCTTCACACCAGTAACACCATTTTTCAGTATCGCATGTCGAAGATATAAATTTTTCCTTGTTGGTACTCCATCAATTTCAAAATGTTTGTCCATTTACTAAAATTGTTGTTTCAAAATGTTAATCCACTTAGTATTTCAAGACACTTTTTCCCAATTTTTTTCATTATTACCCCTAATAAAATTAAAATTTATATTTCCAATACACATTTAAGATATCAAGATACTTTATGAAGGGTAATTTTATAATAGGAATTGTAATTATTACATTTCTTAGTTTTGTGTGAAAAGCAAAGTGGACAAATATGTTGAAACGGAGGGAGTAGTATATTTCTGCATGTCTTCCACGTGAATGACCTTATTTTATTAGGGACATTAGATTTCCAGATCCTGTTCAAAAAGCATTGAGTCTTTAAGGTACGCATGTGTAGATATTTTAACTTCCATTTATTCCGCATTTATAGAAAGAGTTTGGTAACCGGATTATGTGGAGTATTCCCTCGAATGAGTGTGTGGCCAAGTAAAAGTGTCTTGGTCTTCTCGGTTCAATATTAGTATTCTACTAATCTCTCCTTTTACCGGTTCTGGTATTACTGGGTCAATAATATTCCAATTTCATTCATCTGCATCTGTTTTCATAAGTTGGTACACTGTTTCCAAACACGTGTCGTTTGGCTCTCCTTTGATTGTTCTTGATTGTAACCAATGGTGTGTCCATATATTAGTACTCTCTCTGCTACCTATTTGAACGGTTCCTTGTTGTATCAACATATCGTGCCTTTCTAGGATGCTGCCCAAGACCATCATCTGCTCTGCTGCTGGTTAACCGTAAGAAAATCTTTATTCAGAAAATAAATACCTTTAAGTACTCTGGTCGTCAAAGATGTCGGATTCTGAAGAAGTCGCCATGCTTGGGCTGCCAGTATTGTCGTATTCATTTGTTTTAGATCGCGGAATCTCATCCCGCTCACCACTTTAGCAGCAGTCATTTTTTCCCAATTGAGCCAATGAATATTCCTTTTTCAAGTGAGTCCCACTAGAATTTGGCGATAATCGATATAATTTTTCTGCAAAACTTAATCGGTTTAGAAAAAATATACATGATATAGGTTGGAATGGCCTGTAGGGCAGCTTTAATTAGTATTTCCTTTCCACCTTCTGAAAGAAGTTTTACTACCCATCCTTGAGCTTCATTAAACACCTTATCAGCTATCCATGATTATGTCTCAATTTTTTACCTTTTTTTGCAACGTGGTATCCCCAGATATTTCCCAAGTCATTTGCTTCCTTTATTTGTAAGGTTTCAGTAATTTGTTTTCTAAGTTCCTCTGGTGTTTGTTTGCTGAAGCCAATGGCTGATTTGTTAAAGTTGATATTATGCCCTGTAAATCTGCATTATGTGTCTATACATTCTTGAAATTCTAAAATCTCCTCGTCTTCAAGTGAAAGGAAAAAAGGGAGCCATCTGTAAAAAAGTAAGTGTGATATTATGGGGCAGTTGTGCGTAATACGTATCCCTTTAATACATCCTTTGGTAACCTTGTTCTCTATAAGGGTGATCAATGATTCTGTCAAAAGAGAAAATAATAAAGGAGAAAGGGGATCCCCTTGTTTAGTCCGTGTCCTGGTTTAAAAGAAGGTTGTCTTTCCCCGTTAATGTTATTTTGAAAAGTGACCGTAGTAATACAGTTCAAGATCCAGTTAATCCATGTTTGATTAAAACCTATACGTTTTACCGTAAAACAGATAAAATCCCATCTTACCTGGTCGTATGTTTTGGCCATGACCAGTTTGATTGCTGCGAAGTGAGCTTCTTTTTTTAGCTTACGTTTCATGAAGAAAGAGACTTCTTGAGCTAAGATAATGCTGTCTTGAATTGATCTACCTTTGATGAAGCAGCTTTCATTGGGGAAGTAATGGCATTCATAATTCCTCGTAGTCGATTTGTAAGAAGTTTTTAGATAATTAAGTATCCAAAGTTAACACAAGAGATAGGTATGTAATCGTCTACCTTTGTTGTATATCCCTTTTTGGTATAAGTGTGATCAATGTTTCGTTAAGTCTTTCAAGAGACGTATTATTCATGAAGAAGTGCGTAATATATATCTACCCCAACAATGTCCCAGTATTCCTAGTAGAATTTTCCATTAAGCCTATCGGGTCCTGGAGATTTTCCTGGTCCCATGTCCAAAACTGCTCTTTTAACTTCATCCATGTATGGAAGTTTGTGAGCATTGTGTTCACTTCTGGTGTTACTCTATCTGTGATACATCTTAAGGCGTCTTCAATCCGTTCTCCTTCTTGTTCCTTCAGTAATTCTTCATAAAAATTGTTGAATTGAGCTTATATTTTGCTATCATTTTGTGTCCAATCCCCATTTGTATTATGTATGCCTGTAATTTTATTAATATTTCTACGTTGGGACGTAAGGGCAAAAATGTATATGGTATTCTTGTCACCATAATGAATCTATTGTTGCCTCGCCATGTCCGACCAGTAAGTTTCTTCTCGTGTCCAATACATTTTCAGTTTCTCTCTTATATAAATTTCTTCCTTGTGTGCTCTTTGAGAGAAAGGGCCATTTGTAACTGTAATAAGTTGTAATTCTAATTCTTTAATTTTTTTAATTGTTAGGAAAGATGTGCTTACTCCATGTAACCAATGCTTCCATTGTCCCTTGTCTCTTGTGTACCACCATTTGAAGCGAGCTATTTTTGATGGGTCCCCCATGCATTGTATATTATTGTCTTGCACTCTGGGTGTACAAACCAGTTGGTTTAAAATTTAAAGTGAGTCTTATTACGTCTTCCTTTACCTGGAGTGTATAATATAATAAGTGTGTGGTCAAATTCCATTGCTAGAGGGGTAAACGCCATCACATTTGGATGTTGTTCCATCTAATCTGTACTATCAAATTCCTTGTCCAGTTTGGTTTTACAATATTTTGGTCAGCACGCTTGTTGGACCATGTGTAATAACTTCCAAAAGTATGAATTTCAGTTAACGAAATTTTTGCAATAAAATTGTTGAAATTATGAATATGTTGTTGGTTTGTTGGAATTTTTCGAAGTCTTTCGCGCGAGTTAAGTATATCGTTAAAGTCACCAATTTTGAGCCATGGGTCATCGTGGTGTGATTTCCATTCATTGAGGTAATTATAAATACGTTGTCTTTCACTATAAAGGTTAGGAGTATGCAAAAACACATAATAATACTTAAATACATTGTCATTAAACTTGGTAATAATAAGTTAAGGACCATCATGCAAAATAGTAATTGAGATGGGTTTGTTCCAGACAAGTAAGAAACCCCCAAAGTGGTCCAAGCTACCCTGAGGGTTCACAACAAAAAAGTGATAAAAAATTAATTTTCTAACCAATAACTGAGCGTCTCTCTCTGTTAAGTGTTAACATAGTTTCACAAAAACACGCCAATGTGGGTCTATGTTTCCCAACCAAGGTGTTGTTGCCTAGGGTGTGATAAAATAATATAATAAAAGATAGATAAACGATGCACAATTCACCTTAGACTAGCACGGTACTGCAAGTATTACAGGACGTATGCAAGTTTTAATGATAAGTTGAATTCGTTCTCAGGGACTTAGTGTGTTACACGAATGATCAAATAATTAGGAGTAGCAAGTAATTAATTAAAAGACAGAAAATAAAGATGAATAATTGAGAGATAATTCATTAAACTATATGAATAAAGACAAATAAATAAAAGATGAGAAATATGAGATGAGAGAGTATAACTTAGGTTTTGCTAGTATGCACTAATCCTTCTAATTCTTTCTTTAAAATTTTAGTTAATAAGGGAGATAATAGCTCTTAAATACTTAGTCAGGATTCTAAATTCCCATACCTTATACATTAAGAGTGACTAAGGGGGCTACGACACAACCACGAGGCAGTCTAAACTTAGGGTTATCAAGCGCTACCAAGGCCCTAAGCAATACAATTCCTTCAATTGGTGATATGGTGATTAAAACATACCCTAATGACTATCCAGTTAGAATCGGTGTTGTCAGGACCAATATCGGAAACTAGACGTTATGTGGTGTTCCAATAATTAGACACCCATTCCAGGCGACCATCTAACTACTATTAAGAAAGCTTAAAGTGATCAGGTTTAGGATAAGCAATAATTAAAAACACATAAACAAATATATGTGTAAGTAGCTAATATCAAATTAAAACATATATTTCCCAAAGAAACTTAGATAGAACGAAAATAGAATTCATAGATTATACATAATGCAAAACCCAAGCTATGGGAAAATTAGTTCATACCTGAAGGAAATAAACTAAAAGATTAAATAAAAGACTTCATATTGCTCTCTACAATAACTCTAATGATATAAACCTTAAGGACTAATTTATGTGAGGCGAGGATGATTTACAAGAGTTATAAGGGTGTATTTATAGGTGTTTAGAAGATCTAATTCGTTTTCTTGGAGTGGAAGACAAGTAACTTGGACTCCAATCCCAACTCAAATTCGTAAACCTAAAATATAGAAAAGGTAATAATCTGCCGCTGTTTTGTTTTGGCCATAGCTGCTTCAATACTTATCCATTTGATGCGTTCCAATAGTCGAAACTGATCGTTTCGGAAAGCTCTTTAACTTTGTTTCAGACCATTCTTCCAAATTCCTAGCCAATCTTGAGTTATGATCCCTTTTATGGTCATGAGTGCTGGAATTTATATTTATTTGGCAACTTTATCTTTCCATATCCTAGCTTTTCCTTTCTTTCCTCCAATTTCCATGTATATCTTCTTTCCTTTATCTCTTAGAATTGACTTAGCATCTAATTAAATTCCATATATATTTAAACCTTTACACTAAATAAATAATTAAACTCAATATGCTCTAAAAATAATAATTCATTAAATCAAGACTAGAGATAGGAAAGTGCACTAATACATAGAAAAATCGAGTATTTAGACTTCTAAAACACTAAAAATGATGTCTCCAACTAATATTAAATCATCACAAATGGGGAGACATCAAGACCCCCAACTCAAAGTTGTATCGTCCCGATACAATAAAGATAAAAACAAAGGGGAGTCTCTAAATACACACCTAGGTCAATTAAGCATAGTGGGAAAGGAGAAGTAGAATATATAGAATAGACATAAAGCAACTACTCAGAGAATTTGATGTAATAATATTTACAAACTACATACATGTACACTTCTCTTATCCACAGTCAACACGGCTTGAATTCAAGATTAGATTAGCTTCGCAATGTAAGAAGGAGAGGAACTTTACTCAGTTCACCAAGGAGGCTATAGATTGTTCATCGAACTTCAATAGTATCCAATGATCCACTTAACTACTCTCTATTGGCTCAATCACTTCTAGATTATATAGCAAAGAATCAAAAGGTCTTTAAGGTTGTAATGTTGGCTTAGGGACGGTATGATAAGTATATTTGAATAATTTAGAGTGAGCTTTTAGCTCTCTCCTCACTAGCCATCAACGAATCTTCCTAGAGTTTGAGTTACTCTCATAAAACGTTTCTCACTCAACCCAATGATTTTCTTGATGCACAAGGTAGCATCTCTAATAACCCAATTAAAGCATAAAGATGTTCACATAAAAATTCCTCTTTACCGGTCCAAATATATATTCTTTTCAAATCAATTTTTTTCTTTCGTATAGCCATGACTCTCTTTTTGATGTTGAGATATCATGCTATTTTTTATAATTTTTTTCTTTTCTTTTCATTCATTTTAGCTTTTTTTTTCATTTACTATTACCCCGGCAAAGTGTTACAATATAAACTTGTGAATCATCATCAATATAACAACATAGCACAATTAATAAGCTCAACAATCCCAACCCAATAACGATTCCCATAATGGTGGACCCATCACCCCAAACTCAAGCTCTAAAACAATTGTCTATGCATCGCGATTTGAGTGTGGGTCATATGGAAAAGTCCTATAATCTAAAGGGATATGGCTTATAATGTGGTTAAATAAAAAGGCTTTAGAAAGGCTAGAAGGGGCTGAAAAGGATATCAAATATAATAAATGGACAGCAAGCTAAAAGGAAACAAGGGGCTTATGAAAGAACCGCCTTAATCACTTTCTGAACTATGCAATTTCGTTATTCTCTTACCTTTAGCATGTTCATCAAATGGGTTTATCAACTAGCTTGGACCTCACGGCCTACACACCACTCATGGCTCACTGAGATCGAACATACTTTCTATCGCATTACTAACTAATCTTTTCTTTACTATCAATGTGTGTTTTCCTGCAAATACTCAAAGCATACAAAATAAAATAGCTCATAAACATACTACTTACTATCATTAACTTACTGAGCTTATGCTTTCAAGCTATTAAACACACTCTACATCTAATTCCCATGTATTAAAAATTTTAATTTCTACCTAAAAACTAAAAAATGGATATGAGAGACAACGAATCCCCACACCCCCAACTCAAAAATGAGCCGTGTCCCCACGACTCGAAAAAGAAATTAAAATTAGCAGGTAAAGCATTTACAGTAATGGTAAGGAAGAAAGAGAACATACTCTCGAGGCTATTGCCTCGCATTATCGACATCCAAGATAGGATTCGCTGGATCTTTCTTTAATATTTCAAGGAGTGTTATGATGTGCACTTGATTGGCTTTGATTTGTGCCACATCATTGGCTAAGTAAGTTTGAGCTGCTTCGAATTTGTTTAAACGCTCCTCCATCTTCTCTTGCCAACTATGTTCCTTTTCTTCTTTTGAGACTTGCGTAAATCCCGCTCCTCTCAAGACTTTCATGATCCAAGCTTTGTCAATATTGTTACTCTTTTTAAACTCTAGTTTCTCTTCTTCATCCAAAATTACATTCGCTTTCCGCACAAGACACGTGATCATAGTAGGATATTTCACATTAAATAACGAGATAGGAGAGACCAAAAATCGCATCACCTCCTCAAAGATCAACTGTGCCACATCCACTTCTTCTCCTCTCAAAATACAATTCAATAAAATAGCGTTCTTTTTACTTACGTGCAAAATTATTGTGTTTCCAAAGACGTTAGGGATAAGGAAATTGTGCCAAATTCTAGCATCCGGTTGAAGATATTTGTAAGGCCAAGGTGCCTTTAATTCTTCCTTATGTGATTGCACTTTCTCCTTGTCTAAGACATGCTCAAAAATTAAATTCCAATCGAAGATTCTTTGTCTATCCACCGCTTCTCTATACTTGCATGATCCAACCAATTTCTTAAACTGGAAGTGGTTTCTAATCTCTTCCACTATAAAAGGAACTAAATTTCCTCTAATTGGACTACAACCTTCATTATCTCGGCTAAAGAGGCCTAAATAGAATTCCGAAACTAACTCATGACATAAATCAGAACGTCTTACCATGAATGTAGACCAACCCAATCTTTTACCAATCTCCAAGAATCTCTTGTACTCTCCTTTACCAATTTCTTCATCAAATACTCTCTCATAAGCAAAAGGTAGTTTCTTTAATTGTTTCTCTGTAGAAGTTATCATGGCCTTTGAAGCTTTCTCTTTTTCTTCGGGTGTAGGACCTTTGAATTGGAGAGGTTGTGTTGTCTTCTTTACAAACAGTGGAACCTTTTTGCTCATCGAATCAAACGCAGCTAGCTCACCTCTCTTTACAATATCTATTTTACCCTTTGTGTTGGAACTAGAAATTTTCTCACTTGATTTATTCTCAATAGAACCCAATACCTTGCTTTCCTTCATCTCCCTCTTAGTAGATAATGTTTATTTTCTCTTAGTCATCTCAATTAACCTCCAACTCAAAGCTTTAACCACTCTTGAAATTTGAAACTCTTGATTTATTGGTTGAACAAGCTTTATTTGGGTTAGGAAAGGTGTTTTTTATGATGATTCTCTATATGGGTAAGATGGATTCTTGATGGATTGGTATGGATCTAAGAAATTGTAGGATGAATTTCTGAAATTTAGGCTTTTGATTCTTAATTCAATGTGTTTTCGTAAGATTTGGGTGGTTGAATCTTCTTTGTAATGATGTGGAGAGAAGATTTGATGTGTTTTTATGGTGATTGGGTAGTGTTTTGATGTTTAGGGAAGGTTTGATGAAGCTTTAATGGAGTTGGGAGAGGTTTGGAGAAGAAAGAAAGGCTTAAGGATTGTGAAATTCGTAATAGACTAACCTTCCTCTTCTTTATAACCTAAAAATCTAAAAAATTCTCTCTCCAGCGGCGCGGGCCGGTACACCGCCGTTATGGGCCGGCATGCCGGTGCTGCTCGTCGAAAAAACTTTGCTTCGGCAAAAAACCTGATTTAAAGACTCGTGGGCACGTTTTTTTGTTAGACCGGCATATCGGTGCTGTAAGCTTCGAAAATTCATCCCTCGGCAAAGAACACGTGGTTGAACCCGTGAGCACCCCTTTTGGACCCGCCGGATTACCGGTCATACGACCGGCATATAGGTGGGTAGGTCAGAATATGCCTAAAAAATTGTTTTTCCTCCTTAACTCGATTTCTTTAAATTCTGATCATCAAAAACACTAATACCTTTCTCAAATATGCAATATCAACTAAAAACAACTAAACGTAGCATGAATTAAAAACATAAAAACATAAAAAATTGCGGGTTGTCTCCCGTACAATACTTTTATTTAACGTCTTTTAAAGTTAGACGCGTTAACTCTATCAAGATTTGCGAATATAGCCTCCCCAACCACGAGCAAGACTATGAACGTCTACTAATCTCCGCATAATTCCCTTTTTGGGCCTGATCTCTATCACCTTAGCTGAAACAACTTTAGTGACTATGAATGGTCCCATCCACGAGTCTTAGTAACCTCGTGGCCTATTCTTTGGTTTGAGGGCTTTCCATAAAACTTCATGGCCGATCCCAAACTCAATGTTTGGCTCAGCATCCACAGGTTCTTCGTGGATCTTCTCTTTAAGGACTTTGTGATGTGAAAGGCTGTGGATGATAGGAACGGTGGGATCTGACTTCCTTGGTTTCTTACCCCATACATAGAATGTCTCGAATACGTTTCTTGCATGAAGGGTAATGGTCCCTTCTTGGAAGTTGATTATGCTCTGACTAGTGGCCATGAAAGGCCTTCCACGTATGATTGGAACCTTCTTATCTGCATCGAAATCAAGTATAACAAAGTCAGTAGGGATGGTGATATTATTTGATCGGACAAGAACGTCCTCCATTGTTCCCCATGTCTTGGTAACTGAGTTGTCAGCAAACTGCAACTTCACTAGACCTTTCTATGATTTTTGAAGTCCAAGTCTATCAAACACAGACTTTGGCATAAGATTCACTCCTGAACCCACAACGCACATAGCTTTCACCTTGAGCGTACCATTTAATTGAATAGGAACATTAAAGCTTCCAGGATCTTTGAGCTTCATGGTAACTCCTTCTCTACTCTTCTTGATACTCTCACATTCTCTCTCTTGGCTTCTACACTCGCTTCTTTCTCAGGAATAACTTGCGTAAAAACTTCTTTCGGTGTAAGCCATTTCTTCGCAATCTCAAGCATTTGGGCGTTGATATTTTCAGGAGTGTACGCCTCTACAAATGTCTTGAGTTTAATGTCATCCTTTGGATTTGTATCAGGAATGGTTTGTGACATTGGTTGAACAATTGGTGGCGATTCCACCTTCTCTTCTTCTTTCTGTTCTTGCACAGCAGGTGCAACCTCTACTTTCTCTTTTGAGGCTTCTTCCTCTTTCTCTTTAGCTCTCTCAGCTTGTAACTCCATAACCAATCTAATCTATTCATGCATATCTCTCAGAAGTTGTATAAAATCGGAGTTTTTTGAATCTTTGTCCTCATCTTCATCCTCAGAAGAGTTAGAGTCCACGGGGCTAGACTTGGTTGGTTCTTCTTCGGTACCAGGAACTACACGACACTTTCGGCAGCATGCGGTACTTCCTTATTTTCTTCAATTTCAAGGCAAATAGCCTTGCAAGCTTCG
Organism: Nemophila menziesii; assembly: GCA_029959085.1. Lineage (NCBI taxonomy): Eukaryota > Viridiplantae > Streptophyta > Magnoliopsida > Boraginales > Hydrophyllaceae > Nemophila > Nemophila menziesii. The sequence continues at coordinate 24,238,790 of JARWIR010000001.1, read as the reverse complement.
AACCCAACATTGGCATCACCTCCTGGTGTCGCCTAAGGTGTGATAAAATAATAGATAAATAAACGCAAATAAACACCCTAGGCTAGCACGGTTCTGCAAGTATACATGACGTATGCAAGTTTTAAATAATAAGTAAGATGCGTTCCCTAGAGACTACGAAGGTTAGGAAGAACTTATGCAATAATCAAGTGCAAATATAAAAGGTTAGAACAACTAATACGCAGAGAAATAAAAGACAAATAGGTTTTTATTGGGTTTTTGATTAAGAAATTTAAACTAATAAAATAAAGACTAAAAATTAAATGCAAGAGAAGAAGATAGTATGAGAGTTTAGCTTGAGTAAATAGCATGTAATCCCCACTAGTTTTGCCGTTCTTAACATGTAAGGGTGAATCATGTAGTATTCCAATAATCGTTTTCAATTGCTCTAGGTAGTTTAAAATAGGGTTCACCCGTGTCAATAAAGAGTCCTAAGCAAACTTTTCTGCAATTGATTAAATGTCAATACACCAAACCATGATGGCTATCTAGTTAGGTTGATTTGTCAGGTCTAAACCTTACACTAGACGTTATGTATTAATTCTATAGTTAACTATACCATTGCTAATGATTATCTAACTACTATGAAGGTAATTCTATATGGTCGCGATCCAAAAAGAACACAGAATATATTTCCAACTCATAAACAGAGAAATAAAACATAAATTCAATTTAAAACATATAATTCCCAAATTAGATAGATGTCAACCAAAACTAGGGTTCATACATATATGCTAAAACTCAAGATAAATATTATTTAGTTCATACTAATGGAAGAAAAGAAAGAAATTACAAATTCAAAGGTTGAAGAAGACATAATTGATGAACAGCTCTTTCCAGACTTCTTTTCTTGTGTTGTAAGCTTCCTATTGGCTTAAGGTTTGGCCAAGGATGATTTTCTTGTGATAAGAGGATGTATTTATAGTGTATAGGAAGACCTAATTCGTTTCTTGGAGTATAAGGTAGGTTTTGGACTCCAAGCCCAACTCAAATTCGTAGCCCTAGAATCTAGAAAAGGTAAGATTTTGATGCTGTTTTGTTTTGGCCGTAACTGATTCAATACTTATCCTTTTGACGCGTATGAGTAGTCGAAATTCATCGTCTCGGAAAGCTCTTTAACTTTGATGTAGACCATTCTTCCAAATTCCTTTCCAATCTTGAGATATAAGCCCTTTTATGCTCGTAGCTGCTGGAATTCAGATTTATTTGGCAACTTTTCCTTTTTCATAATTCTCGTCTTTATCTCCAATTTTCATGTTTATCCTCTTTCCTTTAGCTCTTAGAATTAACTTGGACTCTAATTAATTACCATATATCTTTAAAGCTTCACAATTAACAAACATTTAAACCCAATATGCTCTAAAAATAATAAATAATTAATTCAAGCCACAAAATAGGAAAGTGTACTAAATCATGAGAAAATCGATCTATGATGTCTCCAAGATAGATTAAATTATCACAAATGGGGAGACATCACCTTCTTAGATAGCCTTCAATTCTTTTACTTCCATCATATTTGTTTGAACTTTATTCATTTGTTCTACTTGCGTACCTAAAATCTGAATGAAGCTTCTTATTCTCTTAACTTCTCGTTCTGCGAATGCATATTAGTGGTCATAAGATCCATAAAATTCTTCAATTGTTGATCACCCACAGCTCCTTCTTGCGGATATTGAGGTAGAGCCTTCTGAGCTAAAGTATCGGTATATGCGTCATTGATAGGTTGTTGTGGATAGGCAAGTCGATTATAATTTTGATTTCCCTGATATGGAACTTGACCTCTTGGTTGGAAAGAGTTATTCTGGGGACGATGTTGATAATGACCAGGATTAGCGGCCCCTTGTGGATTTGAATACTGCATACGTGGATGATTCCTGTTACCAAATTGATAATTTCCTCGGTTGGATATGAAATAAACAGATGCTGGATTTCCTTCGCACTCTTCCCATGTATGATTTGTGACCCACACTGTTGACAACCTTGTTCTTCTTGCACTACATTTGCTGCGGCTAAATTTCTCTGCATCTCAAGCTTAAGTTCTTTGATTTGATTTTATAATACGGACAATTGAGCCGAGTTTGCAGTTTCTGCATCTAATCGAAGCGTACATTTGGTATTTGTATAGGAGCTCGCGAAAGTGGCCAACTCCTTTCTGTTTCAATAATATTTTCCAAACCTTCAGCGGCTTCTGCAGGATCCATGGACACGAAATTTCCTTTTCCAATATTATCTACCCTCAATCTACTTTCTCTATTGATACCCTGATAGAATATAGCTAACTGTAAAGACGAGGTGTAACCATGGAGTGGACATCTAGCTAACTTCTGTTAAAACCTTGTCCATGCGTCTCCTACTTCTTCTCCATTCTCTTGACAAAACTTTGCAAGCTCGCTTTGGTCTTTGAGTCTTATACTCTTTGGATAAAAACGGTTAAAGAATGCGGCCTGAAGTTCTGCCCATGTATTAATAGTACCTGGTGGTTGCCTATCTAGCCACTCACCAGCTTTACCAGTCAGGAAGAACGAAAACATGTGACAATACAGTTGCTCGCGTGTAATGCCTGGAGTAACATAGGCATCACAAATCTGCATGAACTTCTGAATCGCTCTTACCGGATCTTGAATTGCTGCACCACTATAGAGTCCAAAACTCTGAAATTGACTGAGCATGACCGGATCGGGCCTAAATTTGATATTCTGGATCTCTGGAGGACGATAACTGGTGTGGCCTAAGGTGTGATAAAAAGATGTATAAAATAAGTGCAAATACACACCCTAAACTAACACTGTACTGCAAGTATTACAGGACGTATGCAAGTTTTAATGATAAGAAGATTCGTTCCTCAGGGACTGACGAAAGTTAGAGAGAACTTATGCAAATTATCAAGTGCAGATATTAAAGATAGATAATAATACGCAAGTAGAAAGAAGAGAAAGATAGATATTTATTTGGTTTTTAATAAGAAAACTAAACTACTAAATTAAAGACAGAAAATAAATAACAGGAAAGTAAAGAAGATAGTATGAAAGATATAACTTAGGTTTTACTAGTATGCACTAATCCTTCTAATTCTATCCATGAATCTAGTTAATAAGGGAGAATATTAGCTCTTGGTATACTTAGTCAGGATTCTAAATTCCACTACCTTAGACCTTGAGAGCGACTAAGGGGGCAACGGCACAACCAAGAAGTGATTTAAAATAGGGTTATCAAACGCCACTAAGGCCCTAAGCAAATACTGCAATCTTGGTGATATGGTGGTTAAAACAAACCTTAATGACTATCTAGTTAGAAGTATGTTTTGTCAGAACTGCTATCGACACTAGACGTTATGTGGTGGTTCAATAGTTAAACACCCTTACAAGGTGACCATCTAACTACTATTAAGGTAATCCTATACTCGTGCACTAGCAAGGAAAACAGTCATTAAATCAAAACACATAATCAAATATAAGGGTAAGTAGCTAATATCAGATTAAAACATATAATTCCCAAAGAACTTAGATAGAAGAACTAGAATTCATAGTTTATACATATGCAAAACCTAAGCTAAGAGAATTAATTCATACAAAGAAAATAAGAAGAAAGAATTACAAAATAAGAGGTTGAAGGAGACATGATTGTTGCACAGCTTCCTCCAGACTTCTTCTCTTGTGTTGCAGCTTCCTCTTGGCCTTAGGGTCTGGCCAAGGATGATTTAAGAGTGTTAAGAGGCTGTATTTATAGGTTAGAGGTTGACCTAATTCGTTTGGTGGAGATAACTTCAAGTAATGGACTCCTGGCCCAACTCAAATTCGTAAGGAAAACACTGCTGCGTTGTTTTGAGTGTATCTTTTTCGTTATTGGTCGGATTTTGCTCTATAAGATACCAAAAGAATCGCAACAGAATTATCTAGGCCCTTTAAAAGGAAATTACCAAATTCGGCCTATTTCTTAGGTAAAAACACCAATCTTTAGACGTGTTCTGCAGAATCCCAGATTTAGGCAGCTTTTCCTTTTCCTATTTGAACTCAGTTTCCTTCTATCTCCAATTTCCATGCATATTTCTTTCCATAAGTTGTAATATTTGACTTGGACTCTAATTAATCTCCATAATTATCTTTAAAGCTTCACACTAAATAAACAATTAAACCCAATATGCTCTAAAAATAATAATTCTACAAATCAAGACTCAAAATAGGAAAGTGCACTAAATTAAGCTAAAATCAACCTATAGACTAATAAATAAGCCTAAAATGATGTCTCAAGAGTGTATTTTACTATCACAAATGAGGAGACATCAAGACCCCCAACTCAAAGTTGTATCGTCCCGATACAATAAAAGTAAAGAACAGTAGGGTAGTCAAGAAGAAGAAGTAGGAGGAGAATAAGAACAGAACACAATGAATGATCCTAGAGCAAAATATCTAAAAAGTCTCATGTAGTAATGCTCAAGAAATAATGCACAAATATGCTTAATATACATGTAATCAACAATCCATAAACTCAAGTTAAGATTAATTTCGCAATGCCAGAAGGAGAGGATGATAACTTAGTTCAGGTTAATGGCTATAGGTTGTTCATAGGTCCCAAATACAGCATCCAATGGTCCACTTACCTACTACCTAATAGCTCAATTGTTTCTCCATCTAGTAGTTAGAAATCCTAAGGTCTTGGGTTATAACGTGGCTTAAGGACGGGTGTGGTATATTTGGATAATGAAAAGTGAGCTTTTGGCTCTCTCCTCACTAGCCATCAACGAATCGCCCTAGAGCTTGAGTTGTTCACTCAAAGATGTTCTCACTCAACCCAATTTATTGATGCTTTTGATTTGCATCCCCAATTAATCCCAATTAAAACCTTTTGATGATATAAAATCCACTTTGCCGGTCCGAATATATATTCTCTTTTCAAATCAATTTTTTCTTTTGTATAGCTATGACTCTCTTTTGGTGTTGAGATATCACACTATTTTTCATATATATATATTCTTCCTTTTTAATGCCCTTGTTGGCAAATTTAGCTCGTAGCTTCTTTTCCATTCACTATTACCCCGGCAAAGGGTTACAATAATAACAATTTCATCACCAATAAAATCACAAAGATAACACCCAAACCCAATGTTCCCTAACAATGAAACCCACCACCCCAAACTCAAGCTCTAAAACGAGTTGTCTCAGGTTTTGCGATTCGAGTGCGGGTCATATAGATAAGTCCTAAAAACTAAGGGTATGGATTATAATGTGGTGTAATAAAGGCTTTAGAAAGGCTCAGAGGGGCTAAGACGGATAAATAACAATAATCAAATAAAAGGGTGAGAAAGTATAAAGGCTTCAAGTGTTTTAATCATGAAAGAATTGCCTTAGTCATTTTTCTAACTACCTGATTTCGTTACTTTTCCACTATTAGTTCATAGACAAGTGGGTTTTCAACTAATTTTAAACCTCACGTTCTACACACCAAATAACTATTCCTAAGTTTCAACATACTTCTTAGCATTGCTCATTAACTTTTCTATCTTTTATTTCCTGTTTTCATACATGCATCTAAACAAACTTGTGACATCTTTCAAAAACATACTACTTACTATCATTAACTTAATAAAATCATGCTCAATAGATACATTCAAAGATATTCTATGCCTAATTCAACCCAAAAAATTTTAAATTTTATGAAAAAACAAAAAGGAAGATGAGGACAACGAATCCCCACCCCCAACTCAAAAATGAGTCGTGTCCCCACGACTCGAAAAAGACTCAAGAAAGAAATTTAAAATTAGCAGAAATATTGCACATAAAGAAATGGTAGGGAAGAAAGAAAACATACTCTTCGAGGCTTTTACCTCGCCTAGACGATACTCGGATTAAATTCTAATGTATCTTCTTCACCCAACTTCTTATTCGCTTTTCGATCAAGACACGTGATCATAATAGGATATTGCATTAAATAACGTCATGGGAGAGATCGAAGATTCGTATCACCTCCTCATAGATCAACTGTGCCACATCTTCTTCTTTTCTTCACAAAATACAATTCACAAACAACCCAAAGCATTCCAAATCCCCATGAACCTTCATGTATTCACCTTCAACTTCTTCTTCAAATACTTTCTCATAAGAAAAAGGTAGTTCCTTTAATTGTTGCTTCGGAGAAGCTATCATGGCCATTGAAGCTTTCTCTATTTCTTCTGGGTATAAGGTCTTTGATTTGTAGAGGTTGTGTTGTCTTCTTCACTAAAGTTAGAATCTTTTTGCTCTTTGAATCAAACACAGCATGCTAACCTCTCTTCTCTTGACTTGTTTTACCCTTTGAATTGGAACTAGGACTTGTCTCACTTGATTTCTTCTCAATTAGATCCAATACCTTGATTTCTTCATCACCCTTTCAGTAGATAATGTGCATGTTCTCTTAATCATCTCAATTGACCCCCAACTCAAAGCTTTAACCACTCTTGAAATTTGAAACTCTTGATTATTGGTTGTACAAGCTTAAATTGGGTTAGGAAAGGTGATTTGATGATGATTCTCTATGTGGGTAAGATGGATTCTTCATGGATTGGCTTGGATTTAAGAAATTGTAGGATGAATTTTTGAAATTTAAGCTTTTGATTCTTGGATTCAAGGTGTTTTGGGATGATATAGGTGGTTGAATCTTCCTTGTAATGATGTGGAGAATGAATTGGATGTGTTTTCATGGTAATTGGGTAGTGTTTTGATGATTGGTGAAGGTTTTTATGAGCTCTAATGGAGTTGGGAGAGTTTTGGAGAAGAAAAAGAGGGTTTGGGTTTATAAAATTCGGAACTAAAAGCTTAATACCTCCTTTATAATCAAATCCCGTAGGTTTTTCTCTCCCTTGCGGCGCTGCGGACTACCCCTGCGGACCATGGGGTGTACCGCGGGGTATACCGCGCCTCCTACGTCAAAAAACCCGTGGTAGGACCCCGTGGCACGTGTTTGTGCGGTGCATGGCGCGGTATAGGGTCCGGTATACCGGACCCATCAGCTATTTTTTTTTTTTCGATCCTGGATAAAACCCGCGGTAGCAACCCGTAGTACGGGTTTTTGACCACGCGGTGCACCGCGGCTGAGGTCCGGTGTACCGCACGTGGCAAAAACCTCCCCAGCAGCTAGATCTCGAAAAGTTATGCAGTTTAGGCTCAAAAATCACCTGATTCCGATATCCGAGCGCAAAGATATGGCTTGCCGAAGTTTCTGTCCGAAAAAAAATTCTGCTCGCTTCCCTAACTCGATTTCTCCAATACCTAATCATCAAAAACACTAATACCTTTCTCAAATATGCAATATCAACTAAAATTAACTAATCTAAATATAAATTAAAAAACCAAAAACGTAAAACATAAAAGAAATTACGGGTTGTCTCCCGTATAGCACTTTTGTTTAACGTCTTTCAAAGTTAGACGTGTTACCTCGATTAAGGATGACGAAATTTCCACCCTTTGCCTTTAATTCCCACGAACTTTTCAGCTCGATTCTTAATGATCATGGATGGTGCCATCCAAGGTTTCGTGGGAATAGGTGGTAATTCAATTCCAAGTGTAGCATTACACTCCTCTGGTAATCCATTCATCTCGAATCTTCGTTTGTTAGAAAGAATGTCCTTCATGAATTGACCGTATTTTGACATTCTTGTGAGAGCTTCTACAAACGGGCAGCTGTTCTTTAATTTGTTCATCATGTCAACGAACTTCTTGAATTCCAGGTCATTGTCCTTTCTGACATGTGAAGGGAATGGTGGAGGAGGACATGTATTGGTTACCACTGGGCTCTCTTTCTTTTCTGGTGTCTTCTCTTGGACACGTTCTTGTTCAACTACCTCTTCGACCTTATCTTCTGTTGCTTCTTCCCCCCTCTGATCTGGAATAGGGACTGGTTCTGGTTCTGGTCTTGTTGGAGGTAGTTGTTTTGCACTTTCTAATTCAACTGCATGACAAACTTTGTTTTCTGGAGCAGTATTATCACTTTGGAGTTGCCTTTCTGCAGGGATTAGAGTTTCATTCATCCTTTGTGACATTCTCCGCAACTTCTCCATAAGCGCATTCTGCGAGTCTTGGGATTCTTGCTGGCGACTCTCTATATTATCAAGTGTTTGCATCAGTCGAGCCAAACTTGAACTCAAACTCGAAGGTTGTTTTTGCTGCATTGAATAAGGAAGTGGTTCTTGATAAGCTTCATTATAAATCGGCGCTTCTTGATAGATAGGTTGTGGAGGATAATAAGCTTGTGGTCGTGGTTGATAATAATCATCATGATAATGGTTATCATAATGACATGGCTGTTGATCTCCGACCCAATTGTAACTCTGTGGGGGTTGATAGTCAGCGTAATTTCCTTGAGATTGATAATAACCATTATAATAATGGTCTCTTTGATAAGGCATGAAGGAAATTGAGGCTGGATTGTTCATGCAACGTCCCCACGAGTGATCTCTTGCTCCACAACTAGGACATGAAGGTGATGTATGTACTAGATTCCTCTGAGCTAGTTCTCGTAATTCCTCAAGTTGTCGGCTCAACTCCTTGAGCCTTAGAGATTCCATCATGAATTAGCTTCTTCAGGATCTAATAACACGAAACCTTTATCTCCTAATAAATCTGCTTTCGCCTAAAAAAAAAATCTGTAGAACAAAAACTAAAAAGAAAAGCGTAAAATAGAACTAACTAAAATATAAGCACAAGATAATTGCACAAGGACTAACGATGTAGCCCCCGGCAGCGGCGCCAAAAACTTGGTGTGGCCTAAGGTGTGATAAAAAGATGTATAAAATAAGTGCAAATACACACCCTAAACTAACACTGTACTGCAAGTATTACAGGACGTATGCAAGTTTTAATGATAAGAAGATTCGTTCCTCAGAGACTGACGAAAGTTAGAGAGAACTTATGCAAATTATCAAGTGCAGATATTAAAGATAGATAATAATACGCAAGTAGAAAGAAGAGAAAGATAGATATTTATTTGGTTTTTAATAAGAAAACTAAACTACTAAATTAAAGACAGAAAATAAATAACAGGAAAGTAAAGAAGATAGTATGAAAGATATAACTTAGGTTTTACTAGTATGCACTAATCCTTCTAATTCTATCCATGAATCTAGTTAATAAGGGAGAATATTAGCTCTTGGTATACTTAGTCAGGATTCTAAATTCCACTACCTTAGACATTGAGAGCGACTAAGGGGGCAACGGCACAACCAAGAAGTGATTTAAAATAGGGTTATCAAACGCCACTAAGGCCCTAAGCGAATACTGCAATCTTGGTGATATGGTGGTTAAAACAAACCTTAATGACTATCTAGTTAGAAGTATGTTTTGTCAGAACTGCTATCGACACTAGACGTTATGTGGTGGTTCAATAGTTAAACACCCTTACAAGGTGACCATCTAACTACTATTAAGGTAATCCTATACTCGTGCACTAGCAAGGAAAACAGTCATTAAATCAAAACACATAATCAAATATAAGGGTAAGTAGCTAATATCAGATTAAAACATATAATTCCCAAAGAACTTAGATAGAAGAACTAGAATTCATAGTTTATACATATGCAAAACCTAAGCTAAGAGAGTTAATTCATACAAAGAAAATAAGAAGAAAGAATTACAAAATAAGAGGTTGAAGGAGACATGATTGTTGCACAGCTTCCTCCAGACTTCTTCTCTTGTGTTGCAGCTTCCTCTTGGCCTTAGGGTCTGGCCAAGGATGATTTAAGAGTGTTAAGAGGCTGTATTTATAGGTTAGAGGTTGACCTAATTCGTTTGGTGGAGATAACTTCAAGTAATGGACTCCTGGCCCAACTCAAATTCGTAAGGAAAACACTGCTGCGTTGTTTTGAGTGTATCTTTTTCGTTATTGGTCGGATTTTGCTCTATAAGATACCAAAAGAATCGCAACAGAATTATCTAGGCCCTTTAGAAGGAAATTACCAAATTCGGCCTATTTCTTAGGTAAAAACACCAATCTTTAGACGTGTTCTGCAGAATCCCAGATTTAGGCAGCTTTTCCTTTTCCTATTTGAACTCAGTTTCCTTCTATCTCCAATTTCCATGCATATCTCTTTCCATAAGTTGTAATCTTTGACTTGGACTCTAATTAATCTCCATAATTATCTTTAAAGCTTCACACTAAATAAACAATTAAACCCAATATGCTCTAAAAATAATAATTCTACAAATCAAGACTCAAAATAGGAAAGTGCACTAAATTAAGCTAAAATCAACCTATAGACTAATAAATAAGCCTAAAATGATGTCTCAAGAGTGTATTTTACTATCACAAATGAGGAGACATCAATAACCTAATGGTTGAACATGAAACGGTGCTCTCAATCCTGGGAGGTCTTGCTCAATTCTGTTCTGATTATTATTGTTATTTCTGTTATCTTCTACCGGTGGTGGTGGTATATGTCCTAATGGACCAAGTATTCTTGGATCTACTGGACCTTGTTGTTCTGCCATAGCTCTTCTTAAGGCTCTTTCTTCTCTGATACGTCTGTTATAAGTTGTGAAGCTCCTTTCGGGCTCCGGTAGAGGAGGGAAAAGATGAAACATTGTTGAAACCTGAAAAAAACTAAAGCAAACCACAAGCGTAAATCTGGAAAAATAAAAAAAACTGAAAAATAAAATTTAACTAAAAACTATTACTCGAAATAGATAACCCACGTGCGAACGAGACACAAGTCCACGGCAGCGGCGCCAAAAACTTGGTGTTGCCTAGGGTGTGATAAAATAATATAATAAAAGATAGATAAACGATGCACAATTCACCCTAGACTAGCACAGTACTGCAAGTATTACAGGACGTATGCAAGTTTTAATGATAAGTTGAATTCGTTCTCAGGGACTTAGTGTGTTACACGAATGAGCAAATAATTAGGAGTAGCGAGTAATTAATTAAAAGACAGAAAATAAAGATGAATAACTGAGAGATAATTGATTAAACTAAATAAAATAAAGACAAATAAATAAAAGATGAGAGAGTATAGCTTAGGTTTTGCTAGTATGCACTAATCCTTCTAATTCTTTCTATCAAATTCTAGTTAATAAGGGAGATAATAGCTCTTAAATACTTAGTCATGATTCTAAATTTCCATACCTTAGACCTTGAGAGCGACTAAGGGGGCTACGACACAACCAAGAGGCAGTCTAAACTTAGGGATATCAAGCTCTACCAAGTAACTAAGCAATAAAATTCCTTCAATTGGTGATATGGTGATTAAAACATACTCTAATGACTATCTAGTTAGAATCGGTGTTGTCAAGACCAATATCGGACACCAGACGTTATGTGGTGTTTCAATAATTAGACACCCCTTCAGGGCGACCATCTAACTACTATTAAGAAAGCCTAAAGTGATCAGGTTTAGGACAGACAATAATTCAAAACACATAAACAAATATATGTGTAAGTATTTAATATCATATTAAAACATATAATTCCCAAAGAAACTTAGATAGAAAGAAAATTGAATTCATATGTGTAAGTAGCTAATATCAGATTAAAACATATAATTCCCAAAGAAACTTAGATAAAAAGAAAATTGAATTCATAGGTGATACATAATTCAAAACCCAAGCTATGGGAAAATTAGTTCATACCTGAAGGAAATAAACTAAAAGATTGAATAAAAGACTTCATCTTGCTCTCTTCAATAACTCTAATGATATAAACCTTGAGGACTAATTTATGTGAGGCAAGGATGATTTACAAGAGTTATAAGGGTGTATTTATAGGTGTTTAGAAGATCTAATTCGTTTTCTTGGAATGGAAGACAAGTAACTTGGACTCCAAGCCCAACTCAAATTCGTAACCCTAAAATATAGAAAATGTAATAATCTGTCGTTGTTTTGTTTTGGCTATAACTGCTTCAATACTTATCTGTTTGATGAGTTCCAATAGTCGAAACTGATTGTCTTGGAATTCTCTTTAACTTTGCTTCAGACCATTCTTCCAAATTCTTAGACAATCTTGAGTTATAATCCCTTTTGTGGTCGTGGGTGCTGGAATTCAGATTTATTAGGCAACTTTATCTTTCCATATCCTAGCTTTTCCTTTCTTTCCTCCAATTTCCATGTATATCTTCTTTCCTTTATATCTTAGAATTGACTTGGAATCTAACTAATTTCCATATATATCTTTGAATCTTCACACTAAATAAATAATTAAACCCAATATGCTCTAAAAATAATAATTCATTAAATCAAGACTATAAATAGGAAAGTGCACTAATACATAGGAAAATCGAGTATTTAGACTTCTAAAACACTAAAAATGATGTCTCTAACTAATATTAAATCATCACAAATGGGGAGACATCACAAGGCTCTCAACACCTGAATCGTCAGGGAGGCCCTTATCCCCTGATGGTTCCAAAACGGTGTAATCATTTCCCCACCGCGGCAAAAACCGGGTGATTGCTACCTCTAACTTGTCTTATCCTTTGTGTTACGATCTTACCAGTAGTTCTACGTTAATCAGTAGCAACCTCATTAACAAAATAAAATCTAAAGTCCAGATTAAGAATGTACAATACATAATAATTTCACCTGGGATTTATAGTTGTATTCAAAGGCGCACCATTGAGTTTTTAAGTTGATCCACAAATTTCTATCGATTCCCTGGCCCGCCGAAGAGTGTCCAAGGAAGGATCCAACCCTCATTTTAATATTTTCTCCACTGTCCATCATATAACAAATAAAATCATCCCATAAGCTTAAAATGACATTTTTTGCTCTGTTCATCATATCATTCGTTCTCTATGTTAATAAGCTCATCCACTGACTTGAGATGCAGACTAGTCCCAGTTTCTTTCAATTTCAAAAAATCTTCTTCAAAAATAAGTCTTTCCACAATGGATTCACTATAAGTCTCAACAAAGTTGTTGTTTGAATGGTCATTTCTTGGTTTTCTTTCAATTTCTTGAGTATTTGAAATTGTTTTCCAAGTCCGTTAATCGCTGACTTAGTTTTATCATCAGCATCAATGTATGTCTCTTGTTTCTGGAAATGCCTTACCTATAAAGAAATTCCATCGTCCAACACAAAATTCCACCTTGTATCCTTGCTATCAACTCAGAAAACCACTGCCCGCCTAACCCCATCCAATTTGACGGTTGAAACTCTGCCCAATCCTTACAGCTACTCAATCGGTCTCCTTTTCTAACCGGGTTACTAAGAATCTCAATTAAGTCTCCTTTAATGTTATGCATCTATGTGATACTCAGCCTTCTATTCTTCGTGTAAATTGATCTTCCTTCAACAGCAAAACTGTTCATTCCCTTGTTCGCACTAACTGTGTTACCCATACCCCTCACAATTCCAAAACTGTATCTCCCATTTTTTCTCTGTTTAAAGCATGTCCATGTTACTAGTTATATTGTGGTCATCTCCCTGTATTTACTAGAAAACGATCCTGCTCCTTTAATATATCCCATAAATTTGAACCCTAGCCGTCGATATATACATTTTCTTGTCAGAACTATTTTCTCCAAAATGATTAAACAAAGTGGAAATTAAGGTGAAAATTGTCTGTCGGAGCTCCGACCCTCCGTCGCTTAGATCTTCCTTGTCATCCGTAGTAATCTCCATGGAGAACACACCCCTGCTCATAGAAACTTTTGCTAAACCACTCGCCAATCCAAATCAAACGGAGATACAACATGTAATATGAAAGAAAACACATAATCAAAACGTAATTTTAACCAAAAAGACAAAAAATTATAGGTTTAGAAGTAAACTTTGTAAGGAAATTTTCTCTTTGTGTCGGTAAGCACTCGACTTATGTGGATAAATAGTATAAGAAACAAACTAGATTTTATACCTGCATCGTTTCTAATGTAGTTTTGATTTTGTCAATCAGGATAAGGATATTTTTATTATAGGAACAACTATAATAAGAGAAAAGCTTTTTATCTCTTTAAATTTCTAAAAGGGAAAATGAATTATTCAATCTTTAGGCTTAAATATTTTAAAAAAAAATTAAGTCAAGTAATATTTTTAGTTTAATTATAAACCTAAATTTACATATTATTTATAAATTTAAGCCACTATTTTTAACGTACAAAAATCAAGTTCAAAACGAGGTAATTTGCTTGAATCATTAACTTATTTAGCCATTATTTTTTGTATGATTTTTTGTAGATATTTTTTACAAATTTTGTTTTTGTAATTAACTCTATATAATCAAACTTAATACATGTTTATAATGTAGGATTTTAATTCACTTTTTTGTGTTTTTTTCTTCATATTTTTACCGAAATTCATATTAATAATGCATTACTTCACGTTCTAAGGATTGGTTCTCCTTCATTATTGCATATTTAATCACTGTGATTCATTTTTATCTTGAAAGGAGTTATATTTATTGATTATATGTAAGATTTTGTGCATTGTTTATTCCATATTTGATTGCTAATTTTGTATCGAATCACGTATGATTGTTGAAATATGTCTAAATAATTACATGTACACTTGTTTATGCTGTTTTGTGCTTAAATTCCTACTATTAATCAATATAGGAGTTGTAGTTACATAAAAAAAAGTGTACAACAATGATGCACCTTGCAAGGCAAGATTGTACTTGCAGCACTGTTTTACGGTTTCTCGGCGTCCTTATTTTTTAGCTCCCTTGTTTTGTGTGTGTGTGTTTGTTTGTCATGTATACTGTTAACCACATCCGATGGATTCTACTTGTATTAAACGATTCAAGAGTAAGGAAACTTACTCCTTCGTTCAAAGACGATGAGATCTCCCTCACAAGAACATCTTTATTCTCTCTCAAAACTATGGCTTCGAAACTAGAAATCACGATGAAACTTACTCCTTCGTTCAAAGACAATGAGATCTACTCTCGAAAATAGATGCTCTTATCAAAGATTCTCTCGTCTACTGAAGTTACTCATGTTACCGTTGAATCTACTGCAAACAGATCTTGGGGGCTTAGTTCTCGCATGCATGTGGTTTTAGCCGTCTATAACATGTTTTTCCTCATTTTTGAATCTCGTGGTGATCTTTTAAATACTTGGAACTTTCGTCCTTGGTTAGTGAATGGTTACCTCCTTCTTCTCCAAGCATGGCATCCTGAAATAGCCATAGTAGAAGCTGATTTCACTACAACCACGTTCTGGATACAACTTCAAAATCTCCCCCTGCATTTGCTACTCCATACAATACAAAGGATATTTGTAAAAATCTTGATTGTACCCTCTAAGCCTATGACATTAATGTGGTCAATGAAACTACAAAACTCCTCCAGGTTCGTGTTCTTTGGAAAGTGGATAAAAACCGTGTTCGTCATTTCAACATAGAAAGGCCCTCTCTTCCTAAGCTAGGAGTTAGTGTCGAATATGAAAAGCTTAGCAAGTTTTGCTTTTTTTGTGGAATATTATCATATACAGCTGGCGAGTGTGGTCTGTATAAGGAAGAACTGAAGTGGTCTTGAGGTCAGGTTTGGTATAAGTTTGGTGATTAGCTTAGTGTGACTCCATTCAAAGGTAGGGGCAGAAACATTCATATTTATTATGATTTATATGATCCCTCTCATATCCTCATTGGTAGTGAAGAGTCTGTCAGACCCTCATCTGAAGATCTTTCTTCTAACCCTCGTTATATCACTGGTCTCCTTCAGTCAATATCACTAAGAGTGATGAGGAAAGTCTGGAAAGAATAAAGACAAACAACTTATCATCCGAGGTTGCTCATCGGATCCTGAAAAGAATTATGCTATGGTTGTTAATGCTCTCCTTAAAAGTGCTCCCTCTGACTCGACCGATATTTCTCATGTTTTTTAGACAACAACAAAAAAAACATGATAGATCTGGCCCCTCATCTGCTCACGTGAGATCCTCTACACGTAAATCTGATCACAGGCCCACATATATTGAAAAGAATGACTCATCCTCTTCTAAATGGTCCGGATCTAAGAGGAAAATGACTGGTGAATCTACAAAAGATAAGTGGCCTGCTCGGCCCAACAAGAATGAAGGTAGTGGATTTGCTAAACCCGCTATAGGCAACCGCTGGTCCATTACGACATGGACCAGATCCAATCCTACTTAAGGTAAGACAAATTTACAAATCTGAACAAAGACAAAAATACTCGCCCTAAACCATATACCCCACCGGTGAACCCTTTCATCCCTCCACCTCCTTTCAATACCCCTCTACCAGACACTCCCCCTCCATCCCCTATTCATCCAGCTCCTACCCCTATACCAGTTACTCCCTCTCCCCTTAATACTGATGGCAAAAATGTTCAAACTCCCATGGTTGAATCCCCGGTGGTGGACAAGAATCCTAAATCTCCTTCTTCAGACTCATCAGCTCCTACTGTTTCCCCAAGCTCGTATCTAGTACCTGATACTCCTATTCATGAC
The DNA here is from genome assembly GCA_029959085.1 of Nemophila menziesii. NCBI lineage: Eukaryota > Viridiplantae > Streptophyta > Magnoliopsida > Boraginales > Hydrophyllaceae > Nemophila > Nemophila menziesii. The sequence goes on along the minus strand of JARWIR010000001.1, from coordinate 24,222,382 downwards.
TCCTCCTTCTCTTTCACGGATATTCCTATCTCTTTAGAGCGTCCAGTGGAAGATCAAGGAGGCCCGCGTGCTAAGAAGCGTAAGTTAACCCATTCTGAAATGGTTGGTTTAAGGAAGTGGAGGATAATTTGGTTGAAGTCCCCTTATTGGATATTGCGATGAATGTGAACCCTTTAGATGTTATTGCTCTAGTTGATGTGGGTGGTTGCAAGGAGCAACCCCCACAAGATCGATGATAGGCGTGTTCTGGAACTGTCACGGGACGGGGTCCCCCTTGACAGTCCAAAACCTTAGAAACATCTTATCTAAGGAAAATCCCCAAGTCATTGGTCTTTCAGAGACCAAGTGCCCGTTTGGAAGTGCTTTTAGCATTTTAAGAGTTTTTTTTACTTTGAAAAGCACTTTTTTGAGAAGCACCAAATAGGTGCTTCTAAAAAAAGCACTTAAAATAATTTTAGATTTCAAGATGATTTTTAATAATTTTTTTAAAATTTGAATTTTATTCTAAAAGAGCTTTTTTACTCTAAAATAAGCACTTCCAAACGGGCCCCAAGACTAAGAAGAAAAAGTTACTTATTTTTGCAAAGAAGCTCAAAATCAATCTGCTTTGGAGTGTTGATCATGTTGGTATTTCTGGTGGCCTTGCTCTTTTTGTCGTGGACAATTGGCAGCATGAGGTAATCTCTTCTTCTATTAACCACATCTCTGTTAATGTTTTTAATGATTCTGGCATTCCGTGGTTTTTACATTTTGTTTACACCCTCCCTAATAAAGATAGTAAAAAAATTCTCTGAGATTTTATTGAGGAAACTGTTACTAACAACCCTAATTCCCCTAATTTATTCTTGGGTGACTTTAATGACATTCGTATTAAACAAGAAAAAGTTGGGGGGTTCGGGGAAATGCCCTTCTGAAATGAGAATTTTTAAAAACAAGATTACCCTCAATGATATTTCTAAATTACATTTTAAAGGATGTTCCTTTACTTGGAGGAATAACCGTAACGAAAAGAATCTTATTTTACAAAAACTTGATAGAGGGCTTTGTTCAGCCAGCTGGTTTAAATTATTCCTTGATGAATGGATCCATAACTATCCTCCTATTGGCTCTGATTATTCTCATATGATCCTGCATCTTAATGAACCACCCCCTAACTCTTCACGCCCTGCTTTTAAACTTGATCATACACGGTTGGATGTTGATTCCTGTTCTGGAGCCATTCGTGATTGCCTTCTTAACTCTCGTAATTTCGAGGGGAATGTTGCTATTAAACTCCCTAAAAGATTACTGAGATGCAAGAAAACCATTTTGAAGTGGAAAAAAAACCTCTCCTAGGAATAATGCCTCCATGATTAACTTTCTTACCAAAAAACTTGAATCCCTTATGCTTTCTCAACCTGATGGTCCCAATTCTCATTCTGCTGAACAATTTCACTTGATTTCTAACGAGATTGAGTATTATTGGTCTCTGGAGGAGAAATATTGGTCTACCAGATCTAGGGTTCAGCGGGTGAGATTAGGAGATAGAAATTCCAAATTTTTCCACCTTTCTACGCGTATGAGGCATTCTTCCAATAAAATTGTTTCCCTTTTGAAGGTTGATGGTTCATGGACTGCTAGTCAGTCTGAATTACACACTCATGTAGTCATGTTATTGATTTTTTTAAGGACCTATATCTAGATACAGGTAATAAGGCTATTGACCCCATTATTGATCATACCAGTCCCCTTATTAATCTTGAACAAAATAATCTTTATGAACCCTATTACATTGGAAGAACTTAAACAAGCCACTTGGTTATTAGGTGCTTCTAAAGCACCTGGACTTGATGGTTTCCCAGGTGTTTTCTTTTGCAAATTTTGGGATCTTTTGAAGGATGATATTCTCAATCTCTGCAATGGTATTCTTTTAGGTACCATTTGTCTCGGTAGTATTAGTGATACTAATATTATTATCATCCCTAAATGTAAGAATCCCCAGAAAATTAGCCAATTCAGACTAATATCTTGCATTAATTTTCTGAACAAAATCCTTTCTAAAGTCATGGTTATGCGCTTATCTTTAATCATCCCCGCCATCATTTCTCCTTGTCAATCTGCTTTCATTAAAGGGAGACTTATCCAAGATAACATCATCATTGTACATGTGGTAATTCACAAGCTTAAACATCTTAGGAAGAACTCATAAGAGAGTTATTCTATCATCAAGACTGACCTTCATAAAGCTTATGATAGGGTAAGTTGGCCTTTCTTGTTTTCTATTCTTAAGAAGCTTGGTTTCTCTAATAATTGGGTTTCTCCTATCAAAAGAATGTGTTACCTCAGTTAGCTTCAATATTATGATAAATGGACATAAAGCCGGATCATTTACTCCTTCTAGAGGATTGAGGCAAGGTGATCCGCTTTCCCCCTATTTGTTTACCATTATCTCAAATGTTTTTATCCCTTTTAATTGAAAAAGATCTTCGGTAAGGAGATATTAAGGGTATCAAACATAGCAAAAATGTAGCCATAATCTCCATCATCTCCTTTTCGTTGATGACTCTATATTCTTTTTCAGAAATCATGCTTATGAAATTCATGCATTTAGGGAAATCCTTTATAAATTCTGCTTTGCTTCTAGTCTTTCCATTAACTTGAATAAATCTTCCATCTTCCTTAGCCTTAATACCCCTGATTCTCTTAGAGCTTCTATATCTGATGCATTTTGTATGCCAATTACCGAGGATCTGGAACTGTATTTAGGGCTTCCTACGGAATGGGGAAGTCTAAAAAAAAGGTCATGGATTCCTTAATTTCAAAAACTGCGTTAAAATTGAGTGGGTGTAAGAAATCTCTTTTATCTATGGCTGGTAAGGCTGTTCTTATCTCTTATGTTATCCATGTTGTCCCCACCTATTTCATGTCCCTTCTTGCTATTCCCAAAGGTGCTATAAATAAACTCAATTCGCTTGCTAGCCATTTTCTTTGGGGTAATAAAGATGATCAAGGTATTCATTGGGTAAGCTGGAATAGGGTAGCTGCTCCTAAACTTATGGGGGGTCTTAGGATTAAAAATTTAGAGGCTTTTAATCTAGCCCTCCTCGCCAAACAAGCGTTGTCTATTCTTAATAATTGCGAATCCTTTGTCCACTTAGTCTTAAAAGGTGTTTACTTTTTTGAAAATGATCTGATTGATACAAAACCTGTGAAAGGAGCCTTGTGGATCTGGAATAGCACTAGTAAGGGATGTTCCTTCCTCAAAGTCTTCTCTATTAAACCTATTAGGGATGGTCTCTTTACTAAGTTTTGGGATGATAATTGGACTGGTGTCTTTATTGATAAGCCCTCAAACTATAGTGAAGACCCTTATTTCCCTAAGTATGTTATAAATTTGTTTTCTTCTTCTACTAAATCATGGAAACATGACATTACCTATCAATTATTCCCTTTGAATATTGCTACTAATATTCTTAGTCTTAATATTCCTTGGACTAAACAACTCCTGTCCATGATTTGGCCTTTTTACAAACATGGTTCTAAAAGGCGTTAGGCGGTACTAGGGCGGTCGACCACCTTCGAGCGCCTAGATGGCTAGGCGGCTCAGTAATAGGAATTTAGGCGGTTTTTATCTAGGCGGGATTTTATATTATTTTATATTAAATATATTTTACTAATATATTGATTTGAATAATATTTACATCCTACTATACTTCAGTTAGATAATTTTAACATAAATAACATATATTTACTATAAAATAATAACAATTCATTAATATTAACCTAAAGAATGATAAATTCAAGAAATCTAGACTTGAAATTCGAAAAATTCTACCTTTTTCTTTTTCCCGGGCATTCAAACTCTAACGTAAATAGTATCCTTTATATTTTTCCTATGTGTTGGGTTAGATTAGATTGAATTAGCTATTTATGGGCTAGCATACTAGGTAGTATTCAAGTTGGATGACCCATTAATCTGATTGGGTAGTTTAAAAATTAGATTATGCGTACACGAACCTTCGAGCCACCTTCGAGAGAAATTCTAGGCGGATCGCCTAGGCGGCTAGGCGGCCTTGTTTTAGAACACTGTTTACAAATAATGGGAATTACTCAAGTAAATCTGGGTACCTCTTAGCAGTCACTCTCCTGGTAATTCCCCCCTCTCACGCTGGTACATCTACTTTCCCTGACAGTGACTTACTCAGGCTTTCTTGGTCCTCTAATGTTCCCCCAAAGTTTTTTTTTTCTAGCGTGTTCTTTTAAATGCACTCTATACCGAGAGTAACAGATTTCAAAGAAGGTGCTCTAATATTGATCTTTGTCATATTTGCCTCAAAGAAGAAGAAACTATTGAACATCTTTTCTTGAGATTTGATTGGACTAAGAAATTTTGGTGTATTTCCCCCCTTTACTGTCAGATTGATCATTTTTATAATTTGGGTGTTAATTCCTGGATTAGTTCTATACTTGATAGAGGGAGTAATAGAAAAGAAAAAAATAATTTGTTAAGTACTATTACCTTGTGTTTCTGGGTTATCTGGATTACTAGAAATCAGTTTATTTTTCAGGATATTCCCATTAACTTTGATTCATGCCTTACTCTCATTGATATTTTTTACATGCAATTTTTTTAACTGAAGAGACCCCTCATGTTTCAGCCAGCCCTAATAAAACTCTGTCCACTTCATGGTTATCGAATGATCCTACATGGTCTCCTCCTCCTTTGCAGAGTTACAGAATTAATGTGGATGCATCTTTTAGACCTGATAAAGCAACATCAGCTGCATTAATCCGTGACTGGAATGGTAAGATTATCTCTAGTTTGCTATGGATATTTCTGCCTCTTCCACTTTTGAAGTTGAAGCTAAGGTGTTGAGATCCTCCATCTTCTTCGCTTTAAACAAAACTCCCCTTTGCTTCAGAATTGAGTCTGATGCTGAAGCCGTTCTTAAAGCCTTATACTCGCCAAGCACGAACTGTTCCTAGAATAACAAGCCATCCTTGACGACATCAAAAATATGGTTGCCTCCACTCCATCCCTCCAAGTGTGTGGCATTAGAAGAACGGAGAACAAGGTTGCTGACTGGCTCGCTAATGCTTTTTTGAAATCTATCTCCTACTTGGTTTTGTAATATTCCCCCCAAACTTTAATTTTTTGGCTTGTAATGATTTTTGTAATGGCTTTTGTACTGCTCATGTGACTGGGATTGGTTGATTTTAACCCCTTCGTATTTTATTTCTAATATAAGTCCCTTTGCTTGAAAAAAATTAAAATTATTTTCATTTTAGTAAGATTCACTCCTAATACCATTCTCATTTGTCTTTTGTGTATTTGAGAACAAAAACATTTGTCAACTCGGCTCTCTTAGGAAAAAAGAAAGATAAATCCTCTTCCATGACTCTTTGATAAAAAACCCCAAGTTTAAATTAACAGAATTGGATACATTTATTTTTATTTTTATTTTTATTTTGCTTTTGTATTCGAAATGTGTTTTTTTTTCCAAAGAGCCAAAATGTGTGCTGAACAATATAATTAGTAGCTTTTTCTGAAAAAACGCATAAAGTATTAGTTATCGAATTTGGATCAAAGTAAGTGTCAGTTTTAAAGTGTAAATTAATAAAATTTCAAATAAAACTAACTTTTTTTCGGTTAAAACCAGTGTTTTAAAAGATGCTAAGCTTTAGATAGGCGGCCGAACACTTTTGAGCGCTTAGGGGACTAGGCGGAGCCTAGCTGTTTTCTTGTTAGACAGTTTTAAATTTTATTTATGAATATTATATATTATTAATGTATTTATTTTTAAATATAGACAATTTATTAGAAACAATAAGAAAAAACAATTCATAAAATTATATATTATTTTTTATATACACAATTTATATAATTTAGGTGAACGAAATAATCATTATATATGGGGCTTGGTAGCTAGAAAAGTGAGGAAGGCTATAATTCTTAAAATAGTTTTATATAATTTTTTATGTTGAAAAATAATTTTTTTTTAATTTTTTGTATAAAAAAATGGATTTTTTATATTTTTTAGCCTGCAGGCGGCCGGCGGCCTAAATGCCGCCTAAGTCATTTCTAGAAGTTATATTACCTTCTAACGTTTAGGCGCCGCCTAGGCCGCCATCTATATTGATTAAAACAGAGGTTAAAACACTTGTTATATGTGAAACTGGAAGTTTACCAAATAAAAAGTGTCCACCCACCCAACAAGGGGCAGGTTTGGAATGAAACCATCCAAAAAAGAGGAGTTTGGCAAGAAACCACCCAAAAAATACCAAAACCCAACAAAGAGGGGATGGTGTAAAGGTGTTTTGTTTGGTGTTGCAAGTCAAGAAATATTATGAGTTATTGTATTCCAAGAGAAAAATTGTTAGATTTTTCATCCACAACCGGTCTGAATATACGCGTGTGTTTGTTCGAATTTCTTTTGTCCCACATTGAATATTTTGCAAGAGAAATTAGTTTTTCTTGGTCAAGCTGGACAGGAAAATATTGGGCCGCTGATTATTAAAAGAAAAGAATGGAAAAACAAACTATTGGGCCATCAGGCTGGTCCGGATGGGCAAATGGACGGTGCCAATAAAAAAATGCTTAGCCCTTTTAGCATTTCCTTATATAAAGTTCCAAAAAAAATAAAAAGGAAATTTCTCTCATCCAACAGCAGTTCGGGGCGTGGACACATGCACGTGGGGTCCACACTCTACACTTGGCCGATGCTCAATTGAGCCTGACATGTGAGAAAGATAGTAATTAGTTGCTACATTCATTCCTACAACATGAATCAAAGAGAAAGTTAGTATCACTCTGTTTCGCCATATGACTAGACTAAATCAACTGTACGCCCAATATAATGTTACTAACCTGAGAGAGAGCCTAGGATATGCCTAACAACACACTTATCTTTCAATCTTCGATGTGTGTGTATTTATATTTACTAACCGAAGAGTAACAAACTAACCAATGAGTTTCGCAAAACAAAAAAAAATACTAACCACTAAGCTGTTTCCTTTTTCTCCTGCTCGGAACTTATAAGAGAGCAATAAGCCAAAAGTATTACCTATCTCCACATCAAATACAATAAATATATCTCGACAAGGAAAAAGAATATATTGATGTTCTACAAAGCTTACAAAGAAACTAGTCTATCATACTAAACAAAAAGTACCACTACGCGGAGCAAAAAAAAAACGAAACACAAACCAAATTATTAGAAAAATGCTAATCAAAATTGTATAGTTGTAGATATAATGTTACAACTAATTAACCTAATTTACATGGGTACAAGTACACCTCTTTAGCATCTCCTATACTTTCTAATCTTTGAAACAAGATGAGTATATCTCCCCTTTTCCACCATATTTTGTATCACTTCACGAGCTTCAGAAACCCTTCCAGCATTTCTTAAATACCCAATTAGTGTTCTATACACAAGAAAATTCGGATTACATCCTCTAAATTCCATTTCTTTTAACATTGAACAAGCCTCTTCAAATTTCCCTTCCATACAAAACCCACGAATCATCGCACTATAAGTAAACACATTTGGTAACTGTCCTTTACTAAACATGTCAGAAAATACCTCATGAGCCTTATCCATATCCCCTGACACAACATATCCACTTATCATAACAGTATAACACACAACATCAGGTTTACACCCTTGTTTTATCATCTCATCAAAGAAATATTTGCACGCATCTAAATTTCCAGCTCTACTAAGACCATCTATTAATGTAGTGAAGTGTAGAACACTTGGATCTATACCTTCTTCTTTCATGTGGTTTAAAAGATTAAGTGCTGCAAGGGGTTTATCTCCTTTACCTAAAACATGTAGAAGGAGATTGAATGTATGAGAATCCGGTTTAAATCCGTTTCTTCCCATTTCATCCAGTAATCTATGGAATTGATCGAGTTTTCCGAGTCTATATTTTGCACATAAAACGATGTTATAAGTCAACATATCGGGAGACAAACCTTCGGTTAACATTTGTTGATATACCCACTCGATTAATTTGTATTGATTTACGGCTAAAAGAGAATGTAGAATAGCATTGAATGAGTGCTTGAATGGTCTATAACTGAACGTCTTTGATTTAATAAACCCCTCTACAACTTTTTTAGCTAATCCAGCTTCTCCACAAGTACAAATCATAATGTTAAATGTACGAGCTGTAGTGTGGTATCCTTTCTCAGTCATTTCATAGAGTAACTTCCAGATCGCCTTAAACTCTTCTGTCTCTGCTAAAATTTTCATTATTAGATTGTACACATTTGTTGTATGTTTGTAATTCTCTTGTTGACCCGACCATATGAAGAACTTGTACCCCAATTTTGCCCAACGGTGTTTGTTCCCGTAATTTAATGCCTTCAATATGCCTAAAAGAACCTCTCTAACAAGAAGTTCTGAAACTCTTATTCCTGAATCAGCTAAAGCTAATTTCGCATCAAATCCCGGGGCATCTTCTTGAAGAATAGTAAGAATCTTCCTAGAATCGATTTTCACATTATTAATGAAATTTTTCCTTGACGGAAAGTTCCCTTTGTAATGGCTTTGATTGCTTCCAGATCCTCCCTCTCGTATACTAGTTGACCTCTCATCTGATTCGTATTCAAAATTTGAACTTTTCCATGTTCCATTCAAATAATCCTCAATCCTCCCAAACCCATTGTCGAAACTGTCACCGCTAAACCTTTGACTACATAAACTACGCGAAATGATGCAAAAGCAAGAAAATCTCTGAGCAATATTTCGACCCGGAAAAGCTACAAGGTACATGGCATATATCTATGAAGAAATGGGATACACCCATTATCTCTGCAACTCAATAATCTCTACCAAGCTCAAAAAGGACCAATAGCCAATTGCACACAGTTGTAAAATTTGCAGCCCAGAGCATTTACAGATACCCATCAAAGGGGAAACTCAGATGAAGCACACATAAGTTTTAGTTTTCTGTTAAATTAATCTTTGCATTTGATTTGTTTAGGGTTTTATATAGAGAATAATGAGGGTTTTGGGATTTGAGAAGGGCTGAACACTTACTTGGATCGACGTTTGGTGGCCGGCGGTGGTGTTTTATCGTGAAGGTTGAGCAGTGGGGCGCTGCTCACCTGTGTAAATTGTTACTACCACTAGTGACCTGGGCTTCAACCAAAAAAAAAAAAAACAAAGAAAACGGAAAAGGTGACTTGGGTATATGTTGCATACTCAAGAAAATTGAGGTTTATGCTTATAAAATTCAAAAACAATCGGGGTCATATTGACTTTTTTGTTTTTAATGTCTCTTTGTTATAAAAAAATTGTCAAAAAAGAAAAAATATTATTAAAATAAAGAAAAATAGAGAAACAAACTAAAGGTGAATTACCTAAGGTCTTGAAGACAATCTTAATGACTTATGGTAGGAGCAAATATGATAAAATAACTATATAAATAAAAGAACAAACACCTTATACCACTACGATAAATTCTCCGCAAGTGAACAGATCGTTTGCAAATAGCGTGCAAGTAAAACAGATATCGATCTCAGGAACTACGAAAGTAAGTTATGAATAATGTAATTACTAAGTGCAATAGAAAAGGTTGAATAAATAATACACAAGACACTAAAATATTTGTTTGGTTTTAAGACTCTAGACAATTAATAACTAAGACTTAAACTAAAGAGAAGAAAATAAAATACTAAATAGAAGACTTATGAGAGTTTAACTCGAGAACTAGCAAGTGATCCCCACTAGCCTTGTTCTATGATTATTATCTAGGAGAGAATTGTGTGATATTATAAGAAATAGCCTGGATTCTAAATTCCTCATAACTCCCGTTAGCCGTCAGGGTAGACTTAGGAAGCAACCTCAACACTACCAGGGGACTTGGGTACCCTATGCAATGATCGGTTGTTAAATTAAACCTTATTGTGAGGCAAGCACGTCGGGATCACTACCGCACACTAGACGATTATGTGGAATAATTATAATTGAATCCTCCGCCAGGGTGACAATCCAACTATTAATGGGGTAACCTTATACGTTGCGCATCACAAGAACTACAAACATTAGATGAAAGCACATAATACAGAGTTATCACGAAAAATTCATTTAAACGTAAATCCCAAATTCAAATAACATATAAAACAAGTTTGGAATTCATACTCATATGTTATTCTCAAGCTAAATAGACTTAGTTCATACTAGGGAAAGAAAAAAAGCAATCACAAATATCATATTCATGTTCAAAAAACAAAACAAAATAAGAATACTATACTAATTGTTGAAAACTGATAAGGGGAAGGGTTGGAATGGCATGAACAGCTTCCAACTCCTTCTTCTCTTCTTCTCACTTGCTCCTGTGATTTCTAGGTGTAAGTATGATTAGGAACTGAGCAAGAAAACAAGCAAGTCATGAGATATCTTCGTGGAACAACCAACCTCGCCTTTATCAATTCCAATGATCATGCACCACCACTAGTCGGATATGTTGGTGTTGGTTATTTATCAGATCCTCATAAAGTAAGGCCACAAACAGGGTACGTATTTACCTACAGTGGAACTGCTATATCCTGACGATTTATGAAGCAAACCATGTCATGCTACCTCCTCAAATCACGCTGAGATTCTCGCTCTTCATGAAGCTAGTAAAGAATGCGTATGGTTGAAATCGGCCATGCACCATATTCAAGGATCATGGGGACTTTCCAATAGAAGTAATAATCCAATCACATGTTTCGAGGATAATGCATCATGTATCACGCAAATTAGAGGTAGGTATATCAAAGGTGACAAGACTAAGCATATATCACCCAAATGGATGATTGTCTTTGTTGTGGTTGGATTATCCTTGTCAGCCCGTGCATTGGGCGGGGGCATGGTGTGTGGCGCAATCGACGACAAAGACAACGTCAGCGGTTTGAGTGGGGGAGTTTGTCACGGGCTGACATTTCTCTCTCACTCGAGATGCAAGTTGGGGTCCTAAGCCACACGGGAGGCACTTAATTATGTGTGTAACTGTCATGTGATATCTTTCATACAGGTGCGTATGGTTATTATTCTATCTTGGTCCAGTTATATGAAGCGTGAATGTGAAATCAACCCAGTGGATAGGCATGGCCCTTTCCCAAACCTCGGGGAGAGGGGTTCCGGGCGGCGTCCGAAGTGACGACCCGTCTTAAGAGAAATAATCGATATCATTCAAGACGGTTTTTAAGAGCTCAAGTCATATCTACACATTCAAGCTATATTGTTCTATCTACTCATTAGGGAGTTTAGTCACAAATATTGTATCACCCTTTAAACACTTTCCTTCCTCTTAATTCTTACCTTTGTAATAGATTAAGGGAGTATTGTGAGTATAGGTAGTATACTTGGTTCCTTGTGTTTGTGATAACACAAGTGGTTTGGTTCAAGCTTGTGAAGTGGTTGTAAAGGGTTTGTGATATCACCTGGTTTGAAGAGATACAAAGATTATATTGAGAATCTTGCAAATCCTAAGGTGGACCTTAGGTAGTAGATGCAGGAAAAACCGAACTACTATATATCGTTGTGTATCTTTCTATCCCTACATATATTTTCTGTACTCTATATGCTTGATATTATGCTTACATGTATAGTTTACCTATATTGCCTTTTAGTAATATCTAGTTTATGACCATCTAGTTTACTAAGGAAATAGGATTTAAATTAGTTTTAATTTTATTTACTTGAAATAAAATTAGCCGGTTAATTTCCATAGTCCTATTCAACCCCCCCTTCTAGGACGTATAATGAATATCAATATCCCTAATCAAGTGTGAAATATACCGAGGAGTTTTAACCTTATTACAAATCAAAGGCTTAATGACTAAATAACTATCACTCACAGTGGTCACTACCCTAGTTGGATATTGCTAGCAACTTGACAACCTTGATAAACTCCTAAACCTTCAACCTCCCCAGGTGATAAGGCTTATCTGCATCTAGCATTCCCATCCAAAAAAATTCCCCTATGATCCCCGACAATACAAGAAACAACATAATTAGATTTTAAAACATCACAGGTTGCATCTGTATTGATTTTGATTTCTCCAATTGGAGGAGAAGACCATCCCATTTTGGATAAGTTCAAAGCTAAATTGTTGTAAGCATTCATAATATTGACTGGTTCATAACTGAGCTTGTGTAATTTGCGCAAGGGGCCTCAGAGATATTGTTGTTAGCAATAATATACTCATCACAAACCTGCACAACATTTTTCATTGTCTCAAGAGGGTCAGTTCCTTGCTTTAAAGACAAAACAATTTCTTTATTCCATATAAACCTAGCTAAATTTGCAGCCAATTCAGTTGTGAAGTAGCTCTCATGGTCATTAAGTTTAATATATTTCATAATAAAAGTGACCCACTGAAATATACTATTTGTTGAACCATTTCAAGATAAGAAATTCAATGGTGAAGCCATCCAAACTGCTTTAGCCCAATCATATTGGAAAGAAGTATGTTAAATTGTTTCCACTAACCCTTTACAAATATCACAATCTTGGTCTTGTATCATTTTTATTTTAAATCTATTCTCATTTGCTGGGAACCTACTTTTACATTCTCTCCATAAAAAGTTCCACACTTTTGGTGCTATTTCAGAGTTTCCAAATGAAGTCCCATAGGGCCTTTGGTTTCAATAAAGAAGACTGACTTTTTCTTTATACTTTTGATACTCATATTTTGGTTTGCCGTCCTAATCATGTGGTAAACCTCTTTTACTGTTACACTTCCAGAGATGGACTTAGTCCAAATTGGAGTATCTTCTTGTAATCGAGAGATGTGATTACGCAGGATGTGTGCAGCTAGATATGGAGTGAATAAAGTATTTAATAAAATACAATTTCAACCTGAACCTTGTTCGTTCAGTAATTCACTTACCCAAGTGGTGTCGACTAAGGTGTGATAAAATAATAGATAAAATAGATGTAAATAAACACCTTAGCCTAGCACGTTACTCACTGCAAGTATCACAGATCGTATGCAAGTTTTAATGATAAATAAGATTCGTTCCTGAAAGACTGTGAAAGTTAGGAGAACTTAATATAAAGTGTAATTTAGCAAGCTAAAAGAATAATACGCAAGAATTAAAAGACTGATGAAATATTTATTTGGTTTTTGAATGGAAGATTAACAAAATAAAATAAAGACATAAAAGTAAATAAGAGAAGTAGATTAGTATGAGTTTAGCTCGAGATATAGCAAGTAATCCCCACTAGTCTTGTTTATTCTAATCATGTAAGGGAGAATTATGTAGAATTGCAATAACCAAGATTCTAAATTCCTCCTAACCCCCTTCCGGGTGGACTTAGGTGGCGACCTCACAATTATGAGGGGACTTAAGTAAGGTGCTCCTACGCCACTAGGTTCTTAGATGAGTCTGGCCTGCAATAACGATCGGTATTTAAATCAAACCCTAATGGCTATCTAGTTAGACAATCCCTTCCGGATCACTACCGCACACTAGACGTTTATGTGGTGTTTCAATAGTTAGACACCCCTTGGGTGACCATCTAACTACTATTAAGGTAATCCTATACATAGGCCCCCGCAAGGAAAACAGACAATAAATCAAAGCACATAAAACAGAGAATAAAGCATTAATTCATTTAAATAATTATAATCCCAAATTAAAATAGATGTAAAAAAAAGTCTAGGGTTCATCCCCATATGCTAAATCTCAAGGTAAAATAAATTTAGTTCATACTAGAGAAATAAAAGAAAACAATTACAAATTTGAAGGCTTGTGAAGGCATAATTTGATGTTCAGCTCCTTCTAGACTTCTCTTCTCTTGATGTGGGCTTCTTCTTGGCTTAAAGATAGGCCAATGATAATTTTCTACTGAATAGATGGTGTATTTATAGGATTTTTCTAACCCTAGCTCGAAATCTTGGAGTAGAGCGCAAGTAATAGGATTCTTTTCCAAATCAAATTCGTTTCCTAAACTTTAGGAGAAGGGAAAAACTGCTATTGTTTTGTTCTGGTCGTAACTTCTTCAATATTGCTCCGATTGACGCATTCTTTATATCTAAACTGACCGTGACGAAAAGATCTACACTTTTGTTTGTAACCATGCTTCCAATTCCCAGTCGTTTTTTAGTTATAATCAATATAATGGACGTGGCTGCTGAAATACTTGGCTACTTTTCCTTTCCAATTTTATCTTTACATACTTTTATCTTCAATTTCCATCATTATCTTCTTTCCTTATCTCTTTATAATTGATTTGGAATCTAATTAATTACCATATATCTTTAAATCTTCACAATTAACAAACAATTAAACCAGATATGCTCTAAAAATAATAAATCATCAAATCAAGACAAGAAATAGAAAAATATAAAAATATGAATAAAAATATATAATTAAATTCTCAAATACACCTAAAATGATGTCTTTAACCTAGATTAATTCATCACAAATAGGGAGACATCACCAAGTAACATTTGTATCAGCTGGCGTTGATAAGTTAACAGAGCCTGGAATCCCGTTAGAACTCCAAATTTTCACTTTGTTACCTTTACCTATATGCCAAAAAATATCCTTCACAAAAGCATCCCTATCTGTGATAAGACTTATAAACCCCCAAGAGCAATTATTACCAACTTTAGCTTCCAAAAAATCATAATTTGGAAAGTACTTGCTTTTTAGAGTTTTAAAAACAACTGACTCTGGTTTTAAGAAAAAAATTCAAGCATTTGATGTTAGTGAAGATAAATTATTTTCATGGAATTCCTTAAAGCCAAGCCCTCCATCAATTATATGTTTAATTAATGTTGTCCAGCTGACCCAGTGGGTCCTACTTTCGCCTTTATTTCTATAGAAAAAGTTTTAAACAAATGAAGCAATATGTTTAGTTACCTTTTTTGGGATAATATACACAGTTATTAATTGGTTGGAATTGCATTATTAGCAGCTTTGTTCAATGAACCTTTCCCACTTGAGGATAGAAGTTTAGTGTTCCATGCTTCCAATCTACCTATAATTGTACCAACCAACCATTCAAGGCTTTTGACCTTTGATCTACACCATAAAGTGGGCACACCAAGGTATTTACCAAGGTCCACCAGCACATCAATTCTGGGTATATTAGATATTTCATTTTTCAAGTCTAAACTAGTGTTTTGACTGAATAATATACCACTTTTGTTCAAGATAACCTTCTGGCTTGATACATAAATATATTTATGTAGTAAATATTGGAAGTTATCCACATTTTCAACACTTATCATCTGCAAAGAGACAATGTGTTAAACTCTTACTGCCCCTGGCAATCTTAACCCCTTCAAAATATGTTGTTCCTCAGCTTCCTTAAGTAAAACTAATAATGCTTGAGTAACTAGACAAAACAAAGAGGGGGAGAGGGGGTCACCCTGTCTTAAACCCCTAGTTGGTGTTGCTATTTCATATAATTTTCCATTAATTTGAACTTGATATGAAACAGAGGTCACACAATTGGAAATCTAATCAATCCATTTCCTGCAAAAACCTTGTTTAGCCATCAATTTAAACAGAAAATCTCAAACAACATTCTCATAAGCCTTATAGATATCTGCATTTATTTTCATTGAGTATGCCTTGGAATGCCTCTTGTTTTTCAAGAAGTGGCAAAGCTCATGGGTAATTAAAACATTATCAAAAATAAATCTACCAGTAATGAAAGCATTTTGAGTATCATCTACCCAAATACCCATAAAAGGTTGCATTATGAGAACCAAGATTTTAGAAATAACTTTGTAAAGAAAATTTGCATGATTGGTCTATAAGACCCAATGTTCTCGGGATTCAAAACATTGGATATAAGCTCAATGATACTACCATGGATCGAAGATAAATTACTACCAATATAAGCAAAACTAGAGATCACTCTCAGCACATCAAGTTTGATCAAAACCCAATACTTAACATAAAAAACCCCGAAATACCATTAGGCCCCGGGGAATTGTTTGGTAACAAGCTCTCGACTGCATATTCCAACTCAAACACTGAGACAGGTTTAGACACAACTGCATTCATAACATCACCAACCACCGGATTTATGCAGTTCACTCATCTCTCTTGGGCCCACAGTCTGGAATATATTAGAGGAATAATTAGTAATATCCTAAGATATTTCATCACTATGTTCTGACCAAACTCCATTGGCTAATTTGATTCTTGAAATTATATTTCTTGACCTATAAGCTTTTGTGATAGCCTGGAAGAATTTAGAATTTTTATCTCTATGTTTGAGCCATAAATTCCCGAAACTTACAACCTAGTATTTCTTCTCTCTTGTCTAATGTTCCTCCAAATCTCTATTCAAAGAGTTAAATTTCTCTAAATTCTGCTAAAAAAAGAAACATTAGACAGTATTTCCAATTCATTCATAGTGTTTTAATCATGATTCTATGGTTCAAAGTAGTTTTCCTGGCCCATTTAGTTTGACCAAAGGAGTGGCTCTTAATTTTTATCTGGAGCCTTGCAATGCCCCTTCCAACAATTTTTTTGTATGAAAACCAACTGTAAATAATAAGGTCATTACAAGATTCCATAGTGAGCCAATTTTTTATCAAGGATAAATATGTTACTAGAATTTTCCTTCACATTATTCAAATAAAGCATCAAAGGAGAATGATCTGAGCCCATAGCTGGATGAGCTGCTACCCAGCTATCAGATGCAAAAGCAAGGCAACTATCTTTCACAAAGGCCCTATCAAGTATTTCTTTAACAAGGTTACCCCATTTTATTTTATTACTCCAAGTGAACCTTACACCCTTCGGGGGTATTTCAAAAAGTTCCATTTGATTAATAAAATCATTAAAAAGGGTCATATTATGTTTATTAGGGTCATCCACACTTATATTATCAGATTAACTCCTAATTAAATAAAATCTCCTATAATACACCAAGGGGCATCTACATGATTCAAAGATTTCAAATTAGAGATAAACTTTGGTTAATCTGAATAAGTGGGAGGACCATAAACAAAAGAGACAAAAACCTCCACTACCCCTAAAATATCAATTTTACAATGGATAAAGTTCACAAAGCAAGAAATTTGTTCTATTTTGCAACCCTTCTTAGCCAGAACAACCAAACCACCTGACTTGCCTACTAGGTCAAAGTAGGCAATAATATTCATCCCAATTTTACAACTCAGCTTCTCAATAAAAAGAAATTTTTGTTTAGTTTCAGGTAAGAAGAGTACCTCGGTACGATTATGTTTTATTGAGTCAAGCAAGGCCAGTTCTGTCAAGGGCGTACCAGCCCCTTGACAGTCCCATGAGTAGATCATATCTTTCGTTGGGGTTGTTACGAGATAACCCTGCAAACCTATTTAACTCTAAATTCATCTTCCTCATACCATTGACCCATCTCGTCATCTAGTTCTCTAAAAGTGTCCACTGCATCAACTGATTCTTCGACCTTCTAGCAATCCCCTTTATTCATAAGCGCACCAACATAATTAGAGATGGGAGTTCCAAATGAAGCATTAGAACCCAGACCCAAATCTCTTCAAACTTGTCGGCATCTGCTCTTATCCTTTTTAATTGAACCAAATTAAAGAAGAGGACTCGAGTTATCAGTAATAGATCGAGCAATAGAGACATTATTAGGTTTCAGAGTGGTAGGTAGTTGGATATTAAGTCTAGAAGGATGGCTATTAAATGGACCGAATGCCTTAGACTTAAATGGGTTCTTCCTCTGTCGGGTAGGGTTTAATAATGAAGGAGACATTTGTCAACCCAACTGGCCTTAAGTCATGTGTCATATTGACTTTTTTGCAGTACATGTCATTAGACTAATCACTAGACTTAGTCAAAGAATATACTTCAACCTTAAAAGAAGAAGAATTTGAATTTTTTTGTCCAATCATGATGTTCATTGGTTGATTGTTCATAACATTCTTGTGTTTTCCCTTGAATTTCTTCTTAGGCGTTTGAATTGTCCACGTGCCTAACTTTAAAATGTCACGAAATGGCCATTCATGTTTCAATTTGCGACAATGGTGGCCCTTTTTTAACATATCTGTCAGTTGGCCTTTAGTCAACGCCGCGTGGCCCACTCAGCGCCACCTCAGCTCTACGTCAACGCCACATCATTATGACATCATCACCAACTGAGATTTTTCGACGTGGCAAGGGAAAATTTATCATTTATCCCTTAGAACACATTTACACATACAGACAAACAAATCAAAAGGCACACACTAACATACTAAAACACACACATTCTTAGTGTTCTTGGTGTTCTTGGTGTTTTTCATTACAATTAAAAAACAGTATAACACCAAATTGCTCACTCCAATAGTCACAACATCATATCACCAATGTTGAGCATAAAATGAGGGTAAAGATGCTATAGGCGGAGATTCATCAGTAAATCTCCAATAGAATCCTTGCACGACATAGATGAACTCTCCTTATTTTCAACACCACTTTCACTTTTTTCAACTTCTTCTCTTTCACATGTAGTAGGGTCCACTTTTATTTCACCACTCTTCCCTAAATCAAAATCTTTTTCAACCTTCACTGGATCTGCCTGAAGTAGACAACATAACGAATCTACTCTTGTCATTAAACGCCTCTCATCAGACTCAGGTGTAGCATCACTATACAAGTATCTCCTAATATCTTCCAACACATCTAAGCTTTGTCTTTCTTCCCTCGAAAGAATTATATTACTACTCGACTCAGAGATTCGTTGTTCAAAGTGATTCAGTAAATCATTCATTGACATTGAGTTGGGTAATCTAGGGACTATCACGTTGTTCCACTCTTCAAGATCCTTGCATTGTTCTTCTGTCAATAAGAAATAACGTAACTAATAGATAAAAATCGAAACCTAAACCTGTTGATTCTTGTCTAAGAACTCGGTCAAAATATCCATAACTTCCCCAAACTTTGTTTTCACTTCCACAGGAGTATTCGCAAACCGACAAGCCATATCTTTAATCTCCTTCGAATGATAATCAATCTTCAACTGAGTAAACTTCAAACCATGAGCAGTTCTAAACATAACAATTATATCAGTAGGTCCAATAACCACTTTTTCTCAAATTGCAGTATAACATCAAATTGCTCCTTCCAGCAGTTGCAACAAATGGAATTCTACTGCAAAACAATTCAAAAAATACAGTATAACACCAAATTGCTCCCTCCAGCAGTTTCACCAAATGGAATGTTACTACAAAACAATTCAAAAAATACAGTATAACACCAAATTGCTCCCTCCAGCGGTTGCACCAAATGTATATTTACTGCAAAACAATTCAAAAAATGTAGTGTAACGATTCAATTTTTTACCTTAATTTGGGTTTCGACAGCGGATTCTTGTGCAGGAGAGCGGCTTGGTGTGGAAAAGTTAGTGTGAAGAGTTTTTTTTACCTGGGTTCGTCGATTGTTGATGGTGACGGTTGATAATAGTTGAGAATGGACACGAGTGGTGGCGCAATTCTTGTGCAGGAGAGCGGGCATGTGTGGGAAGGTGAGTTTAAATAGATTTTTTTTATTTTGGTTCTTCGATTGTTAATGGCGTAGCCAAGCCGTTGATGATGGTGGAGAATGGACACGAGAGGCAACAAGACTATTGTGTAGGAAAGCGGCTTGGTGTGGGATGATGAGTTTGAATTGATTTTTTTTATTTGGGTTCCATTGTTGATGGCTTTAGATGGATTTAAATGTTCAACGTATAAATGTTCTTTTTTTTAATCAAAGTAAATAATAAGGACAGTGATGTCGCGGCGTTGGCTAACGGTCAACTGACGGATCTGTTAAAAAAAATACTACAGTTGTCGCAAATTAAAACGTGAATGACCATTTTGTGACATTTTAAAGTTAAGGTACGCAGAGCATTTCGCTAAAAAAAGAGGGTCATACGACGTTTTTACCTTTTCTAAAATAATAGGGTCCAATACGAAAAATGTTGTTATAATTGGGACTGTATAGATATTATTTACTATTTTAGTTAGATAATCACAAAATAAAGAACAAAAATGCTAGGATAAATTTTTCATTCAAATAAATTCATGTAACCATGCGACATTTATAGATGTATAGAAATAAATGTCTAATAAATGTTTTTTTTCGACTATGAAATATGAACATCATTTAAGCGGTCTTCTTTCTTCTCTTTATCTGCCACATACATAGATAACGTCATTATAAGTCTACATATAACAATAATAATTGATTTTTTAAATAGTAAAATAGGTAAGATAAAATTATAATTCGTAATTAAAGTTTCTTCAACAAGAAAAAAAATGTCTAAAATCTTATACAAGGTGTAACAAACTTTGAAATAATTGGAAAAGATGATACCTTGACGATTAACATTAAATTGATTCAAAGGTGAAGAGAAATCGTTCTTAAATCCACAACTACCTACACAATCTTCAATACATTTTTTTCTTATATCGCCAAAGTACCTAGCACAAAGATTCAAACATATTCTAATACAATTTGTATTGATGTTGGCGTCGCCAGAAGCTAAGAGATACATCAACATCAATATAACAATTGTACTATGACCAATCTTTTGATCCATCTCTACAAACTAAAAGATCTTGTTAATCGGTTATTAATTTAACAACTCGTTGACACTACACAAAACTTCAATTTTCATCACTTATTTATAGCCCATATAGATGGCATATATGTCAACGAGTAAAATCTTTTGCATTTATTGTCTTCTTTTGGTCAATTTTACATATATTGTCATAAATATGCTTTTTAAATGTGTGATGATCCAAATGGCCATCTTAATTGACAATAAATGCATCATATTTAATACCATATTTCAATTTTTTTTTATTACAATGGAGGTCCTAAAACAGTAAAATATACCTCAAATATCTGCAATATTCGAATTAAATATCCTTCTATGTTTTTTCTAGTCAATCATGTCCGTCGTAAGTACTCCCTAAACGCCATCAAGAGGATCAATAAACGTAGAGTACATATTAATTTGTTTTAATCCTAAGCGTGCAAGCCAATCAACACAAGCGTTACTTCTCTATAAACTCCTTTGATCACAAAAAAGACGTTTCTTTCCAAATTTGTCTGAAATCCATCAATTCAAAACTCAATTGACCCTCTTCCCCTTTCAACTTGTCCAAGCACACTTAAAGCCTCCCATGAATCCACTTCCACATACAACACCCTCACCCTTACATCTACAACCATACATAAACCCTCATACAGTGCCGCAAGTTCCGCCACCACCGGCAAATTACAACTCAACTTTATAGCGTACCCGCGAACCCATTTGCCTTTGTTATCTCTCAAGACAACTTCTTCCCCTATTTTACCCTGGTTCACGATGCATCTTGCATCTGTGTTAAGTTTGTAACCTCGGTTAGGTATACTCCATCCAATCTATTCCACATGGTCCTTCTTCACAACATTATTATTCGGATGTGAGCGCCAAACTTTAAGGTAATCAAAAGCTAAACATTTTGCCTTTTTAATTTGAATCTCCCCTCTTGGGAAGACGCCTCTATTAAATACCACTTCGTTTCTTTCCCCTTCATATCACTCTGACTAACGCACCAAAGAACTCACTCCAATTCAACCCAGCAAAAAGACTATTCTCAGCAAAATTTATATTCCACCACAAGCACTCGTCAAGAAGCCCACTTGTGTCGGTTCTCACCTGATCTTGTTGCCGCACAACTTGTCCAATGCTTCAAAAATCTCCGGCGGATCCCCTGCTCTACTTATTACACACCAAATCCTTGAAATGATGAGTTAGTCAAACGCTACACTATTGCCCCTGCTGCTCCCAACTGCTGCAGATAAGACGCTTCTATGAAGTTACAATAATTATATATCGAGGTCCTTGACGCCCCCACCTGACACACCTTTGTTATTTCCCCACTTCTCCGCCCTAGAGCCACTATCATTAAAACATTGTAACATATTGCTACTGGTCTGTAAGTTTGCTACACTTAAACTCCCATATTGTTGAAATAACGGAACATCCCTGAATTTAGAAAAGTTACAGCTCCTAGCCCCTGTTACCCGTTCCACCATAACAACACCAACCCTACTTGTTCTGACTTAATTCCCACTCCCTAATACTCCTTCAAGGACCTCACTCCTACCCTGCAAGATACACTCCCGTCTTCCAAGCTCCATAGCTAATCACCACCCTTTAGTCACATTTCTGCCTTAAAAAACCCCTTATTCCTACTCCTGCTCCATTGAATTTTTGTTTGAAGTTGTTTCCATAATTCTTTTACCATTTCACAGTCTCGAAACAGGTGGATAGCAGTTTCCTTGTCAACTCCACACCATGGGCAAAGGGGGAATACATCCATTCCTCTTTTATACAAATTCGACCCAGTTGCCAATCTTTCATGAATCACTCTCCATAGTAGAACCCTAATTTTTTTAGGGCAACGAATCTTCCATACTCTTTCCCACTCGATCCCTACCTTTTCCTCCACTACTGGAGTATCCACCAAAACTGACTTAACGGATTAGGTATCGTATGTTCCATACATCCATGAGAGAACATCCCCCCACCATTAGTTGGAGGAGCCTTCACACTCACAATTTCCAGAAGCTTATGAATAGGTAACAAATATTGGAACCGATCTAAACCCAAGCTCCACCATTGCGCACATAGTCGCTTACCTTATCAAATTGAATATCAGTATTAACTTGAGAGTAATGATAAAAGGAATCATAATTAAAATAACTAATGATACAAATTGGGGATGACAGTAAATCAAATATCTTCGAAAAATGGCATAACCACATCCATATCCATTAAGAAAAGTTATAATCAAATCTGCATCCATTATCCATTGGGTTTTAGACTAGTTTACCAAATTTGTAACCACAATCAGAGGCAGATTTAGGGGAGGCTGGTGTGAACTGCAACCCACCCCAGCCTATGAGATAATTTTATAATTTAGTCTTTTTTTTCTTTAACAGGTAAAAATAAAAATTAGAAAAAATCACAACCCCCTCAATTCATTAATTAGCCCTGTGCAATTCAAAATTAATCTAAATTTTAAATTTGTGCAGATTTACAAGTTGTAGGCAAAATATAATTCAAGACCAATTCGTTGAAAATTTGGAATACTCAGGTATGTCTTAAAATTCTTTCAAATATTCGATACTATTGTTAATAAATTTAAGGCTCAAAAGTTTGGTTTCTTTGTTGTTGAATTTTTCGACTTATTTTTCTTGTGACAACAATTTTTAATTCGTTGAGCCTTTTTTATTAAATTTATAGCAGTGATATTTGTAGTTGCAACACTTACACAGTTGGAGTGATAAAAAGAAGAAATGATTTATTCATAATTTACAAAGCTTAGATTCCTTATAAGAATTTAGGGAGGTGTATTCAACTGGGAGTTTGTAGGATTTTTTTGGACTTTTAAAATCCATAGACTCTGTAAAATTCACGAATTATTTTAATCCTATATAGAGTTTATAAGATTCTTTTTAATTCTATATAGAATTTGAGGGATTCTTATATCAAGATTTTAATGGATTTTAATAGATTTGATATTGTTCTAAGATAAAAATATACATCATTCATATAAGAATATACGAGAAAAAAATATATCTCTCTTTTATTTTTATTTGACTGTGCAAGTTTTTGACATTGTTACATATAATCTTAAAAATTTACAAAGAAAATCACTTTATAACCCTTTTTAGCTTCAAATTGATTTTATGGTGCTAACTAATGATAATCTTAATCATAGACTACTAACTCCTACCAACGATGAGTGGAGGGTCTTAATAAATTTTCCAGAAATAATATTCTCTAATGAATTTTCCAGAAATAATATTCTCTAGTGACATAATGATGTACGAAATCAAATCATTACTCCACATTAGCTCATAAATAAGAATATGATTATTTTAAGTGTAAATAAGTAAGAGCCATCAATAAGTATAACTTCTTGGTAAAAGAGATGCCTGATAGCAGACCAAAAAAATCTCATAAAAAATATAAGGGATTTTACTTTATAAAGCTTAGCCCTACCTCACTTTCTCTTTTAAATCTCAAACCCAACCAGCTCTAAACTAGTCCAATTAGATAAGGTCACATACCAAAATACTCCCTAAACCCTAAGCCCACAGTAAAACACACAAAAGCCACCCCCAAACCCCATTAAGCACACGAACGAACCCACAACCTCTCTTCACACACTCTCTCTCTGCAGATTCCAAACCACCCCTTCTCTCTCTGCTCTGCAGAACCCACCACCCCCTCTCTGCTCCTCTCTCTCTCTCTCTCTCTCTCTCTCTCTCTCCCTCTCTCTCCCCCTCTCTTTCTCTCTCTCTCTCTCCCTCTCTCTCCCTCTCTCTCTCTCTCCCTCTCTCTCTCTCTCTCTCTCTCTCTCTCTCTCTCTCTCTCTCTCTCTCTCTCTCTCTCTCTCTCTCTCTCTCTCTCTCTCTCTCTCTCTCTCTCTCTCTCTCTCTCTCTCTCTCTCTCTCTCGTATCTCTCTGAAGAAACACATCCCCACCCCCTCCCGTCACAACAACAATACCAATAACATCCCAATATGAAGACCGCTGGACTCTCCCTGGAGCAGCGAACACCACCGAGTTGCCAAGATGCAGAAAGTCGCCGTCGTCGCTAGAACACAAGGCAAAACGCCGGCCATCGAGCAGCAATCCTCCGCCATCTTAGTCATCGCTGGAGCAGCAAGGCAAAACGTCGGCCATCGAGTAGCAATCCTCCGCCATCTTAGTCGTCGCTGGAGCAGCAAGCCAAAACACGTCACCACTCGCTGCTGCACCAAAAAATTAGACGCTGCTCGCTGCTGCACTATCCCACCGTCCAGAAAACCGCCGTTGAAGACCTCCTCCAACATCGTCACCCCCCTCCCGCCATTCGTCTTCCCTCATCGCCTCAATTTCATGGATCCATCAGATCCACTGTCGAAGGCCCTCGAAGATCCACCGACGAAGCCCCTCGCCTCCAGTTCGCCTGCAGTTCGTGGATCCATTAGCAGAGTTTTTTTATTTCGTTCGACATGGGGCCAGGCCCAAATAACTTAGTTGTAGCTGATGGGGTCCAGCCCCAGATAGGTTGTGTTAGTAATGGGGCTGGCCCAATATGGGTTTATATTGGGCCAAAGTTGTGGTGTATTTTTTTATGCATTATGGGTAAAACCCATTTAAAAAAATTTAATAGGCCATCTATGTTTTTGTTTTATATGGGGCCAGCCTCTTAAATTTTTGTGTTCATTATAGGGGCCCCCTTATTGTGTATCTTCATTATGGGGCAGCCCATATAACCATTTGTAAGTTAATAATTGAAAATAACATATTAATTTTAGTTTTTGTTCATATCTATTTTTGTTCTGTATGGGGCTAGCCTGGATTTGAGTTGCACAAGTTTTTGTTTGTCCGTTACGGGTCCGTACCTATAACAAACAAGGGTAAAAAAGTAAAAGTCCAAAATATCTATTTGAAAAGAGAACTTAAAAAAAAAATTATAACTAGGACTTAAATTATAAAGTCCCTTACTTTTGGGACTCAGATTGTATTTTCCTCAAAAATATCTATATAATAAAGCCGAATGAAACCTAACTCTCCCTATTTATCCTCAAACTTCCCCATTCGTCTCATAATTCCCCCATTTGGCTCATAATTCCCACATTCATCTCATTCTCTTATTTATTATATATAGATACACATGACTCAAATATATACACATTATTATATACGCAAGAAAATAATTAATAATATATAATCCACTTAACCTTCATATAAATAAAATTATAACAATTCATATTATTTTTCATAAAACTCAAATAATATATAATATATAATACATTTAATCTTCATATAAATAAAATTATAAGAATTCATATTATTTTTCATATAAATAAAGTTTATTCCTTTTTATTAGAATTTACAAAGTACTTTAAAATTAAAAAAATTCAGAATTTATTATACGAAAAATTTAACTAGATACAATATAAAATTTAAAAAAAAAAATCACTTTACATTACAATATATAGATAATTTTTTTTCTTTTATTTTTGATTGTCAAAACATGTATAATTTTTACAGAAATTATTTCAACTTTATAAAAATAAATTTTCAAGACAAGAAATATATTGATTCAACCAATAAAAATTATAGAATACTATAAAGTCAAGATGAAATTCATAGATAAATAAATATATATATATATATATATATATATATATATATATATATATATATATATATGTCTATAATATAAAAAATTAAAATTAATAAACACTTAAAGGATAATTAAGAATTAAAATTATTTGATAATTGACCATAATCTATATAATAAAATACTTTTTTAAACATGTTGGACCCTCAACAAAAAAGACGAGCATGATCGTCTTTGGTCCCTTAATTTATTTCTTCACATTAATTGCATCAATTTTTTTCTAATAAATTTTTTATTGTCCCTTATCCCACTCCATTAGACATCTAAAAATTCCGTATTTGGTCCACGCTGACCGCAAACCTCTAACCTTTACCCAAATTCTTAACCATAACCTAAACCTTAACCTCAAACTCAACCTCAACCTTTGAATTAAACTTAACATCAACCTCTAACTTAAATTTAACCTTAACATTAACCTTAGAATTAACCTTAACCTTCTCCTTAGCCCTAGCCCTGGCACTAGCCCTCGACCTATCCTTAGACTTAGCGTAAGCCTTAGTCTTAGTCTTTAGCTTAGCCCTGGCCTTACCTTTACCCTTAGCCTTAGCCTTAGCATTAGCCATACTCTTAGTCTTAGCCTTAGCCTTAGTCTTAGCCTTAGCCTTAGACTTAGCCTTAGCCTTAACCTTAGTCTTAACCTTAGCCTTAGCCTTAGCCTTAGTCTTAGCCTTAGCCTTAGCATTAAACTTATACCTAGCCTTAGTCGTAGCCTTAGTCTTAGTCTTAGACTTAACCATAACCATAAACTTAACATTAACCTTAAACTTAACCTTAACCTCAACCTCAACTTTTTAACTAATAACCTTAACCATATCTTTAACCCTAACCTAACATTAACGTTGAACTTAACCTTAAACTTAAACTTAAACTTAAACATAAACTTCAACTTACACTTAAACTTAAACATAAACTTAAACTTAACCTTATTGTTAACGTTAACCTTACCCTCACCCTTACCCTTAACCTTAACAATAATATTAACCTCAACTTTTACCTTAAACTTAAACATAACTATAGATATTACACCTTAAACCTACACCTTAAACTTTAAACCATAAACCTTAATCTTCACCTTCACCTTAACCTTCACCTAAACCTTAACCTTAACTTTAAATTTAAACCTTAAAAATA
Source organism: Nemophila menziesii (assembly GCA_029959085.1). Classification (NCBI taxonomy): domain Eukaryota; kingdom Viridiplantae; phylum Streptophyta; class Magnoliopsida; order Boraginales; family Hydrophyllaceae; genus Nemophila; species Nemophila menziesii. The sequence goes on along the minus strand of JARWIR010000001.1, from coordinate 24,195,093 downwards.
TACCTTAAAATTAACCTTAACCTTAAACCTTAAACCTCAAACCTTAACCTTTACCTTAACCTTAAACCTTAAATCTTAAATTTAACTTTCACCTTCACCTTCATCTTTACTTTTTTTAACCTTTATCTTAACCTTAAAGTTACAACTTAACTTTAACCTTAATTATAAAATTAATCTTAAATTGAACCATGAACCTTAAAGCTTAAACCTTAAACATTAAAGCTTAAACCTTAAAGCTTAAACCTTAAACCTTAAACCTTAACTTTAACCATAACCTTAATATTTAACTTTAAACCTTATACCTTAAACCTTAAACCTTAAATCTTAAAATTTAAACCTTAACCTTAAATCTTAAACCTTAACCTCAACTTTAACCTTAAACAATAACTATAACCTTCACCTTCATCTTAAATTTTATAATCACTATCTTAACTTTAAAGTTAAAACGTAACCTTAACCTAAATGTTGAAACTTAACTTTTACCTTGAACCTTAGACCTTAAACCTTAAACCTAAACCTTAACCTTAGCTTTAACCATAACCTTAACCTTAACATATAACCTTAAACACTACCTTAAATTTTACCTTTAACCTTAACCTTAACCTTTATCTTAACCTTAACCAAATAAATATTTATAGCGTTAATATTCGACCTTAAACCTTATATCTTATTAAACCTTAACCTTGAACCTTAAAATTTACATCTTAAACCTTAACTCTAACTATAACCTTAAAATTAACCTTAACCTTAACCTTAACCATAACCTTAACCATAACCTTAACCTTATTCTTAAACTTAACCTTAACCTTAATCTTAACCTTGACTTTCACCCATCAAACCTGGGTTCGATTCCCGTCAATGGAAGAAAAAAATCTTTGTCTTCAGATATATGTATGTTGACACAATGATACTTTGTAGACTTATGAGATTTATGCACGTATATTAAAAACTCGAGATTATAGGATTCACACCTTTTGATTATGATACTCTTTGATTATTTTCGTATTTTAATCTATTTATTAGTTGTTTAAATTGTACATGGATTTATGGTGCATTTGAATTTAATAACCAATTTTTTCATCTCACTTTAGTATTCATTCTATCTATTATTTCGGTTTTTACATATTCAAGACAAAATATCATCATATCTTTTAAACATTTTCTATGTTAAAACTGAAAGTAGACAAGTAACTCAATTTTTATGTTTTGAAGTGCCTTAAGGTACGGGCTATACCTAGTCTATATAATAAATCAGGATGAAACCTAACTCGCCCTATTAACACTCAAATTCCCCATTCGTCTCATAATTCCCCTATTGTTCTCATAATTCTCCTATTTTTCTCATTTTTTGATATTAAATAATACAAAATCTATTTAACCTCCATATAAATAAAATTATAAGAATTCAAATTAACTTTCATATATATAAAATTTATTTATTTTTATTAAAATTTATAAAGTACTAAAAAGTTTAAAAAAAAATTAAAAATTTATTATAAAAAAAGTTCAACTAGATATAATATAAAATTACCCCATTAAAAAAATCACTTTACATTACAATATTTAAATAATTTTTTATTTTTTTTATTTTCTTTGTCAAAACATGTATAATTTTGAAAGAAATAAACTTTTCAATACAAGAAATATATTGATTCATCCAATAAAAATTATAGAATATTAGAAAGTCAAGATGGTATTCATAGGATAATAAATATATATATATATATATATGTCTATCATATAAAAATTTAAAATTAATAAACACTTAAAGGATAATTAATAATTAAAATAATCGGATAATTGATCATTAACATTCATTATTCATTATATCTCTATATCTATATAATAAAGTACTTTTTTAAACGGGTTAGACCCTCTACAAAAAAGACGAGCATATTCGTCTTTAGTCGCTTAATTAATTTCTTCGCATTAATTGCATTACTTTGTTTTCTAATAAAAACTTAGTTGTCCCTTATTCCACTCCATTAGACATTTAAAAGTTCCGTATTTGATCCACGCTGACCGCAAACCTCTAACCTTAACCCGAATTCTTAACCATAACCTAAATTTTAAATTTAACCTTAACCTCAAAGTCAACCTCAACCTCAACCTTTGAATTAAACTTAACATCAACCTCTAACTTAAATTTAACCTTAACCTCAAACTCAATCTCAACCTCAACCTTGAATTAAACTTAACATCAACCTCTAACTTAAATTTAACCTTAACATTAACATTAAACTTGACCTTAACCTTATCCTTGACCCTAGCCCTCGACCTAGCCTTAGCCTTAGCGTTAGCCTTAGTCTTAGTCTTAGTCTTAGTCTTAGCCTAGCCTTGGCCTTACCCTTAGCCTTAGCCTTAGTTTTAGTCGTAGCCTAGGCCTTAGCCTTAGTCTTAATCGTAGCCTTAGCCTTAGCCTTAGCCTTATACTTAGCCTTAGCCTTAGCCTTAACCTTAGCTTAGCCTTAGCCTTGGCATTAAACTTATCCCTAGCCTTAGTCGTAGCCTTAGTCTTAGCCTTAGCCTTGACCATAAGCATAAACTTAACATTAACCTTAAACTTAACCCTTAACCCCTTAACCCCGTAACCTTAACCTCAACCTCAACTTTTTAACTAATAACCTTAACCATATACTCAACCCTAACCTAACATTAACCTTAACCTTAACCATAAAGTTAAACTTAAACTTAAACTTCAACTTAAACTTAAACATAAACTTCAACTTACACTTAAACTTAAACTTAAACATAAACATAAACTTAACCTTATTGTTAACGTTAACCTTACCCTCGCCCTTACCCTCAACCTTACCCTTAACCTTAACAATAATATTAACCTCAACTTTAACCTTAAATTTAACCATAACCTTAGATATTACACCTTAAACTTTAAACCATAAACCTTAATCTTCATCTTCACCTTAACCTCAACCTTAACTTTAAACTTAAAGCTTAAAAATTTACCTTAAAATTAACCTTAACCTTAAACCTTAAAAGTTCAAACCTCAAATCTTAACCTTTACCTTAACCTTAAACCTTAAACCTTATATTTAACTTTCACCTTCATCTTCATCTTTACTTTTTTAACCTTTATCTTAACCTTAAAGTTAAAACTTAACTTTAACCTTAATTATAAAATTAATCTTAACTTGAACCATGAACCTTAACCTTAAACCTTAAACCTTAAACCTTAACCTTAATACTTAAAAACCCCTTATTCTTCTCATAATTTCCATATTCTTCTCATAATAATTTTAAAATAAAAACATATATATATATATATATACACTTACCGTTTTACCTCATATTTTACTCAAGTAAGTAACAAATTTATTTCCTTTAATCTCGTATTTAATAGTATTCAAAAAATAGTGTCGTTTTAATAATAAATATATCTAAATATAAACTCATATATGTAGCAAACATACGGATAAATCAAATTGAAAGATGATTACTCATGAAAGACACGTTTAAGAATTCTATTTTTCTATACTCAACGTAGCTATATATGTTACATAATATCTATCACGTATAAATTAGAAAAACAATTTTTGCTATAAAAAGACCATGTTTTGCATTTTATATTTGAATCATAAAAAAAAGATTAATACTTATTTAATTTTCAAATTTACCTTAACCAAAATAAGATATCTATATAAAATAGGATACACCTAACTTTTAAATTTTTATCAATATTAAAATATGACCAAATGAGCATCACAACTTAATTGCATATATTCTTATTTATTTTTATTACAAGATCGTTTATATTATATGAACTAATCAAATATTTTTTTCAAAATTAATATTATATATCAGAATACTAACGTTTACCTTAAATTTATAATATAAAACCATTCCTTACAAAACTTCCCAAATTTCTCAACCTTAAAATTAACCTTAACCTTAACCTTAACCTTAACCCATAAACTTAAACCTTAACCTTAATATTAACCTTAACTCTTACCTTAACCTCAACCTCAACCTTAAACTTAACCTTAACCTTAACCTTAACTTGAAATTTAACCATAGCCTTAGCCTTCACTGTATCCTTAGTCGTAGTCTTAGCCAAAGCCTTAACCTTAACCTTAACCTAACATTAAACTTAACCTTAACCTTAAAAATTAACTAACATTTACCTTAACCTTAACCTTAACATTAACATTAACCTTAATTCTAACCTTACTCCTTAACTTAACCTCAACCCCTTAACTATTAAACTTAACCATATCCTTAACCTTATCCTTAACCTTAACCTAACATTAAACTTAACCTTAACCTTAACTTTAATCTTAACCTTAATCTTAACCTTAACCTTAATCTTAACCTTAACCTTAACTTAACCTTAAACTTAACCTTAAACCTAACGTTAACCTTAACCTTAATTTGTCTCAATTTTTATGTTTTAAAGTGCCTTAAGGCACGGACTATACCTAGTAATAGAAGACTTCAGAATGGGTAATTGCCTATCTTGGAAAAAAAGAAATAAAAATAATAATTGCTATGCATGACCAATATGAGGATAATATCCCCTAACTGCTCTGATGCATATTTCTAGCCTTTGCTTCCAAAAGATAATTGATCCGCCATGAACCGCCATTAATTATCATGAATGACCATCAATTGAATACACCTTCTAAGAAATCAAAACAATATTTGTTTGGAGGAATATAAATATTTGGACGTTCATTAATATAAAAGAAAAATTATCTTATTATTTTTTATTAGTTTTTATAAAATCTCTGTTTCAATAAAATAATTTATAGAAGTTTGGTTTATTTATATTTAAACCTGAAACTCCTAAAAGTTTAATGATTTGGAAAGTCCAATAATTTTTTAATACCCTAAAATTTTAAATTAAAAAAAAATCTTGATTGAATACATCGAAATTTTAAATTTTTTTTTATAATCTCAATTAAATACCCTTGAATTTTAAAAAATTTTAAAATCTTAATTGAATACCTTTGGATTTTTAAAAATTCAACAGACTTCTAATTGAATACACCCCCCTTTCTCAGATTTAACATAAATTTTAGTGGATGTGTTGATGACTAATTAAATCATTCTATAAATTCAAGTAGTAATAAAATTTATAAGAGTTAGTGACAGTTATTATCATACCTCATTTGTTGAATTAAGGACAACCCACTTGATTTATACAATGATATTAGTATTATTGTCCTTACTCTAGATTCAAGTGAGGTGAGGAGTTACATTAATTCTATGGTTTCTGGTTTTCATGGTTTGTCCCCTGTACATAAATTTTGTATTGCTTTTCTTTTCTTTTTTAGAATATCATCAATTCTATGACTTCTGGTTTTCTTGATTTGGCTCCCGCCATTCTTAATGTCTAATCTAATTAATTCTTACTAATTTATATTTACTTAACTGTGTTTTTTGAGTTCGACCAACTAAAAATATAAAAAACGGTGTTCTTTGACTTTTAGAAGGTGAATAAGATTTGTTATTGCACGGTGCACAAACAAAATTTTTGTGGGTGTTTTTTTAATGATTTTGTTAGATATATAAAAGGTCTATTAAGTGTTTTTTTTTTCCGTAACAGTAATAGTCTTTTCCGATTCGAAAACCTGAATCCGCCCCTGACCATAATGGGTGTATTTTATCCGCGGTTAATCCACATCCACACTCATTTGATAATTTTAAAATAAACAACCTAAAAAATATTTTTAAAATTTAAAAACTACAAAAAAACATACTTTTATTTAAACCTAATTTTTTTTTAAAAAAAAGTACATTAAAATTTAACCAATAAATAGAATCAGTTAATGGAAACAGATCGGATATCCTCGAAAAATTGCATAACCACATCCACATCCATTAAGAAAAACGATAACCGAATCCACATCCATTAACCATCGGATTTTAGAATTAATTACCAAATCCGTATCCGCGACGGATCGGTCTATCCGCGGTTAATCCGTATGCGCACTCATTTAAAATTATTTAAATAAAATAATTTATTAAATTTTTAAAATTCTAAAGTTAGCTATAAAATTGTTGGAAGACCATAAAATGATGTTAGGAAATTTATTTTTAAAATAGATAATAATCAATTAGCTAGTTTATGTATGAAATAATTGTATTTTATCGATATTATGTATGAAATTTGCTTATATAGAATATCTTTATAGATAGTATATATATTTTAATATTTTATTTTTTATATTTTCATTCGGATTTCGGTTTATATATTAATATATTATATTATTATGTTGACCAGCCACCGTTGACCTATCACGTTGACTTTGACCAACCACAGTTGACTTTGACTTTTCAAACCCGACCTACCTGGAGGTCGGCGTTTCAGATCCGTTTTCGAGGTCAGTTTCTCCAAATTCTGAATATTTTTCCTATAATCTCATGTATCTTTGTTAATTCGTGATTATGACAACTTTAAAATTTGAAATTTCGCTATTGGATCACAATACGAGATTCTCGTTATGACAAGTTAAAATGCGAGTTGTGCTCGCTCAGATGGATTTGGATGAAGCGTTATTTGGACTTGATAAAATGCCTGCGACTTTATCCGCCGAAGAAAAATACGTAAAGATCTTAAAGCTCTATCACAAATTCAACTTCATCTCTCAAATCAGATTTTACAAGACGTTTTAAAAGAGAAATCTGCTGCTACTTTATGGCTAAAATTAGAGCAATTATGTATGACAAAAAGTCTTACCAGCAAGTTAGCTCTCAATGAACGACTTTATTCCCATCGTTTGATTGAAGGTACATCTTTAGAAGACCATATATCTATTTTTAAGGAAATTGTATCTGATTTAGAAGCTTTAGAAGTCAAGTATGAAGATGAAGATCTAGCGCTAATTTTATTGGATTCGTTACCCCTATCGTATTCGAATTTTAGAGATACAATATTATACAGTCATGAAACCTTATCTATGGATGAAGTGTATGAAGACTTATATTCAAAGGAAAGGAGGAAATACTTGTTAAGGACAACTGAGCTCCACGCAGAAGGCTTGTCTGTACGAGGGAAATTGCATGATTGGAAATCTGGAGGTGATGAATGGAAGACAAACAAAATCTGCAACTATTGCAAGAAAAAAGTGCATATAATATCTGAATGTCGTCTATTGCAGAACAGGAACAAGAATCCGACTCCAAATCACAACCGATACCCAAATAAAATCGGCAAAACTGGTGTCGTACAAAATGATAGCGATGGAGAACTTTTAGCTGCGTGTGAAAGTGAACCTAACTCAGGAGAAAAATGGATTATGGATTATGGCTGCACTTTTCATATATGTCCCAATCGTGATTGGTTTTCTTCATATGAGTTAGTATCGAAAGGTTCCGTTTTAATGGGAAATAATGCCTCATGCAAAATTACTGGCATTGGTACAATCAGATTAAGATGTTTGATGGGGTCGTCAGAACACTTGGAAATGTGAGACGTGTTCCAGAGTTGAAGAGAAATATTATATCTTTGAGTAGTTTGGATTCAAAAGGGTACACATACACTGGAGAAGGCAGAGCTCTAAATATTTGCAAAGGAAGTCGTGTTATGATGAAAGGACAAAAGAGGACAGCAGAATTATATGTTTTGCAGGGTTCCACAGTTGCTGGTGATGCAGATGTCGTCTCTACTTCATTTTCAAAATATTATATCACTAAACTTTGGCATATGCGTCTAGGGCATATGAGCGAAAGTGGTATGGCAGAACTAAATAGAAGAGGACTCCTCGATAGACAAAGTCTGGGAAAACTTCAGCCTTGCAAACATTGTGTCTTTGGAAACCATAAGGGAGTTCGATTCGAAAAAAACATTCACACCACTAAAGGTACACTTGACTATTTTCATTTTGATATTTGGGGGCCCTATAGAGTGTCTTCCATTGGGGGTTCTTACTACATGTTGACTATAATTGACGACTTCTCTAGAAAAGTCTGGGTGTTCTTCATGAAACAAAAGAATGATGCATTGTCAACCTTTAAATAATGGAAGATTATGATTGAGAAACAAACAGGGAAACAAATAAAAATATCTTCATACTAAAGTGGTTTAGAGTTTTGCTCAAATGAGTTTAATGTTCTATGTAAGTCCAAAGGTATCGTTAGACACTCAACCATTATAGGCATAACTCAGCAAAATGGCGTAGCACAACGTATGAATATAACAATTATGGAAAAAGTACGTTCAATGCTTTCTAACTCTGGTTTATCAAATATAATTTAGGCTGAAGCCGCTTCTACAACTATTTATCTTATCAATATTTCTCCATCAACTGTCATTGATAACAAAACTCCACAAGAGGTATGGTTTGAATCTACTCCAAAATATTCGAATCTTAAAGTTTTTGGTTGTCCAGCATATGCATATTGATAATGGTAAATTAGAACCTAGATCAAGTAAGTGTATTTTTCTCGGTTATAAATCTGGTGTTAAAGGTTATAAACTATGGTGTCCAGAAACCAGAAAATTAGTAATTAGCATAAATGTTATTTTCGATGAAAGTGTTATGCTTCCTAAATTACCCTCTAGTGATAAATGTGATAAAGATCAAAAGAAATTAAACACGGAAGTTAATTTGCCAACATAATCACAATTCATACCAGAACCTACATCTCAGAATAATTCAGACATGCATGGTGGTGGCGATATCCCTTAACCACAACCACCACAGTATTCTATTGCAGCAAATAGACCAAGGAGAATTATTTATCCCCCTTAGAAATTTGTCGCAGCTGATTTGGTTGCTTATGCTTTGATTAGCACTCATGATAATCCGGATGATATGATGACTAAGCCAGTTTTGATTTCTAAGTTTGATCTTTGCTCAAACTTAGCTGGTATTTACCGTTTGAATTAAGCCCTTCGAGGTTTTTTTGGAAGAGGATAGATATTTGAAGATCATTGATTTAATTTCTTGACTCCTTAGTGGATTTTTCGTCAAGATAGAGATATTTTTGGAAGGGGGATATTTTTTCAAGGTGGAGATATCGTTAGGTTTTTTGGGTCTCACTTACCAAATGTGGGTCAAGGTGGAGATTGTTAGAGATATGACCCAATTCCTATTTATAAGGTCTGGTCCATATATTAATAACCCTAGTTTCCTGACTTTCCTATATATACACATGTAGTGTGTATTATTATTTACACCTTTTAGAATACAATTCTCCTTGTAATATCTCTTTCATTATAGTGAAATTTTCTTCTTTTTCCGTGGTTTTTTCCGTCTTAGGTTTCCACGTAAATCTTGTGTCAGTTACATACTTGTGTGTTTTATTTTTTCGATCCTATTCTATCAGTTGATTAAGTTGAAGTGTGACATTTACTTATGTTTGATCGTAATTAACTTTATTAGATAGAATATTGAAATACTTTAGTAAACCTTATTTAGTTGATGTTATTTTATACTTGTTCTTTGGTGCCCTTAGCTATAATACTTCATGTGGTTCAGAAACAACACCAGCGTCTTGTGACATTGCTTCTATAATGCTACAGCAATGTAGGTGTGGATATATGTCCTTCCTTTACTTTTGCTTATATTCGATTGAATTCCCAACCAAAAAAAGAAACTATATTAAATTGTTTTGTCATATCATATCTCAGTTGAGAAGTATTCAAAAGTTTCTCTTATAACTTTCCTCTTGTAATTTTATAGGCTCTCCCTGTATTCCTGGATAATATTTTCAGTCAGTATGTTGCTTTTGTATTATTTTTTGGAAAGGTAATAACATAAAATTTGACCCCATTTGTATTTTAAATTAGTACCTTATGGTCCCCCATATTTTCAAACTCCTCACTTAGGCCAAGGCTTGTTTTTATTTTCTTTTGATATGATAAATAGGGATTTATGGTGCAACCAAGTTAAATAAATGTAGTATAGGGACCTATAGTTTTGCATAATTAAGGAACTTACTGTTATTAAAATAACCACCAGTTGTACAAAAGAAATGGTTTCCAGAAAAGAAAAATAATGGGAATAAAAAACGATTTTAAGTGTAAACAAACTATTACACGGAAAACGAAATAACAATTACACGAAAAATGAAATAACAATTACAAGGAAAAACGAAGTCACCGTCAAACTGTGGTTGTTAAAAAGATATTCCGGCGTGACCGGTATCTCTAACAGAATTACAACGTAGAAAATATAGAGAGAAGGTGGTGAGGCAGAGTGTTTTTCTTGTGAGTTATTCCGTAGCTGTAGAGAGTGGAAGAGAGCTCTATATATAGGGGTGAGGAGAGGAATACCCAAGCCTTTAGAAACGTCCCCATTAAGTCCCACGATTCCCTCCCGGAATTGACTTAATTGGGTTGATGTTTTTGATTGCCTTGTAACCCCCATATTCTGGTAACTGGTCCGATTTGACTTTCCAATTCTCAATTCTCACGTGATGTAACAGCTGCTGGAGTTAATGCACCGATTTGATTTGACTCCTTTGATATTCCCACGTTTTTTACTTGACAAAGTAACAGCCTTTCCCTTTAACGCGTGCGAGATTGGTGGAGATTTGTCTCTACGTTTTAAGTGGAGTAGTCAACCACTACTATAAGAGCTGGTACAAAATCCATTTCATTTTTCATATTTTGACTCCCCAAACTCCCCACGACCCACGCCTTACGCCGTCGCCGGTGTCCATGTCGGGCTGGGCCGGGCCGGACCGGTGGGTGGTGGTGGTGGTGGTGCGCGCGTGTGGGCTAAATCATTGCCTTGCCATGTGCATGATTATTGGATCTTCGGGCTTAGTTGATATCACAAAGTATAAAAGTAGCTATAACTTCTTATAACCCACCGATGTGGGAAAAGATTAAAAGCCAATTTTGACTATCAAATGTTCCAACTGACATAGAAGATGTCCAACAATCCCCCACACATTTGAATGTCAACAAAAGGTTTGGTGAGAAGGTTCCAGAAAGAAGAATGGGTGAATTGTACTTAAGTGTCAATATCTTGCGATTTGAATTGACACGTAGTGAAGTGAGGCAACCACTGAATTCCGTTTAAGTGAACTTACTCTTGAACTTTAACGGTTATCGATCGAGACCCTCACAGCACATACTCTACCCGATTCAAGGTTATGGTTCCCTCTAACCTCACCTTTCGGTTCATCAAGCCCTTCTCTAAGGACCACCCTTTACGGGCTATGAACTTGGTGGATTTATTCATTTGAGAGTGGTGCAAGGACGTCTCTTCAACACTCTACCATGAATATTTGGGTTTCAACGTTACCCTTGAATTCATCAAGTCCTTCTCAAAAGAACCACCATAAAGGCTATGAATTCAATGTGAGTTCAACACTCCATACGCCTTTTTCATCAAGTCCTTCTCAAAAGGACCACCACAAGTGGCTATGAACAAGACGATTTAGGTTTGAGCCTTAGGGATGGGGAAATCACATTGACTCATTAGTCACATGTTCCCATTTAATGGGTTTTAGTCTCATCCCCCTCGACGTCTCCAGGACTAGTCTCCTAGTCAAGCCTTTGGTGAACGGATCAGCTAGATTCTCCTCTGATCGTACAAATTCCAAGGCTATCACACCATTCTTCAGTAATTGTCTTACTGACCCATGTCTGATGCGAATATGTCTCTTCTTCCCATTATAGGCGCTATTATAAGCGACTCCAATGGCTGCTTGTGAATCACAGTGGATACATACAGGTGTGGCACTTCCTTCCCAAAGTGGCACATCCGATAAGAGACTTCTCAACCACTCAGCTTCTTGCCCAGCTAACTCTAGTGCTATGAACTCAGACTCCATGGTGGAGCGTGCTATACAAGTCTGTTTGGAAGACTTCCACGATACAACACCTCCCCCTAAGGAGAACACATAACCACTGGTGGAGTTTACTTCGTCATTGTCTGAGATCCAGTTTGCATCACAAAAACCCTCAAGGACTGCAGGGAATTTGTTATAGTGCAGGCCTAGATCGATGGTACCCTTCAAGTATTTCAATAGACGGCGAAGTGCAACCCAGTGGTCACTACTCGGGTTATGAGTATAGCGACTAAGTCTACTCACGGCATAAGCAATATCGGGTCGAGTATAGTTCATCAAGAACATTACACTTCCTATGATTTTAGCATATTCATTTTGGGATACAGCATCCCCAACATGTTTGGATAAGTTAATGCTAGAATCATAAGGAGTATTTACAGGCGTTGCCTCAAAGGAATTGAACTTCTTCAGCATCCTTTCTACATAATGAGACTGATTCAGGGTAATACCATTACTGTTTCTAATGATTTATACCCCAAGTATTACATCAGCTTCTCCCATATCTTTCATGTCGAATCTGGAAGACAAGAAGCATTTAGTATCATTTATAATATGAATAGTAGTACCAAAGATGAGCATGTCATCTACATAAAGGCAGATGATAACACACTCTGAATTTGTTACCTTGGAGTAAACACATGAGTCAGAAGTGTTAGCTATAAACCCATATGAAATGAGAGTACTATCTAGTTTTTCACACCATTTTTTCGGTGCCTGTTTCAAACCATACAAGGATTTTTTCAACTTACACACTTTGTCCCCTTGACCAGGGACCACACACCCTTCAGGTTGAGCCATGTAGATCTCTTCGTCTAGATCTCCGTTCAAGAACGCGGTTTTGACATCCATTTGATGTATTACAAGTTCGTGAATGACGGCTAAAGCTATAAGGGTTCTTATCGTGGCAATTTTGGTCACTAGGTAATAAGTGTCAAAGTAGTCTGGTGTCGCCTAGGGTGTGATAAAAATAAGATCAATTTAAGTATGGAAAACTATGCACTCTCACCCTAAACAGGCACAGTACTGCAAGTATTACAGGACGTATGCAAGTTTTAATGATAAGTAGAGTTCGTTCTCAGGGACTTAAGTGTGTTAAACGCGTAGGAACAGATAACGAGTAAAAGTAAATAATTAGAAAACAGAAAATTGAATATTTGGTTTTCGAATTTATGAATTAAAACTAAATTAAAACTAGGAAAATAAAGACAATAAAATAAAAGATTAAGAATATGAGATGAGAAGTATAGCTTAGGTTTTGCTAGTATGCACTAATCCTTCTAATTCTATCTATAAATCTAGTTCATAAGGGAGAATATTAGCTCTTGGTAATACTTAGTCAGGATTCTAAATTCCACTACCTTAGACCTTGAGAGCGACTAAGGGGGCTACGTCACAACCAAGAAGTGATTTAAAATAGGGTTATCAAACGCCACTAAGGCCCTAAGCAAATACTGCAAGTCTTGATGATACGGTGCTTAAAACAAACCTTAATGACTATCTAGTTAGAAGTATGTTTTGTCAGAACTGCTATCGACACTAGACATTATGTGGTGGTTCAATAGTTAAACACCCTGTCAAGGAGACCATCTAACTACTCTTAAAACAATCCTAAAGTGATCAGTTCTAGGAAAGACATTAAATCAAAACACATAAGCAAATATAAAGTAAGAAGCTAATATCAGATTAAAACATGTAATTCCCAAAGAAACTTAGATAGAAGAATTAGAATTCATAGATTATACATATGCAAAAACCAAGCTATGGGAGGTTTAGTTCATACCTGAAGGAAATAAACTAAAAGAAATAATAAAAGACATCATCTTGCTCTCTACAATAAACTGAAAGAATAAAACCTTAAGAACTAATTACTATGAGGCAAGGATGATTTACAAGTGATATAGAGGTGTATTTATAGGTGTTTAGAAGACCTAATTCGTTTTCTTGAGGAATTGTTAAGGTAATGGACTTCTAGCCCAACTCAAATTCGTATGGAAATAAAGATAAACACTGCTGCGTTGTTTTGGTCATAACTTCTTTATTATTGGTCCGTTTTTGCTCCACAAGATACCAAAAGAATCGAAACAGAATTATCTAGACCCTTTAGGAGTAATTTACCAAATTCGACCTCTTTATTAGGTAAAAACGCCTATCTTTGCAGAATCCCAGATTTAGGCAGCTTTTCCTTTTCCATCTTTTTAGCAATTCTTTCCTTATCTCCAATTACCATGCATATCTCCTTCCATAAGTTGTTGTCTTTGACTTGGACTCTAATTAATCTCCATAATTATCTTTAAAGCTACACACTAAATAAACAATTAAACCCAATATGCTCTAAAAACATTATTTCTACAAATCAAGACACAAAATAGGAAAGTGCACTAAAACTCAAGAAAATCGACATTATTGACTTCTAAAACACTAAAAATGATGTCTCATCTTAACATAAATCTATCACAAATGAGGAGACATCAAGACCCCCAACTCAAAGTTGTATCGTCCCGATACAATAAAAGATAAAAACATAGGGAAGTCTAGAAATACACACTTATAAAATTCTCAACACAAGGGAAAAGCATAGCAGAATATATAGAATAAACCTAAAGCACATAACTCAGAAAATTTCATGCAATAATATCTATAAACTACATACCTGTACACTTCTCATATCCACAGTCAACACGGCTTGATTTCAAGATCAGATTAGTTTCGCAATGTAAGAAGGATTGGGACTTTACTCAGTTCCCGAAGAGAGCTATAGATTGTTCATCAAACCTTACTAGTTTCCAATGATCCACTTAACTAATCTCTAATGGCTCAATCACTTCTTAATTACATAACAAAGAATCAAAAGGTCTTTAAGGTTGTAATGTAGGCTTAGGGACGGTATGATCATATATTTGGATAATTTGGAGTGAGCTTTTGGCTCTCTCCTCACTAGCCATCAACGAATCGCCCTAGAGCTTGAGTTACTCTTATAAAACGTTCTCACTCAACCCAATGAATTCCTTGGTGCACAATTTAGTATCCCCAATAACCTAATTAAAGCTTAAGATGTTCACATAAAAATCCACTTTGCCGGTCCGAATATATATTTTTTCTTTTCTTTTCAAATCAATTCTCTTTTCTATAGCTATGACTCTCTTTTAATGTTGAGATATCACGCTAATTTTCTCATATATATATTTTTCTTTTAATGCCCTTGTTGGCAATATTAGCTCGAAGCTTCTTTTTTATTCACTATTACCCCGGCAAAGGGTTACAATACAATGCTGTAAAAAATCCTCAATATAAAGCACAAAGCACAATTAATAAACTCGAAAATCCTAACATAATAATTCCCATAATGGTGGACCCACCACCCCAAACTCGAGCTCTAAAACAACTGTCTAAGCATCGCGATTCGAGTGCGGGTCATATGGAAAAGTCCTAAAATCTAAAGGATATGGCTTATAATGTGTTTCAATAAAAAGGCTTTAGAAAGGCTAGAAGGGGCTAAGAAGGATATAACTTTTAAACTCACAAATCACAAGGTGAGAATGTATAAAAAGGCTTCAAGGGCTTAAAAATATGAAAGAACCGCCTTGATCACTTTCTACACTATGTAATTTAGAAAATTTCTTACCTTTAGCACTTTCATCAAATGGTTTTTCAACTAGCTTGGATCTCACGGCCTACACACTTCTCAAGGTTCCCTGAGATCGAACATACTTTCTATCGCATTGCTTACTAATCTTTTCTTTACTATCAACGTGTGTTTTCCTGCAAATACTCAAAGCATACAAATACATAGCTCATAAACATATCACTTACTATCATTAATCTACTGAGCTCATGCTTTCAAGCTATTAAACACACTCTACATCTAAATCCCATGCATCAAAAATTTTAATTTCACCCAAAAACAGAAAAATGGAGATGAGAGACAACGAATCCCCACACCCCCAACTCAAAAATGAGCCGTGTCCCCACGACTCGAAAAAGACTCGAAAAACAGAAATTAAAATTAGCAGATAGACATATTTACAGAAATGGTAAGGAAGAAAGAGAACATACTCTCGAGGCTATTGCCTCGCATCATTGATATCCAAGGTTGGAATTGCTGGACCTTTCGTTAATTGCTCAAGGAGTTTCATGATGTGCACTTGATTAGCGTTGATTTGTGCCACATCATTGACTAAGGAAGTTTGAGCTGCTTCAAATTTCGTTAAACGCTCCTCCATCTTCTCTTGCCAAGATTGCTCCTTTTCTTCCTTCGAGACATGAGTAGAACCCGCTCTTCGGATACTTTCTTTGATCCAAGCATTATCAATATAACTCGTCTTAAACTCGAGTTTCTCTTCTTCACCCAATACGACATTCGCTTTTCGTACAAGACACGTGATCATAGTTGGAAATTTAACGTTATAAACTGATTTAGGAGAGACCGAGAATCGTATCACCTCCTCATAGATCAACTGTGCCACATCAACTTCTTCTCCTCTCAAAATACAGTCCAACAGTAGCGCGTTCTTCATGGTCACCTCCAAAGTTCGTGTGTTTCCAAAGACATTAGGGATAAGGAAATTGTGCCAAATTCTAGCATCTGCTTGAAGATATTTGTAAGGCCAAGGTGCCTTCAATTCTCCTTTATGAAATTGCACTTTCTCCTTGTCTAAAACATGCTCAAAAAGTAACTCCTTATCAAAGATTTTTCGTTTAGCAACTGCTTCCTCAAATTTGCAAAAACCTTTCAAATTCTGAAACTTGAAGTGGTTCCTAATCTCCTCAACTGTGAAAGGAACTAACTTTCCTCTTATCGGGACACAATCACTATCTTGGCTAAAGAGGCCTAGATAGAACTCCAAAACTAATTCAGGACATAATTCAGAACGGCTTACCATGAACGTAGACCAACCCAATTTCTCACCAAGCTCAAAGAATCTCTTGTATTCTCCATCTCTAATTTCCTCTTTGAATACTTTCTCATAGGCAAAAGGTAGTTCTTTTAATTGTTTCTTCGCAGAAATCTTCAAAGCCTTTGAAGTATCCACCTTCTCTATAGGTATAGGATTTTGTTCAGGTGGTGTTCTCTTCTTTGCATAATAATAAAGCTTTTTACCATTACTATCATACGAAGGTTTCCCACTCTTCTTTACTTTCTCCTTACCCTTTGATTTAGAACTAGCTCCTTTGTCAATTGATTTATTCTTGTTTAAATCCAATCCCTTGTTACTTTTCACCTCCCTCTTGCTAGTTAAGATTGATGTTCTATTAGTCATCTTCAATTAACCCCCAACTCAAAGCTTTAGCAACCCTTGAAAATTAAACCCTTGAATTAATGGATGAACAAGCTTGATTTGGCCTAGGATGGGTGAATTGGTGATGAATCTCTATGTGGGTGAGGATGATTTGTAATGGGTAGGCTTGGATTTTAGAAATTGTGTGATGAATTTGTGAAATTTGGCTCTTTGATTCTTCAATTTGAATGAATTTGGTGATGATTGGTAGCTTGATTCTCTCTTGTAATGACGTGGAGAGAAGGTGTGATGTGTTTTTCTTGATGATTGGGTAGTGTTTTGGTGTTTGGTGAAGGTTTTGATGAGCTTCAATGGAGTTAGGAGAGTTGTGGAGAAGAAAGAGAGGGTTAAGGTTTAATAAATTCGGAATAATAGCTTTAATACCTCCTTTATAACTCAATCCCGTAACTTTCTCTCTCCTCTGGCGGCGCTGCGGACTACCCCTGCGGACCATGGGGTGCACCGCAGGGTAGTCCGCGACATCTGATGCTCGAATTTTTTTTGCTTTCTGACCTAGACCCGTGGTAGGACCCCGTGGTATGGGTTTTTGGCTCGCGGACTAGGGTCCGGTGCACCGGAGGGTACACCGCGGCTTCTGTTGTGGACTCCGTCAAAATACCCGTGGTGCTCACCCCGTGGTACGGGTTTTTGGGGCGCGGACCATGGCGCGGTGCACCGTGGGGTAGTCCGTGGAATTTTTTCTTGTTTCTGGATCGAACCCGCGGTAGCAACCCGTGGTACAGGTTTTGACCTCGCGGACCATCCCTGCGGACCATGGGGTCGTCCGTGGGGTAGTCCGCGGGGTGCATTCTTGCGCTCCAAAAATTTTCCTCGCGTTCCCTAACTCGATTTCTCCAATTCCTACACACCAAAAACACTAATACCTTTCTCAAATATGCATTATCAACTAAAAACAACTAAAATAAACTTAAACTAAGAACGTAAAAGACATGAAAACATAAAAAAAACTTCGGGTTGTCTCCCGAACAGCACTTTTGTTTAACGTCTTTCAAAGTTAGACGTGTTACCTTTGTCAAGATTTGCGAATATAGCCTCCCCAACAACGAGTGAGGCTATGAACGTCAACTAATCTGCGCTTGACCCCAGTTTTGGGGCGAATTTCTATCACCTTGGCTGAAACAACCTTCGTGACAATGAATGGTCCCATCCACGAGTCTTTGAAACTTCGTGGCCTGTTCTCGCGTTTGTGGGCTTTCCATAGGACTTCATGGCCAACCCCAAACTCAATGTTTGGCTCAGTATCCACAGGTTTTAAGTGGATCTCCTCAGGAGGGACTTTGTGATGTGAAAGGCTGTGGATGATAGGCACGGTGGGATCCAACTTCCTTGGTTTCTTACCCAAGACATAGAAGGTCTCAGATATATTCTTAGCATGAAGGGTGATGGTCCCATCTTGGAAGTTGATCACACTTTGACTTGTGGCCATGAAAGGCCGTCCAAGTATGATTGGAACCTGCTTATCTGCATCAAACTCAAGAATAACAAAGTCAGTAGGGATGGCGATATTACCTGCTCGGACTAAGACGTCCTCCACTGTTCCCCATGTCCTCTTCACTGAGTTGTCAGCAAACTGCAACTTCACTGGAGTTTTCTCTGATTTTTGAAGTCCAAGCCTCTCGAACACGGACTTAGGCATAAGATTTACACCAGAACCCACATCGTACATTGCTTTCACTTTGAGCCTACCATGTAATTGAATAGGAAGGTTGAAACTTCCCGGATCTTTAAGTTTTGTAGGTAGCTCTTTCTCACTTCTTCTCGAAACCCTCAGGTTATCTCTCGGGATCTCTACACTCGCCTCTTTCTCAGTAATAACTTGCGTAAAAACTTGTTGCGGTGTAAGTCCTCTTTTCGCAATCTCAATCATTTGGGCGTTGATATTTTCAGGTTGGTACGCCTCTACAAATGTCTTGAGAACAGTGTCATTGTTCGGATTTGTATCAGGAATGGTTGATGACACTGTTTGAACAACAGGTGGCGATTCCACCTTCTCTTCTTTTTCTTCTAGCACAGCAGGTGCCACTTCATCTTCTTTCGATTCTTCTCTTGAGGCTTCTTCCTCTTTCTCTTTAGCTAACTCAGCTGCATACTCTACCATCAATCGAATCTCCTCTTGCACCTTTCTCAGTAGCTCTATGAACTCGTCTCTCTCTTCATCGCTTTCCAGATGATAAACTTCTAGACAGTCAGATTCCTCGGGGTTAGACTCGGTTGGTTCTTCTTCGATACTGGGAACTTCCACGACACTAATGGCAGCATGTGGTGCTTCCTCTTTCTTTTCCGTAATCTCAAGACATATAGCCTTGCAAGCTTCGAACTCATCCTTGTCTTCACCTCCTTCGATTGCCTTCACTTCCTTTTGTTCTACAACACTGGTTAACACTTTGTTTAACTGTGTCACTTGAGTAGTTAGCATCTGAAGTATGGCGTCATGTCCTCTAACCTTCTCGTCTTGAGCGCTTATAGTTGTATTCAAACGGTCTAGAGCTTGTATTATCTGTGTATTGTCCATAGACCCTTCTTGTGGATACTGATATACTATATGCGTCCTAGAAGGGGGGTTGAATAGGACAATAGAAATTAATCGGCTAATTTTATTTCAAGTAAATAAAATTAAAAGCTAATTTGAATCCTATTGTATTAGCAAACTAAATAGTATAAAACTAGATAATCCTAATAGACAATAATATCAAACTATTCAAGTAGGCATTTTATCAAGCATATAGAGTGCGGAAATATAAAGATTGTAGAGATAGAATACGATACACAACGATGTATAGTGGTTCGGTTTCCCTACATCCACTACCTAAGGAAGCCTCCTTAGGATTTGCAAGATTCTCAACTAATCTTCGTAACTCTTAACCGGGTGAGATACAAACCCTTACAACCACTTCAAAAACCCTTTGAAGGAAATACACTTGTGTTATCACCAACACAAGGAACCAAGCATAAACCTATGCTCACACTACTCTCTTAATCTATTACAAGAACTAAGAGGAAAGGGAAAAGTGTTTGGGGGTGCTTATAAAAGCTTTGTAACTAAACTCCTAAATGAGTAGATAATAACTAATTAGCTTCACAATAAATATGACTTGAATGCTCCTATGAAACCTCCTTGAATGATAGAATTAATTGCTCTTGAGATTGGTAGATTGAAGGCTTGAGTTGTGTCTTGAATGAACTCCATTTTATAGCTGAAAATATGGTCCAACGGTCATAAGGCTTCTCTCTAACGGATCTATTTTATCTCCAACGGATATAAGCTTTGTCCTCTAGTAATAGTGCTGAAACCCTCTTGTGCGGTGTACCGCGGATATGGTCCGGTGCACCGCGAATCTGTTCGACTTATCTTCGAGCTTACTGGTCGGACTATCTATTGTACCGCAACCCTGGTCCGTGCCTTGGTCCGGTGTACCGCGCCTAGGTCCGGTGTACCGTGCATTTCATGAGCATACTGGTCGGACTATCCAATGTACCGCAATTCTGGTCCGTGACTCTGCGGTGTACCGCGTGATTCATCCGGTGTACCGCGGAGCTGCTCTTTTGAATAACAAGCTAAATACAAGGAAGTAAACACAACTAATCTAAATAGGGGTTTTGGAAAACATCTTAAGTGATACCAAAATGAATTTTAGTTGAAATGATGATTTGACGAATATTAAAACGGGAATAAAAACAAGGTGAGGCTAACAATCTCCCCCTTTTTGATGTTTGACAAATCATAAACTTTTGAAGATGCCTAAGATTAAGTTTTGATCAAAAAACTCCCCCTCAACCTAATCACTAGAGTTTTTATAAAAACTCCCCCTCACAAAATGCATTTGAAAAAGTTTAACTAAAATTTCTCCCCCTTTGTCAACAACAAAAAGAACAAATGATACGATTTTGAAAATTTTAAGGGGTAAAAAACACATTTTGGGTAAAAACAAGGACCAAAGGAATAAATGGATAACAATTAGAAGCTTCAAAGAACCTATAAAATCAAGAAAATATTAGTAACAAGAGAATATACACAAAAAGCACTAAACAACAATGGCAAGAATTGAAGGTTAGAGAATTTGCATGCCAATCTCACAACGAATTTTCTCAAAAAGATCTTGGGGTAGAGGTTTAGTAAAGATATCGGCTAGTTGATTTTCGGAGGTAACAAAGTCAAGTACAATATCCCCTTTTTTAGTGTGATCACGGATAAAATGATGGCGGATTTCTATGTGTTTTGTTCTAGAGTGTTGAATGGGATTTTTGGTAAGATTGATAGCACTAGTGTTATCACAACGAATGGGAACACGATCATACTCTAGGCCAAAATCTAGTAAGGTTTGTTTCATCCAAAGAACTTGAGTCACACAATTTCCGGCCGCAACATATTCGGCTTCGGCCGTGGATAAAGCAACACTATTTTGTTTTCTACTAGACCAAGAAACAAGGGATTGACCTAAGAATTGGCAACTACCACTAGTGCTCTTCCTATCAAGTCTACAACCGGCATAATCGGCATCCGAATAACCTATTAGCTCAAAAGAGGTAAATCTTGGGTACCAAAGTCCTAGACTAAGGGTTCCTTTCAAATACCTAAAAATACGCTTAACGGCACTAAGATGGGTTTCTTTAGGAGAAGATTGAAATCTAGCACAAAGACACACGGGGAACATAATATCGGGTCTAGAAGCGGTTAAATAAAGTAAGCTACCAATCATACCTCGATATAGTTTCTCATCAACATCCTTACCATCTTCATCTTTGTCTAATTTTGTGGATGTGCTCATTGGAGTTCCAATTTCCTTTGCATCTTCAAGTCCAAATTTTTTGATCAATTCTTTTGTGTATTTGGCTTGATTGACAAAGATACCATCCTTCATTTGCTTGATTTGAAGTCCAAGAAAGTAATTTAATTCTCCCATCATGCTCATCTCAAATTCCTTATGCATGCTTTTAGAGAAATTCTCACAAAGATTTTCATTAGTAGCACCAAATATAATATCATTCACATAAATTTGAACAAGAAGGATATCTTTTGAAGACCTTTTTATAAATAAAGTGGAGTCAATTTTTCCTCTTTTAAAACCATCATCTAATAAAAATTTGCTTAATCGTTCATACCAAGCACGAGGTGCTTGTTTTAAACCATATAGAGCCTTTGAAAGTTTAAAAACATGATTTGGAAATTTTGGATCCTCAAAACCCGGAGGTTGTTTAACAAAAACTTCCTCGTCTATAAAACCATTTAAAAAAGCACTTTTGACATCCATTTGATAAAGTTTAAAATTCATATAACAAGCAAAAGCAAGTAGCATACGAATAGATTCAAGTCTAGCTACGGGAGCAAAAGTTTCATCGAAATCAATACCTTCTTCTTGATTGTATCCTTGAGCAACTAACCTTGCTTTATTTCTAGTGATTATGCCGGTGTCATCTAGCTTGTTGCGAAATATCCACTTAGTGCCAATGATAGTAGGGCCAATTGGTTTCTCCATTAATGTCCAAACTTTACTACGCTCAAATTGATTTAATTCTTCATGCATAGCGTTAATCCAATGATCATCCAACAATGCTTCTTTAATATTCTTGGGCTCAATTTGAGATAAGAACGCTTGATGAGCACATAGAGCAATAATACGAGAGCGAGTGGTAACACCTTCTTTTGGATCACCTAGAATTAATTCACTTGGGTGATCTTTGATATGTTTCCAACACTTTGGTAAATCCGTACTAGCTTCATTTTGCATTTGATCATTTTCCTTAGGAGATTCATCATGAGACTTTATTTCTTGAGTAGGAGATTCTAAGGATTTATCTAGTGGAGTATCTTCATGTAATTCAACATCTACTACTTTCTTGATATTAAAAGGATTAGTCTCATCAAAGTCAACATGCATAGATTCCTCAATAGTACGAGTACGTTTGTTGAAAATGCGATAGGCTTTTCCCTTAGTGGAATAACCAAGAAAAATACCTTCATCCGATTTAGCATCAAATTTTCCCAAATAGTCCCTAGTGTTTAAGATAAAACATTTGCACCCAAAAACACGAAAATAAGCAATGGTTGGTGGTCTACCATTCCAAAGCTCATAAGGGGTTTTCTTAATAAGGGGTCTAATTAGAACTCTATTTAACACATAACAAGCCGTATGAACGGCTTCACCCCAAAAGTATGTAGGCAAGCTATGTTCTTTTAGCATTGTTCTAGCCATTTCTTGTAGAGTTCGGTTTTTCCTTTCCACTACCCCATTTTGTTGGGGAGTTCTAGGGGCCGAAAAATTATGCTCAATCCCAAATTCATCACAAAAATGCACAAAAGGAGAATTCACATATTCACTACCATTATCACTACGAATGCATGTAATAGAGTAGCCTTTCTCATTTTGCACCTTTCTACAAAGTTTTGCAAATTCATTGAAGGCATCACTTTTCAAAGCAAGGAACATCACCCATGTGAATCTAGTGTAATCATCAACAACAACAAAGACATATCTAGACCCTCCTAAACTAGTGACATCAACGGGACCAAAAAGGTCCATATGCAATAATTGAAGTGGCCTAACGGTGATGACCTTATTAATGGATTTAAAAGATGAACGATGTTGTTTACCAAGTTGACATGCATCACATAATTTATCTTTATCAAATTTGTAAATAGGCAAACCAACAACAAGATTTTTTCTAGATAATTTTGAAATTAAATCCATGCTAGCATGTCCTAAACGTCTATGCCAAAGCCAACTATCATTAACCACGGATAAGCATTTAATATGTTTACACATAAGACTCTCAAGATCAACAACAAAAACATTATCCGATCTTTTTGCAATAAACATAGTATCTAACTCATCATTTTTGAAAACAACACATCTAGATGCTTCAAATTTAACACTAAAACCAACATCACAAAGTTGACTAATACTAAGCAAGTTAAAAGAGAGACCCTCAACAAGTAACACATTAGAGATAAGTAAAGAGTTCATATTACCAATGTTACCTTTACCCAAAACGCGTTTCTTAGTGTTATCGGCAAAAGTAACTCTATCACCTTTTGTTTTATATAAATTTGTAAATAGTGATGGATTTCCGGTCATGTGTCTTGAGCATCCACTATCAAGTAGCCATATATTTTGCTTCTTGATGCTCAATCCCTACAAACAAAAAATAATTTAAACTTTAGGTACCCAATTCGGATTCGGTCCATGAGGGTTAGTGGATTTCCTTTTTAAGACCCATTTAGGCCTTTTCCAAATTGGCACAAGAGATCCTAAATCCAATAACTTACGATAGTAACAATGAGATGCATCATGACCAAGTTTTTCACAATAGGTGCAAGTGATAGAAGATTTTGAAGAGGATGGAATTTCATTTGAAATTTTTGATTTGACAAAGACATTTTTCAAAGGTTTTTGGTGAGTGAATGGATCATATCCAACACCACTTTTTTCACAAGCCATTCTTTGAGAACCTAAAATCAAATCCAAGTTTTCTTGCCCACTAGTAAATTTTAAAATAATAGCATTTTGATCAATAATCTTTTTCTCTAATAAAGCTTTTTCTTCCAAAAGATTTTTCTCAATAAAATGAAGTTTTTCATTTTCATCTATACATTCATCACAAAGATTTTGACAATCTTCCAAAGCTTTCAAAACCTCTTTAGTTCTATTTTTCTCAAATTCTAAATCTTTTGTTAAAACTTTGTTTGTTTCAATAGAATTTAAAAAATCATTATAAAGAGAATCAAATGCCTCATGAATATCTTGTTCACTAGCATCATCATTAGTTAAAGAGAGTTTGGAATTAGGAGTTACCTCATCATGATTTGCCATAAAGGCAAAGTGAGTAGTACCGGTATCATCATCCGAAGAAGCATCTTCATCATTCTCAAGTTTTCCCATAAAAGCAACAAGATTGACATTTTCATTGTCACTTTCTTCTTCCTCCAAATTTTGAGTATCCCAAGTGATATTAGCATGCATTGCTCTCTTAGGTTTTTCCTTTTGAAGAAGAGGACAATAAGTTTTGATGTGACCAACTTTTTTGCAATGATAGCAAGTGGGTTCATCTTGTTTGATAGCTCTATCATTCTTCTTGTAGGGTGAGGAAGAACTTCCTTTCTTAGCAAAGCGTTTGTATCTCATGAATTTTTTCATATCTCTTGCTAACATAGCCACTCCTTCATCTTCACTAGTTTCTTCTTCATGTGAGTTATCTTCTTCACTTTCCTTCCTTTCTTTTCGTTCTTTCAACTTGGAACTCATGGCATGGAAAGCAATAGATTTCTTAATCTTCTTCTCCTCATCATCTCTTATCTTTTCTTCTTCAAGCACAAGCTCTTCCGTCATGAGGTTGCAAATGAGTTCATGAACCGTCATTTTTGAAAGATCTTTAGTATCTCTTATAGAGTTGATTTTAGATTTGTATTTCCTTGGAAGAGCAAATAAGATTTTTCGGCATTGTTCTTTGTTGGTGTACTCTTGACCAAGAGTTTTCAAGGTGTTGACAATGTTAGAAAATCTTTGATGCATGGCATTTAAGGCTTCATCGGGCTCCATACGATATAGCTCATACTTAGTGATAAAGAGACCAATCTTAGTTTCTTTGATATCTTCCGTTCCTTGATATGATAGCTCCAAGAGTTGCCACATTTCATAAGCGGAATTGCATTCACTAACTCTAGCGTATTCCGTGACACTTAATCCATTAATGAGGATGTTCATAGCTTTGTTGTTTTTGGTGAGTTTAGCTATGTCTTGATCATTGTAATCATCTTCACTTTTCACCTCCGTAGTACTACCCGTAACATAAGGAATATAAGGACCCTTCTTGATGGCAAGCCATAAAAAGTAATCAATTCCTTTGACGTGAATCTCCATTTTCTTTTTCCACCCAAAGTAGTCTTTTCCTACAAAAAGCGGAGGTCTAGTAGAACATGAACCTTCCGGTTGATTAGAATCCATATCTTATTAACTCTAGAAACAATTAAGTACAATAGAGCTAGGCTCTGATACCAATTGATATACTATATGCGTCCTAGAAGGAGGGTTGAATAGGACAATAGAAATTAATCGGCTAATTTTATTTCAAGTAAATAAAATTAAAAGCTAATTTGAATCCTATTGTATTAGCAAACTAAATAGTATAAAACTAGATAATCCTAATAGACAATAATATCAAACTATTCAAGTAGGCATTTTATCAAGCATATAGAGTGCGGAAATATAAATATTGTAGAGATAGAATACGATACACAACGATGTATAGTGGTTCGGTTTCCCTACATCCACTACCTAAGGAAGCCTCCTTAGGATTTGCAAGATTCTCAACTAATCTTCGTAACTCTTAACCGGGTGAGATACAAACCCTTACAACCACTTCAAAAACCCTTTGAAGGAAATACACTTGTGTTATCACCAACACAAGGAACCAAGCATAAAACTATGCTCACACTACTCTCTTAATCTATTACAAGAACTAAGAGGAAAGGGAAAAGTGTTTGGGGGTGCTTATAAAAGCTTTGTAACTAAACTCCTAAATGAGTAGATAATAACTAATTAGCTTCACAATAAATATGACTTGAATGCTCCTATGAAACCTCCTTGAATGATAGAATTAATTGCTCTTGAGATTGGTAGATTGAAGGCTTGAGTTGTGTCTTGAATGAACTCCATTTTATAGCTGAAAATATGGTCCAACGGTCATAAGGCTTCTCTCTAACGGATCTATTTTATCTCCAACGGATATAAGCTTTGTCCTCTAGTAATAGTGCTGAAACCCTCTTGTGCGGTGTACCGCGGATATGGTCCGGTGCACCGCGAAACTGTTCGACTTATCTTCGAGCTTACTGGTCGGACTATCTATTGTACCGCAACCCTGGTCCGTGCCTTGGTCCGGTGTACCGCGCCTAGGTCCGGTGTACCGTGCATTTCATGAGCATACTGGTCGGACTATCCAATGTACCGCAATTCTGGTCCGTGACTCTGCGGTGTACCGCGTGATTCATCCGGTGTACCGCGGAGCTGCTCTTTTGAATAACAAGCTAAATACAAGGAAGTAAACACAACTAATCTAAATAGGGGTTTTGGAAAACATCTTAAGTGATACCAAAATGAATTTTAGTTGAAATGATGATTTGACGAATATTAAAACGGGAATAAAAACAAGGTGAGGCTAACAGATACTGAGGTAAAGCTTTCTGATCTAAGGAATCGGTATAGGCGTCGTGAGCAGGTTGTTGTGGAGGAGCAGGTCGATTCTGATATTGGTTTTGGTACTGACCTCTCTGTTGGTAAGAGTTGTTCTGGGGACGCGAGTGATATTGACCAGGATTGGCGGCCCCTTGCGGATTTGAATACTGCATACCCGGATGGTTGCGGTTGCCCCATCGGTTGGATATAAAATAAACAGATTTCGGATTTGATTCGCACTCTTCCCATGAATGATCGTTCACTCCACATTGTTGACAACCTTGTGCTTCTTGAACTACCTTTGTAGCAGCTAAATTCTTCTCCATCGCGATTTTCAGCTCCTTGATTTGATTTTCTAAAGCGGATATTTGAGCTGAGTTTGCAGTTTCTGCATCTAAACAAAGCGTTCCTCGGGTCTTTGTAGCAGAAGCTCGTCTTGAAGGCCAACTTCTTTCTTGTTCCATGATATTCTCTAGCACCTCGGAAGCTTCATTGTGATTCATGGACACAAAATTACCCTTTCCAATGTTATCCACCTTTTCTCTACCTCTTTCAGTAAGACCTTCATAGAATATAGCAAGTTGTAGAGCAGGTGTATAGCCATGGAGTGGACATCTTGTTAATTTTTGTTGAAATCTTGTCCACGCTTCTCCCACTGTTTCTCCATCTTCTTGGCAAAATCTTGCAAGCTCGGTTTGATCTTTAAGTCTCATGCTCTTCGGATAAAATCGGTTAAAGAATGCGGCTTGAAGTTCTCTCCAAGAGTGAATGGTTCCATGTGGTTGTCTTTCTAGCCAATCGCTAGCTCTTCCGGTCAAGAAAAACGAAAACATATGACAATACAGTTGCTCGCGTGTAATGCCAGGAGTAATGTAGGCATCACAAATCTGCATAAACTTCTGAATCGCTTTTACCGGATCTTGAATAGCTGTACCAGTATAGAGTCCGAAACTTTGAAATTGACTAAGCATACCCGGATCGGGTCTAAATTTGATATTCGGAATCTCAGGAGGGCGGTAACCGATGGGTTGAACATGGAATGGTACATTAAGGCCAGGTAGATCTTGTTCAACTCGGTTCTGTTGATTATTGAGATTATTCTGCCCATTACCTTCTCCTACTGGTAATTGTACACCAGGTGGAATGTATGCTGGAGGTCCTCCTGGTGCAAAGTAGACTAACTCCGGATCATTAACTTGTTCTGCCATAACTCTCCTCAAGGTTCTTTCCTCACGAATTCGTTTGTTATAAGCTCTGAAGCTCCTCTCAGGCTCCGGTAAGGGAGGCCAAGAATTAAACACTGTGAAAACCTGAAAAAGAATAAAGCAACCCAAGCGTAAATCTGGAAAAATAAAGACTAAAACTAAACTAAAAACTGAAAAGTAAAAACTAATTAAAAACTGAAACTCGAAATAGATAACCCACACGCTAACGAGACACAAGTCCCCGGCAGCGGCGCCAAAAACTTGGTGTCGCCTAGGGTGTGATAAAAATAAGATCAATTTAAGTATGGAAAACTATGCACTCTCACCCTAGATAGGCACAGTACTGCAAGTATTACAGGACGTATGCAAGTTTTAATGATAGGTAGAGTTCGTTCTCAGGGACTTAAGTGTGTTAAACGCGTAGGAATAGATAACGAGTAAAAGTAAATAATTAGAAAACAGAAAATTGAATATTTGGTTTTCGAATTTATGAATTAAAACTAAATTAAAACTAGGGAAATAAAGACAATCAAATAAAAGATTAAGAATATGAGATGAGAAGTATAGCTTAGGTTTTGCTAGTATGCACTAATCCTTCTAATTCTATCTATAAATCTAGTTCATAAGGGAGAATATTAGCTCTTGGTAATACTTAGTCAGGATTCTAAATTCCACTACCTTAGACCTTGAGAGCGACTAAGGGGGCTACGTCACAACCAAGAAGTTATTTAAAATAGGGTTATCAAACGCCACTAAGGCCCTAAGCAAATACTGCAAGTCTTGATGATACGGTGGTTAAAACAAACCTTAATGACTATCTAGTTAGAAGTATGTTTTGTCAGAACTGCTATCGACACTAGACATTATGTGGTGTTTCAATAGTTAAACACCCTGTCAAGGAGACCATCTAACTACTCTTAAAACAATCCTAAAGTGATCAGTTCTAGGAAAGACATTAAATCAAGACACATAAGCAAATATAAAGTAAGAAGCTAATATCAGATTAAAACATGTAATTCCCAAAGAAACTTAGATAGAAGAATTAGAATTCATAGATTATACATATGCAAAACCCAAGCTATGGGAGGTTTAGTTCATACCTGAAGGAAATAAACTAAAAGAAATAATAAAAGACATCATCTTGCTCTCTACAATAAACTGAAAGAATAAAACCTTAAGAACTAATTACTATGAGGCAAGGATGATTTACAAGTGATATAGAGGTGTATTTATAGGTGTTTAGAAGACCTGTTTCGTTTTCTTGAGGAATTGTTAAGGTAATGGACTTCTAGCTAGGGGTGTGCATCGGGTTAAAAAACCCGCATAACCCGACCAACCCGATCACACTAACCCGAAATTATACGGGTTAGTTTTTAATTGGGTGGGTTGCGGTTTACATTTTTGAAAAAATCTACACATTTTTGCGGGTTGTGGATTTTAAACTTGAAACCCGCAAACCCGCATATACTCGATTACCTTGTAGTATAAAAATTAGAAAAATTCGTATTCATGTGCTTTTCACTCTACATTTTTTTAAATTTTTCCCCCTTTTTTAAAAATATTTTGAAATCCCTCAATACTTCAATAATATATTATCTAATGAATATGTTTTTCATTTCAACTCTGATATTATATGTACTCTTTGTTCAATTTATATATTTAGTTTCCTAAAATCTCATTTTATATCTTTTAATAATAGATTATTTTAACTGCATATGCGTATCCTAAACAATATTTTTCGTTATAATTTTCATTTGCAATATAAATTTGACTTATCAAATGAATATGGGTACAAATTCGTCTTCTTTTTCGAACTAAATCATCCGCAATACACCCGCAACCCGCCTAACCCGAAACTCAATGGTTTAAGTAATGTATTGGGCGGGTGCGGGTCTTATTTTTCAAAATCCGCACAAGAACGGGCGGTTTGTGGGTTGAGCATTTTTTATACAAAACCGACCCGTGCACACCCCTACTTCTAGCCCAACTCAAATTCGTATGGAAATAAAGATAAACACTGCTGCGTTGTTTTGGTCATAACTTCTTTATTATTGGTCCGTTTTTGCTCCACAAGATACCAAAAGAATCGCAACAGAATTATCTAGACCCTTTAGGAGTAATTTACCAAATTCGGCCTCTTTATTAGGTAAAAACGCCTATCTTTGAAGAATCCCAGATTTAGGCAGCTTTTCCTTTTCCATCTTTTTAGCAATTCTTTCCTTATCTCCAATTACCATGCATATCTCCTTCCATAAGTTGTTGTCTTTGACTTGGACTCTAATTAATCTCCATAATTATCTTTAAAGCTACACACTAAATAAACAATTAAACCCAATATGCTCTAAAAACATTATTTCTACAAATCAAGACACAAAATAGGAAAGTGCACTAAAATTCAAGAAAATCGACATTATTGACTTCTAAAACACTAAAAATGATGTCTCATCTTAACATAAATCTATCACAAATGAGGAGACATCATAGTCTAAACCTTTCTTTTGGGTGAAGCCCTTAATAACAAGTCTGGCTTTGAATTTTTCTATTGAGCCATCGGGTCTCAGTTTTTTCTTAAAAATCCACTTGCTACTAATAGGTTTACTGCCCCTAGGTAAGTCGGTTAGTTCCCATGTATGGTTACTTTTAATTGACTCAAGTTCACTATTAATAGCCTCTTTCCAAAAACTAGCATCTATAGATTTTAAAGCATCATCATAAGTTTTTGGGTCTTCCTCCATGAGGAGGCAATTGACTACCTGTTCGTCTAATAGATCAATGTGAGCACCTTCTGTTATAAAGGATGTTATAAAGTCAGGGCCGAAGCTTGACTCGATCCTGCGCCTCTTACTTCTCCTAGGTTCTTCCTCGGGAATACTACTAGGCTCCATGGAAGTGGAGGGGTTAGGAAAAACATCACAAAGAGGTACAACATCATTAGTAGATAAGTTATCAACAGATAAAGAAGCATTGACAGTATTTAAATCTTTCAAAGGGAAAACATGTTCAAAGAAATCAGCATCTCTAGCTTCACAAATAGAGTTATCTTCTAATGACAAGAATCTGTATGCCGCACTATTCTGAGCGTACCCTATGAAAATTGAGTCAACGGTTTTGGGTCCAACGGTGACAGTTTTAAAATCAGGTAGTTTGACTTTGGCTAGGCACCCCCACACTTTTAAAAATTTCAGGTTTGGTGGAAAACCCTTCCACATCTCATAAGGGGTTTTTTCTAGGGATTTATGAGGTACCCTATTAAGTACATAACAGGCTGATAAGACTGCTTCCCCCCACATGTTGTTTGGTAAACCTGAACTTATTAACATGGCATTCATAGTCTCTTTAAGGGACCTATTCTTTCTTTTTGCTATGCCGTTTTGCTGGGGTGTATAAGGGGCACTAAGTTCGTGGATAATCCCATTTATTTCACAAAACTCTTTAAGGGAATTAGAACTATACTCTCCTCCTCTATCGGACCTAAGTCGTTTGATTTTACAGTCTAGTTGGTTTTCAACTTCGGCTTTATATTTTAAAAATGCATTTTCCGCCTCATCTTTAGTTTTAAGAAGATACATTTTAGTAAACCTAGAGTAGTCATCTACGAAGGTTATGTAATAAAGTTTTCCACCTCTACTAGCGGAGTTTTTAAAATCAGCTAAGTCCGAATGAACTAATTCAAGTAATTTAGTTTGTCTCGTGGTAACGGGTTTAAAAGGGTTTTTCGCAAGTTTGGACTCTACACATATTTGACATTTTTCAAAGTCATCCACGTTGTTAACGGGTATTAGTCCAAGATTTTTAAGCCTTTTAATAGACGCAACATTTAAATGGCCTAGTCTACCATGCCACGTTTGAACGGACACAACAATATAAGCGGAATTAGATGCATTCTCATTAAGGGTTACAGTGTTTAAAACAAACAAGCCATTATTAAGGTACCCTTTCCCCACGAACTCGTCATTTTTAGTGATAATGACTTTCCCCCCTCGAAGACAAGTTTGAGGCTAACTTTGTTAAGGAGAGCCCCGGAAACTAAGTTCCTACGGAGAGAGGGGATGAAGAGAACATCATTTAGTTCAAGAGTCTTACCAGATGTGAGTTTGAGGGGAACCTGACCTTTCCCGAGAACAGTAGCGGTGGAAGAGTCACCCAAGTACACACACTCACCATAAGTTGCCTTTTCGAATTTCTTGAATAGGGCTTTGTTTGCGCAGAAATTGCGAGAAGCTCCAGTGTCAAGGATCCACTCACTCTTGTTCTCTACCAAGTTTACCTCAACCATTACCGCGACGATTATTTCTCCGGTCTCAGTCAGATTAGCAGCAACTTTGGGACCCTGGCCAGCTCTAAGGGAACATTCGAAGGCTCTATGTCCTTCCTTACCACAGCAATAACAGGCCCCTTTTGGTTTTTGAATCTTACCAGAGGTCTTGAATCCTCCACCTTGTTTGTTGGAGTTGCCGCGATTCTTGTTTCCCCCAGACTTAGACTTGTTGCTTCCCCTTCCCTTTATACCTGTCTTTGTTACCTTGGCCAGAACCTTCAACTAGATTAGCTTTGGAGGAATGAGAAGGAAAATAAATTGACTTATCCTTGAGTCGATTCGCTTCTTCGACTTGGATGTGGCTGATGAGCTCTTGGAGGGTCATTTCTTTCTTTTTGTGTTTGAGGTGGTTGCGGTATTCACTCCAAGATGGGGGAAATTTCTCAAGCAATATGTTGGCTTGAAGAATTTCACACATCTTCATGCCTTCGGCGATTAACTCCGCGCATAGGTTCTCGTACACATGAAGTTGTTCAGTCATGGGTTTCTGATCCGTAAGTCTAAAATTATACCAATTCCCAGTCACGTACTTTTTCTTACCCGAATCATCAGCCCCATATTTCTTCTCGAGAGTTTCCCATATGACCTTTGCCGATTTCTCTTTGGCAAGGAGGTCAAAAATGGGATTAGTAACGTGGTTCAACATCCAGCCCCAAGCCATGGTGTTAGCTCTTTTGAACCTAGATTCGAGGGCAGCCTGCCTAGCTAGCTCTTGTTCAGTATGGGCTCCAATTTCCAAAAGTGGAGGAGCCTCGACTATAGCAAAGTCGAGTTCATACTGTTCAAGGCATATCATTATTTTTTGCGCCCAACGCTTATAGTTAGAACCATTAAGGGGTTCCAACTTGTTTGCGTCGAGAAGTGGCTTTGTGTTCAAAGAGGAACCAACAGCCGAAATAGGAAGAGCCATTTTCAAAAATAACCGATGGAAAAGAAAATGAATATCTTTATAAATTGTTATTAAAATAACAACCAGTTGTACAAAAGAAATGGTTTCCAGAAAAGAAAAATAATGGGAATAAAAAACGATTTAAAGTGTAAACAAACTATTACACGGAAAACGAAATAACAATTACACGAAAATTGAAATAACAATTACAAGGAAATTGAAATAACAATTACAAGGAAATTCCAAATACACGAAAATACACTTACACGATAATGAAAAAAAAAGTCACCGTCAAACTGTGGTTGTTAAAAAGATATTCCGGCGTGACCGGTATCTCTAACAGAACTACAACGTAGAAACTATAGAGAGAAGGTGGTGAGTCAGAGTGTTTTTCTTGTGAGTTATTTCGTAGCTGTAGAGAGTGGAAGAGAGCTCTATAATAGGGGTGAGGAGAGGAATACCCAAGCCTTCAGAAATGTCCCCATTAAGTCCCACGATTCCCTCTCGAAATTGACTTAATTGGGTTGACGTTTTTGATTGCCTTGTAACCCCCATATTCTGGTAACTGATCTAAGTGGAGTAGTCAACCACTACTATAAGAGTGGGTACAAAATCCATTTCATTTTTCATTTTTTGACTCCCAAAACTCCCCAAACTCCCCACACCGTCGCCGGGCTGGGCCGGGTGGGTGGGTGGTGGTGCGCGCGTGGGCTAAATCATTGCCTTGCCATGTGCATGATTATTGGATCTTTAGGGTTAGTTGATATCACAAAGTATAAAAGTAGCTATAACTTCTTATAACCCACCGATGTGGGAAAAGATTAAAAGCCAATTTTGACTATCAAATGTTCCAACTGACATAGCAGATGTCCAACAATTATAGTGCAATTAAATGTAGTACAAGGACCTATAGTCTTTATTTTAGAATTATTTGTGCTTGAAATGAAAGAGTTGAGCATATTGAACTGCATGAGCAGAATGGGCATACCACCTTTTGGAGAAACTGTAAAAGTGGATGATGAGGCAAATGGAGATAGAAGAAAAGGCTGAAGAAAGCGATGTGGATTGTTGTCAAGGAGCAACAGAAGCTAACAGTTTCAAATGTTGTGAAGCCAAAAGAAATAAGAGCATCCCCACGAGAAAAGTATGTGACTGGACCGGTAAGTAGGACCAGCGAGAAATTCTCACAATTGCTGCTGTTTTCGGGGCACACGCAGTTACTATTGTTGGTGTGGGTTATGCTGTGTACAGAAAGTCCAGATGCATTTTTTTGTTATTTTTCGCATACATTTTGGATTCAATTGGTACAATTTATTTTTTGTTCTAAGACATACTCATGGTTCTTTCTTTTTTTTGTTCCAAACATAATATATTAAAACTAATAGAGCCGATTACAAAACTTAGCCAATTCCCGAAGAAGAGGCTTCAATGTTTCTAGTTTCAACTAGCCTACTAGGATTTACAATAGAATGTGGTCCAAAAGAGTTGCTTAGTAGATTTCTTTTGGCTAATCCATCAGCTAGTGTATTTCTATCTCTACAAGTCCAACTAAAGATAGGATTACAAATCTCCGAAATGAAATAAATACTGTTAACAATATTACAAACTTTTGAAATATGAATATAAGTGTTCCTCTCTAATGGAAGCATTAACCTTTGACAGTCACCTTCAATAATTACCCTACTCTCCTTCAAATCACGGGCAATTACGCAGGCTTTGAGTATGCCCAGGGCTTCGGCTTCTAAGGGAGATTCCACATTCACATTCCAAGCATTGCTGTCCAAAATCTTGCCATTATTGTCCCTGTTTACACAAGCAATTGCAACTTTGTTGTTAGCAAAAGCTGCATCAACATTAATTTTAATAAAAAATTTTGGAGGTGGAATCCATTCCTTACTTGGATTCGTTTTGTTACTAATTGAGTTGTTCTTATCCTCAACATTTTCTTTTATTATATTACCTCTTTTGTCAATTTCATTTTCATTTTTTACCTTCAGTTTTTCACTAACATCATAAGGTATAATGTTTTTGTAATTACTCCATTCCCTTTTCGCATTTTCAAGGGTTACCATAGGGTCAATTTTAGTAAATTTGTATTTACTATCATTTCTTGTTTTCCATATTTGCCACAGAAGGAAACATATTTTTCCCATAGTTTCATTTTTCTCCTTCTTTTGTTTTTCCATTTTTTCCATTATACTTGCCATCCAAGAATCCAATCTCACTGAATTCTGGTTGCAAGTTTTAATATTGAATTCAGAAGCTAACCATAATGCTCTAGTCCAGGAGCAATTAAAGAGCATGTGTTCAGTAGATTCCACCTCTGAATTACATAAGTCACATAGGGGAGTCTTGATTGCTTTTTTTTTATAATTTTTCATTAGTTGGTAGGAGATTTTTAAGTGCCCTCCACATAAATTTTTTTATTCTTGGTAAAATGTTCAAATTCCACATAATTTTCCAAATGTCTGTACTGATGATGTGAGAGGTTGTAGGTTTGTTATTGTTTTTATCATGATATTCTTTGTCATGTTTCTCTTTCGAGTATTGATAACATTTTTTAACCGTATATAAGCCATCCTGATCAAGATTCCAAATAGGTGTATCTTTACCACCTGAGTAAGGAATGAATGTGTTGAGAATTTTTTCAGCTATATCAAGGTCAAATTCTTGATGGACCTTATTTATATTCCACTGTCTACTATTTGTATTCATAAGATCTGAGACTAAAATCGAATTTCCTACCTTTGCTTTAATGATACTTGAACTACCATTTATCCATATGTCTTTATGGATGTTGATAGTGGCACCATTTCCTAATTTCCATTTAATATTATCCTTGATAGTCTCTATACCACTCACTAGACTTCTCCAACCCCAAGAGGGTGAGTGTCCTAGTTGGGCTTCAAGGAGGTTATTATTTGGGAAATATTTACCTTTAAGGGTCTTAAAGAGCAAAGAATCTTGTTTATTAAGTATATTCCAAACTTTTTTTCCAAGGAGAGCAAGGTTCATAAGATGTAAATCCCTGAATCCAAGTCCTCCTGAATATTTATTTTTAGTAAGGTTATCCCATTTCTCCCAGTGTACTTTATTTTTTCCATTTGCTCCCCACCAAAAATTAGAGATTTGCGAGGATATAAGATCACAAATCTTTTTTGGGATGAGAAAGGAAGACTTATAATAATTAGGTAAGCTTTGTAAGACAGCTTTTTATAAGGATTTCTTTACCTGCAGCTGATAGGAAGAGGTTTTTTCAATTTTCAGTTTTTTGTAGGGTTTTTTCCACAAGAAAGTTAAGGTCTTTGACTTTAGACCTATTCCATTCTGTGGGTAAACCTAGGTATTTACCTAGATTATTAGTAATAGGCATATTTAATCTTTTAGCAAACATGTTTTGTAAGAAAATAGGGGTGTTGGGGCTGACTTTTATTCCATATTTATTAAGGTTAAGTTTCATTCCCGAGGCATAACTATATTTGTTCATAACATCTCGAAAACTTTCAATTTCCAAATTGTTAGCATTCATAAAAAATATGCTATCATCAGCAAAGAGTAAATGGGATATTTGGGGACATGATTTAGCAATTTTTATGCCCTTCATGTCATTATTATCCATTTTTTGTTTAATAAGAGATGAAAGTAGTTGTGTAGTAATACAAAATAAAAGAGGGGAAATGGGGTCTCCTTGTCGTAAACCTCTTTGTGGTTTATCAATTTCAGTAGGATATCCATTTATCAAGATTGAGTATGAAACTGATTTAACACACCTCATGATTTTGTTAACCCATTTAGTATCAAATCCCATTTTAAGCATAATATCCTCAAGGCAATCCCATTCCACATTCTCGTATGCTTTTCGGATATCCGTTTTTATGGTCATAAAGTATTTTTTCGTATCTTTTTTGTTTTTAATAAAGTGAATTAATCCATGGGCAGTCATCGTGTTTCTTGAATATGTTGTCCTGGTATAAATGTTGATTGATTTTCATCAATCAAAGCATTTAACTCCGGTTGCATTCTATTTACAAGAATTTTTGCCACTATTTTGTAGATGAAATTAGAGCAACTTATTGGTCTGAAATGTTTTATAGAGGTAGGTTTAGGTATTTTAGGTATAAGCGAGATGAAAGTTTGATTAATATCATCTAAGGGCCCATCATTATACCAAAAATTGTTTATGATTTTAATTATATCAAGTTTAATAATATGCCAGTATTTTTTATAGAAAAAACCAGGAAACCCATCAGGGCCCGGGGCTTTATTAGCCCCTAGCTCATTAATGGCATTCTCAATTTCATGAATCTCGAGTTTTTTGTTGAGGTTATTGTTTATATTATCAGTAATGGTAGGTATAATATTTTCTAGGATAGAGCAATATTTTCTATTCCCTACTGTTTTAAAAATGTTGTTGAAATAACTAGTTATTTCATGTTTAATATCAGAGAAATTCTCCACCCAAATACCTTCTTCAGTATTTAATCTAGTAATGGTGTTTATTTTTCTTCTTTCTTTAGTGGATGCATGGAAAAAGGAGGTATTTCTATCACCTTTTTTGAGCCAATTATTTCTGGATCTGGAGGCCCAATAATCTTCCTCCTTTTTCCATAAGTTCTCCACTATTTTGATAATATTATTATATTCAGACCAGTCTTTAGTGAGAGGGTCATTATAAATCTTTTCAAGATGTTTAATATGTTTGTTGAAAACTTTTTTGTTGTTTTTAAACTTCTCTATACTCCATTTAGTAAGTAAAGTTTTACACTTTTCAAGTTTGTGAGTAAAGATGTTTCTAATGATTCCAGAGGGGCATTTCTTAATACTCCATACTTTTTTAATAATTTCAAGACATCCAGTTTTTTCAACTCAACTGTTTTCAAAATAGAATCTTCTATCTTTCTTAATGTGATTTTCATATAAAATGAGTACTTGTGGAGAGTGATCTGACCCCAGTGCTGGTAATAGTGCAATCCAGGCAGAGGGGTAAAGATCACTCCAAGCTTTATTACAAAGACCTCTATCAATGAAAGACTTAATCATTTCATTATTGTCTCTTTTGTTAGTCCAGGAGAATTTGCATCCTCTTGTGACAATTTCATCAAGTTTTTGATGTTTTATAAATCCATTGAACATATTCATGTATTTATTAATTTTACAGTTCCCACCTTTTTTATCAGAAGTGTATCTAATGTTATTAAAATCACCAATTAATAACCAAGAGGCATCATTCACAGGTTTGCAATTAGCATATAATCTAAGGCATTCTTCTTTATTTTTTTCTAATGGTGCCCCATACACAAATATAGAGAAAAATTCAGCTCCCTCATTATTAATTTTGCAATGCATATGGTTGATAGATTTACTAATGATTTTAATTTCGTAATTGTTTTTACTAAATATTGCAAGACCCCCACTAAGACCCTTAGGTTCCACAGTCTCTATAAGCGTCATATTAATAATTTTTTCAATTTTTTCAACAGCAAAATACGAATTCTTAGTTTCTAAAAGAGAAAGTACATGTGGCCGATATTTATTGACCATATCGGCTAGGACCTGGACTGTCAAGGTGTTGCCAATACCCTGACAGTTCCAGGATAGATGTATCATTGATGGTGAAGGGGTTGATCAAGGTCAACCCCGCAAACCTCTTCTTCCACTGAGCTATCCTTCTTGCAACCCGAGTTGCTCGATTCAACTTTTGTTTTAGCCTTTTCATCCATCAGCTCCATCTTAGTCTCCTTCTCTTCTTCATTTGCTCCTTTTCTAGCTTCCCAAAGAGATTTTTTACGCTTGATATTCGATTGAGTTATTTGATTTTTCTTAATGTTTGTGCTTTTAGCTTTGATCGGAGTTCTCATATTAATCTCTCCAAAAAACTTCTTCTTCATAATGGACATTTGAGAGCCCTCGATAGTGTCACAGTTTCTGAAAGTGGTGGTATTTGAAAGGGTTGGTGTGAAGTTGAGGGGTATAGTGTGACTTGGTGTAGTGAACTCATCATTGATTTGAGGGTTTTGGGTGGTCAGATTTGGGAGGAGAGAAGACGGGGTCTGAGATGGGGTTTGATCGATTGGGGATTTAGGGTTAGGTGTTTTAGTTGTTTGGATGTGTTGACTTGGGTTAAGGTTAGCTGATGATGTGTTTGGGCTTTGTGGGGTATGGGTTTTGGGAAGTATGACATTTGGGCTTTTAATAAAGTTAGGTGGGCTGATGTAGGTCCCAAAGGTTAAAAGATTTTCTTGGCCTGGGTTGTTGTTAAGATCTTTGATAAAAGATTTAGCCAATTGGGCCAATTTTTTTTCCTTGTCCAAAACCGGGTTGGGGTTAATTTCTTTACTCTTATTTTTTTTATTGTAATCCGATAGAGACAAAGAGGAAGAAAGAGAAAGCTCAGTATCATTACCACTCTTCCGACTCTCTTTCTTCGTTCCCACTGCTAGTCCTTTTTCTTTGTCTTTTGTTGAATTAGTACCAAATTTGAAAATATTCGTAGTACCTGTAGTATCAGCACTCGTGGTTGTGAGTTGGCTGGTGAGTTGATTGTTGATTTCCGAGTTAACTCCGTTCGTTGATTTTAACTCAGAGACCGAGTTAGCTTTATTCACTGAGTTATTCCAAGTTCGATTCAAGGTGGGTGCATTTCTTACAGTAAATTTCTGGTTGGTAATCTTCCTTTTGTTCATATTTTGAGCCACCATAGGAGTTGGTCCTCTTGTGGAAGTCTTGATCCAGGCCCCTAATTTTGGGGTAACTTTGGGGTTTTGGCATTGATAAGTCTTGTTATTTTCTTCATGACCAAAAAGCCCACAACCATAGCAAACTTGTCTGATGTCTTCGTATGTGAATTTGATCCAAGCTGCTGAGTCTTCGTTTTCCCAGTATTTGATGCCTGGTATAAGTGGTGTTGTTAAATTCCAATCTAATTGGATTTTTGTAGTAGATTTCTCATCAATGTTGAGTTCTTCAGGTAGGTTGATTTGATGAACTTGCCCAAAGTAACTCATCATTTTTCCAATACAGTCCTTAGTTAACAAATTAGCTGGTATTCCATTTAGTTGAATCCAAACCGTAGTGTGATTGACTTCATTTTTGTTGTGACTCTCGTATTTTTTGATAGCTAAGTGTTTGCCTTGGATAGTCCAAGGCCTTTGATTCCAAACTTTACTGATATCTTCTTCATTTTTGAAGGTGATTGTGAATACATTAGCAGCACATCTCTCTGTTTCAACTTGTTCATTTAGAGCCCAGTACTTGTTGATATGGTTTTTGATAAAAATGTGGTTAACTTTCTCCATAGCAAGGAGTTTAGCAGTGATTTTAAATTCTCTAGCATTTTTGTATACTGAGTTAGCATCCAGTGTAATAACAAGTGCTTTGTCTTTTGCTAGGGGGTGAGAAGGAGCAAAGAACTCCATTGCGAGAAGGAAAATTTTGTGGGAGAAGACAAGGAAAGAGAAAGAAGATTGAGGAGGAAGGGAGAGTGTGATTTAGTGTATGATGAAATTCAAAGGAGAAACACTAAATCACAGGACAAAAACACCTAAAATGTAGAGATTTTAGATGTTTAGGTAGGGATGGGTTGTTTAGATTGTGTGTTTGTGTTTCTTAGTGGAGAGGAATTGTAGAGAGAATTTAATAATAGTGTCTTCCATCTAAGTTTGGGAAATGACAAGCATTTTCATGGTTCTTTCAAATCCGACGAGCTTCTCAACTATCTTAAAATAATGATCTGAGTGACAGAAATCGTTTAATACAATATCCCAAAACAATTCAATTTAACCACCATTTACGTAATATTTGTTTATTTTGTCCATTCAATTTAACCACCATTTACTTAATATTTGTTTATTTTGTCAAACAAAAATTGTTGGTATATTTAATTCTTCATCCGATTAGAAAAAGATATTTAAATATTGCTTAAAATTAGTTTCAAGTGTTATTATTCATTTCAAGCATTAACGTTAATTGAAATTAATGTTCATGGAATTGTACTTCCGTTCATCAATGTTTGTCACAATTCCTAAAAGTATATGTTTACAAAAGATTGTTCATTAAAAATATCAAAGAGTTTTTTTTACATTTTCTACCAATTT
Organism: Nemophila menziesii; assembly: GCA_029959085.1. NCBI lineage: Eukaryota > Viridiplantae > Streptophyta > Magnoliopsida > Boraginales > Hydrophyllaceae > Nemophila > Nemophila menziesii. The sequence continues at coordinate 24,153,356 of JARWIR010000001.1, read as the reverse complement.
TATCCTTATTTAATATTCAAAATCATATCATTATTAAATTTATTTACTTAGTTGGTTGACAGTTTTTAGAAAAATAGAAGTGATTAGTTATTTTTCTTAGTGCCCGTGTTTGGAAGTGTTTTTTTGAAAAAACACTTAAAAGTAATTCTACCATTTTAAGAGTTTTTTTATCCTGAAAAACACTTTTATGAGAAGCGCCAAATTGGTGCTTTTTGAAAAAAAACACTTACAATTATTTTAGATTTTAAAATTAATTTTAATAATTTTTTAAATTTTAAATTTTATTCTAAAAGCGTTTTTTTACTCTAAAATAAGCACTTCCAAACGAGTCATTAATCCCTGTGGAAAAAAAACATGACAAACATTGATGGACGGAGAGAGTATTTTGTTGACGGGTACATATGTAAATGTTATGAGAGAGAATATGGTAAGCTAATACTATTTTATTTACTAAGTAGAGGATTAATAAATTATATTTTTGATTGGTTAGAAATAAGAGTTAGGTGGTTAGAAATAATTTTGATGGGACAAATTCTATTTCGGTTTTAAATTTGAAAATGAGACAAATCTCATCTCAGTCTTAGAACAGAGATGAGACAAATCTCGTCTCGATCTTCATACTGGAAATGAGATATCTCATCTCAATCGTAGAACAATAATGGAGAAAATCCTATCTCGGTCTTAAAATTGGAAATGAGACAAATCTTATGAGTCCTAAAACAGAGATGGGACAGTTTCTATTTCAATCTTAAAAATGGAAATGAGACAAATCTTATCTCAAATTTAGAATAGATTTGGGGCAAAATTCTATCCCAGTCTTAAAATTGGAGATGAGATTAATCTCATCTCAATCTTAGAATGTATATATATGAGACAAATTCCATCTCAATCTTAAAATTGGAGACGAGACAAATCTTATCTCAGAGGGATGAGATAAATTCCATCTTGGTCTTAAAATTGGAGGTTAAGGGAGATAAGATAAATCCCATATTTGTCTTAGAATAGACATGAGACAGATTCATCCCAATTTTAAAATTGAGATGGGACAAATCCCAGACTTCAAATGAAGATGAGACAAATTCCATCTCAGTCTTAGAATAAAGATGGGACAAATTCCACCCAGTCTAAAAGTGGAGTCAGTCCAAATATCTTCCTATTTTATCAAATTTATCATATTTTAAGTTTTACCGGTCTCTCTATTATGCCTAAGCAAGAACAAAAAACACCAATCTATGGATTTTTTATCTAGATATACTGATAGATATCACCCAACCTTTTTATAACCTCTAAGGTTGATCTTAAGTGAGCCAGTATATAATGTTTTTCTCCTGATCTATAACACCACTACACTTAATGTCTTTAGCGACCACATATGTGTCGATTTAAGTGAGCCAACATATAATTGAAAGTTGACACCGAAATAAATTCTATCTTAGTTTTACAATAAAGATGGGACAAATCTCATCTCAATATAAAATGGAGATGAGGAAAATTCATTCCAATCTTAAAATTAGAGACGGGACAAATCATGTTTAAAAAAAATCAAAAATAAAATAAAATCATAGACGTAAATTATAATTTGCCTCGTCCAAAAATACAAATTTTATATATTTTTTGATTTTCTTAGAATTATTATAACGATTTAAAAAAAATTCTCAGACGCGCGCGTGTTAAGGAATTAGTAGGTGGTGGTGGTGGTGGTGGTGTGGTGGGGGTGGCGGGGATGGTGGTGGGAGGGATGGGGGTCGTGGTGGTGGTGGAGGTGGGGGTCGTGGTGGTGGTGGTGGTTTCTAATAATGGTTCTTATGATTTAATAATTAAATATGTAAATGAACTTTCACATCTATGATAATGTTTGATTTAAATGAGAATAGATATTTAGTCAAAATCAACCACTACAATAAAGGTATTTTTGTAAATTTTGAAATATAAATATTGTGTAATTTAACTAGGATGTTAAGGTGTCGTTTGATTCTTTTAAATGATAAGTACCGAATACTGAATAACAGCTGAATAGAACACTTAATGAACTCTTGGTACGGTTCATTAAGACACTGGATCAATAAGACTATTTGTTTAACCAGACCAATTCAGATCTGAATACCTCTTAACTGGCCTATTTCATTAAGATTCCAAACCAAGTCTATTTCATTCAGACAATGCCACTTAATAGAACAACTTATATTCAGCTGTTATTCAGCATTAAGTACTTATCACTTTAAAAAATCAAATGACACCCTATTATGTTAAGAGGCAGGGTCTGAACGAATCAGACTTAGTATTAAATCTTAATGAAACATACCAGTTAAGAGTTATTCAGATCTGAATTGATTAAGAAAAGCAAATAGTCTTATTGATCCTGTGTCTTAATAAACCAAATTAAGATCTCATTAGGTACAAACAAATACATCCTTAGTAAGTTATTTAAATTTAAATGGGAATTGACCCAAATAAAAAAGAGTGATATTATCTTTTTTTAAATACATATTAGAGCCACTTTGGAAGCGAAACTATTTTGACTCCAATAAAATTCGATCCCACGACCTTTTGGTAAGTAATATAACCACTAGTTCAACTTGTAATCTTAGATTATGTTTTTTTACAGAGAAAGGAGTACCACACATAACTATTACAACACTTAGTCAGAAAATGAAAAGAGCTAATAACAGAGAAATCCTTCCATCTAGACAAGTCCACATTTTCCCTAGCACATTTGGCTAAAGCATCTGCAATCGTATTATGTTCCCTACTTATATATATATATGATATTTTCCATATTGGGAATGCGTTGATCCACCCTTTTAATTCTTCGATGACCAGATTAAGACTCCAGTGCAATCTACCTTGTTTTTGGATACCTTGAACAAGTTCAAGGTTGTCAGAGTAGAAAGAGCTACTCTTAAAGCCCATCGATCCTGCCGATCTTAGGGCAAGGAGAAGTGCCCAGGCTTCTCCTTCCAAAATGTTTTTAATCATGCATCTTACTGTTTTCTTTTGAGTAATAATGCCAAGAGGATTAACTCCAATAGCCGAAATAGCCGCCGGTTCCCAATCGGAGATAAAAGACGCATCACTAAACCAAATCATATCTGCCACATCTTCAATTGCTAGTTATCGCTACTAATGACGTTATCTTTCTTTTTAGGTTTTGAGCGTTTTGTCATTTCATTTTCCTTATTCGTTTCGAACAATCGGGCAATAACATCTTTTGTATTTTGTGTAATATTACCCACCGACCATTCCTTTTTTTTCAAAAAACCCTTTCATCCTTTCCTTCCATATATTCCATGCTGTGACCGTTATCGTAGCGGTAACTTTCCTTTTTCCGCCTCCATTATTCGTAAAGCTTGTAATCGTTTTTAAAAACCATTCCGAAAAGGATTCATTTATTTGATCGTTAATTTTTATTTGAAGGGATGACTCCGCCCATGCCTGTAAGCTAAACGGACATTTAAGGATTATATGATCCGTACTTTCCGTCTCCTTCTCACACCATTCGCAAGTACTATCCACTTTACATTTTTTCTTTTTGAGATTCTGTTTTCATGGAAGAATATCATTACAAACTTTCCAACTGAAATTCTCGACTTTCGACGGAACATTAGCATGCCAAATAAGATTCCACATAGTTGTATTATTATCTTTTTCCCCACTAAATGAACATTGCGGTATATTATTAACTTCGCCGCTCACTAAAGTATGATATCCAGATTTGGTTGAATAGCATCCATCATTAGTAAATAGACATATAAGTCTATCTTTGTTTATAGCATTAGTAATTGGAATTTTCATGATTTCATTTGCTATAATTAGGTCAAAGACAGACTTAATTAACTCAATGTTCCATCCAACTGACTGCTTATCCATAAGTTAATTCACCCATTTAAGTTTAATAGCATTTGTGTTCTCCAACTTGTATCCATTCTAGCCATTTATGATCCCATATATCAACACTTTTCCCATCTCCAATTTGCCATATAGCATACTTTTTAAGCATTTGTATCCCTTTAAATATGCTTTCCCAACTCCATGATCTCTTGTTCTTCAATTTCGTATCCCATAAGCTATCATTGGGCGAGTATATACCTTTTAGAACTTTATGGACAAGAGAATCACTATTATTAATAATTCTCCAAGCCTGGCCTGCCAGCATAGCTAAGTTTACTTTTTGAAAGTCCCGAAAACCAACTCCACCTATTTTTTTTTATTTAGCCATCTTATTCCAATTGAACCAGTGGATCCTTTTCTTTTCATTTGTGTCCCACCAAAAGTTAGCCACAAGCATTGTAAGTTTCTTAAAAAGAGTTTTTGGAAACTCAAATATGGACATAGCATAATTAGGAATCGATTGCATAACTGCCTTAATAAGTGTCTCTTTCCCTCCTTCCGATAAGAGTGACGCCGTCTAGCTTGCTGACTTAGTTGATAATCTATCCTTGATGAAATTAAGATTCTCCATTTTTTATCTTTTAAGTGTTAGCGGAAGGCCAAGGTATTTCCCCAATATTTCTGTAATTCTTATATTAAGAGACTTTGAGACCCTCTCTTTTATGTGATATGGAGTATCTTTGCTGAACAAAATTATAGACTTAGAGAGATTAACCTTTTTACCGGAGGCTAGGCAGTAGATTTTAAGTGTTTACCTAAAAGCTTCAATTTCTAAGTCTGAGATTTTGATAAAAAACAGAGCATCGTCCACAAAGAAAAGATGTGTGAGTTTAGGGCATTTTCTAGTAATTGAAATCCCATTAATATTTCCTTCTCTGCACTGTTTATTAATTAAATTATCAAGGCTCTCAGTGAGGATAAAGAAGAGTAGTGGAAAGAGCGGGTCTCCTTGCCTTAACCCTTGTTTTGGATAAAACTTTTTAAGGCGTTGACCATTTATCTTAATCTGCATAGACACCGTAGTTACACAATTTTTTATCCAATTTATCCATTTATCCGAGAATCCTAATGCAGTTATTGTTTCGAAGAGGAACTCCCAGTTGACCTGGTCGTAAGCTTTTTCCATATCTATTTTAACCGATGCATAATTCGTTTTAGATTTTCTATTAGTATTTAAGAAATACGCGACTTCGTGGGCAATGAGCACGTTATCCTGAATACTTCTGCCTTTGATAAACGCTGACTGGAGTCTGAGATATTATTTCATCCATAAAAGATTGCAATCTTAATGCCAAAATTTTGGAGATAATCTTATAGCAGAAGTTGACACATGAAATAGGCCTGAAATCTTTGATTGTTTCTTGCTTCTCCCCTTTAGGTATCAAGTATATGATCGTATCATTAATCAAGTTGAGTGGAGTATTATTAGTGAAAAATCACTAACCATTTTCACAATATCGGCTTTTATAATTTCCCAAAATTCATGGTAAAATTTCCCCGGCAGCCTATCCGGGCATGGCGCTTTTGACCCATTCATCTTTAAAACCGCATTTTCAATCTCATTAGAATCTGGTATCTTAGTTAGACTCTCATTCATCTAGAAGGTGACTTTTGACGGAATATATTTTGTAACCTATTGAATATTTGCCACCTATTTTTGTCTAAATAAATTAATATAAAAGCTTTGTATATTATCTTTGATTTTGCGTCCATTGTCACACCATTCGATTCCATCACACTATAGCATTTTGATTCTATTAATTTTTATACGATGTATTGTTTTAGCAAAGAAATACTTTGTATTTTTATCACCATGTTTGATATTTATATCTCTTGCTTTATCCGCCCAGTACATTTCCTCTTCATCCCAACATTTTTCGATAGCCTTCTTGATTTCTAATTCCTTGATTTTATTAAACATCGACATGTCATCATCTTGTAGATTTTCTAACTCCTTGTAGAGGTTATTAATCCTTTTTCTATTGTTGAAGAAAGTGGTTTTACTCCATCCTTTTAATGTCAGACAAGTGGCATCTCTTTTATTACATAATTCTTGAATATTCTCTGCTATTCCTCTCCTACTCCACTCGCTCTCGACAACCTCCCTACATTGAACATGTTATAGCCATCTAGACTCAAAAGTAAAATATTTATCATTGATTCCTTTTTCATGGTCCAGCTGAAGGATTAAAGGTGAATGATCAGAGCCTATCGCTGGCGGAACTATAATATTGGCATTTATAAATTTATTACACCATTCAAGATTAGCCAGACCTTTATCCAATTTTTATTTCACGTTCTCCTCCTCATTTCTATGGGTTGACCACGTGAAGAAGCAGCCTTTACTTGGCAAGTCCACCAAATGGTTATTATTAATAAATTCATTGAATTTCAATATTTTATCCAAATCAGGTTGAAGTTTACCAACTTTCTCCGAGAACTTTGTAATCTCGTTAAAATCTCCTAAGATAACGCATTTCCCGTTAAGCTTGTTAATCCATTTAGTAATTGAGACCCATGTGTCATTTCTTTTATCAAAATCAGTTGGGGCATGAATACAAAACAAATACCAACTAAAACCATTCATTTCATTAATACTACAAATCACATAATTCAAACAAGAGAAGATAATATCAATCGAGATATTATATTTCCACATCAAAACCATACCTCCGGACATATATGCTCTTCCTCCGGGGTCAACAACATGAAAATTACTAAAATTATTGAATTGTGAACATGACTTAAGGTCCTTTCTTCTCAACTTAGACTCACACAAACAAACAAAGGACAACTTAAACTTATTCACTAACGACTTAAACGACTTTCTTGTCAAGGGCGCCCTCGCACCTTGACAATTCCAGACACAAAAGCTATCCATTAAGCCCGACCAGTTTACGGGACAGGTCGCCATCCACTGTTTTTTATTTGATTCTAGCAGCATTCACGGGACCAGCCCGGCTACCACCTGAATCCTCCGAACTTTCACTGCTACTGGGTTCATACGCAATGTGCCCATTACAGTCGTCTCCTTTGCAGAAGAAAAGTCTCTCGCCCCCTTCTTCATAACCATAGTCAAACTCATTCACCTTGATCCCATCACAAACTCTTTCATCATTTCTCATCTGGCCCCTTACTTCGTAAAAACTATCGCTAATTTCACTTATAAACCCTTGAAGATCATTAATTCGCTTCTCCATCGCCGCAAAATCCTCGTTTGTGAACTTCTGCACCTTGGCATTTCCTTGACAACCACTAGGTGCAACTTTCCTCATTAAAGTTTTTGGCCAAGTAAACTTGATCATTGGTTTGAAACCCTCATTCCCATCCTTAGTATCCACAGCTTTATGATCATCCTCCATCCTCGGATGTTGACTTATATGCACTGATTGAGAATTTGGGGATTCTTCATCAGGTTCAAATGTACCAGAATCTTCCATCACACCTTTCCCTTTTCCTTCATCACACACCACTTGATCATCATTTTTTAAAATTGACGTTCCTCCATATTCGAAATTGTTATTCCAGAAATGTTCATTAGATATAAACCTAGCATTACTACCAATGTTTTCATTGAGATCAGCTACAACTCTCCTCTCATTTGTAATATCAGTTAAACCGCCCATGATATACCACTTCTCCTCACCAAGTTTGAAACTGCTATACATTTCGTCAATGTTAATGTTCTGTGCATTGAGAACTTTAGTTATAATTTCATTAGTAACTATAATGCTCATCCCGATGTCACCAAGCTCTCGCCTAAACACTTTGTATAACCCTGGGAAACGCTTCTCAGATATCTCGATCGGACCATCCATGTTGTGTAAATTTTTGAACATATCCTCCAAGAGCTCAGAATTCTCACGCTTTCGTTTATTCAAGTCACTTCCTGAATTGACATTATCCTGTTTTTCATCCACCATCATTTGGTTAGTTTGTCTCGCTTGTTGTCGTCTACCTTGTACGTTCACAGTAGTAAGCGCAAGACCACCTTGACCTCCCTGACTTGGATTACTACTACTATCTTCACCATCGCCTTCAAATCTTCTAAATGGATAAAAACGCATTACTTCATCGAAATGTCCCCCTCGATATTTCTTTCTTATCATATGGAACACCTTGTCTTCACTTCGAATATTCATTTCCTTGTGCCAATTGCAATAACGAGCTGCATCATCAAACCATTTTGGCCTCACCATAGACGTAGGACATGCCCCTTTATTGTGACCCAAAACGCCGCAGTTGAAGCAAAATAATCCTACATTTTCATAAATGAATGAGACACATGCCTTTCCATCTAATTGTTCCAGAAAAACACCAGTCTAAAGTGGTTAAGAGGTTTTGATTTTAACTCTGAACCTGATAAAGTTGAGATTGTCGATGTTCACCATTGGATAATCAATCTCAATAACCTCGCCGATAAAATCCCCAAAGATTTGGATGGCTTCGATGGTGTTTTGAATACCCAGCAGACCGTAAATTCGTACCCAAACACATGAATGTTTGAGGTCAAGGTCTTTGAAAGCAACCCCACCTTCCCATTTAGTTATGCTAACATGAAGGCCTTGCACAGTTAAAGGCCTAACAAAGAAAAGCCGCTCCGCTTCCTCTTGTTGGAAAAGTGCTAATTTGAAGACATAAGGCTCAAGCTCTTCAAAGATGATCCTACCAAGTATACCCCAGACATCGAAAACAAACTTTCTAAATGATGTAAATAGAACAACCTATCGGAAATGATTTTCGCAATCAGAACGTATTAGGTGTTTCAGGTTTAAGTGATTGGACTTTGGTTGAAAGAGAAAAGGTTTCGAATTTTTCAAGGTTTTTGGTTTTGACACGGGCTAAGGGTAGGAGATGGTTGTTGATGGATGCCATAACATATGCTTGTTTTTTATGGTAAAGTGAATGTTTGTTTTACTGATAAAAGTCCCTCCCAGAGTTGTACTTATATCCCCTCGAGCATACAAGAAATCAAACCAAAAAGCGCCTTTACAAGAGAAAGTTCTAATAATTTTTTGCATGTTATACACTTGTCCCAATCTTTCCCATTTCTAATATTTTGGCGTGATTTTGGAGTCAGTCACCTTGGTTACATCAAAGCCGGTAGCTAGAAAGTTTCTTTGCGTGAGAATCTGATAGAGATTACTCATTATCCAAGGAATTGGCAATTCCAATATTTTGCTTCTTATCTCTCCCGTTATTATTGTAACATAGTACAAAACATTCCTTTCCCACCCAATTCTAGCAAGCTTAATTAAAGTACATAAGGCCATATAGTAAGGAATATAAGAACTAGTAATAAATATGACCCCTATAATAACCACATCATTCCATATATAATGCATTCTTTGGGAAATATTGTATCTTTTAATTCCCACACTTATAATTTGACATATAGTAAAGCCCATTAACCACCTCTTATTTAGGTGATCATTATATAATTCAAAACCAAAATATTTAACACATATAAAGAACAAGGTTAAGATAAACCTGATAGCCGAGTTAAATACCAAATAGTTCCATTTGTTAGGGCCAAGAAACCAATAGGCTAAAGGCTTGTATATGTTAAGCTTCTGCAAATAGGGAAAATCTTCTAAAGATTCGCATCTTACTCCAATTTTTGCATATTTAAAAGTATTTGCATATCTTATGATTTGATTATCACCCTTGTTGTCAACGTGTCTCCACTGCATGTCCATGCAAATCAAATCTTCCAAGAAATTAACCCAATATACCCGCGACACACTAAACTCCCAAATCAACTTGACCATCTTCCATACGCTAAGCAAGAGATCCTCAATTTTGACCTTGATATTCCAAAGAGAGACATAGGGTCTCTTATCCCCATAACAACACAAAAAACAATCTACTAGTGGTTGCATGTACGCTACAAGGACAATTGTAGTCAAAACACACCAAAACCGCATAGAGAGGTGAAGTGATTCCAACTTCTTGTGGGTCCTGGATCGAATTCCTCCCACCCAAAGTTTCCAAAACCCATGGGGTCCCGTGATCGACGATTGCGCGGGAAAAGGAAAATGCAAGAGAAGGGGGGTAAAGAGTTAAAAAGATGAAATTGGAAGTGAAAATTAGGAATGTAATTGGAGGAAATTATATATTAAGGCCCAAAATATCAAAACTTTGTATTATAAGTCCTAGTTAGAAAAAATTGCTTTTTAAGTCCTATTTCTAATTAACTTGTTTGAAACTTTCCCATTTTACCCCCTTTCGTTATGGGTACGGACCTATAACGACTAACTATCACGGGATACTCTAACATCATGGGTACAAACCCAATATTTTTTTTTACAATACTTTTTTAGTCTTTTTTTTAGTCTTTTTGCAATACCTTTTGTGTTTGTTTGCTTATTCATTTGAGAGTATATGATAAATGGGGCTGCACCCATATTGAACAAAACCATTAGAGGTCCGTACCCAACAAGAACAAATGGAATAAACAATATATGGGTTGTACCCATCACCACTAAAATATATATCTGGGGCTGGCCCAATAATAAAGAAAATTAAAATCCAAATACAACTACATGGGGCCAGACCCATGCTACACAACTACCCTGGATGGGCTGGCCCATGATACACAACAAACCCAAATGGGGTTGGACCCATTACGCCTAACATTAAAAAAAAAAAGTGGATCGACACCGCTGATGAAGACAAAGACGGAGGCGTCAAAACACATCGGGAACCTGCGCTGATGAAGACGAAGACGGAGTTGTTGGACCTCGAACAGAAAGGAGCGGAACCTGCGCTGATGGCCTGGATAGGAGTTGCTGAAGGGAGAGGTGGCAGGAGAGCAGCGATGGTGGTGTCGAGCGTCTGGTGGTGATTCTGCGTCATCGGTGGTGGGCGATGTCTTCGATGTGCAGCACCGCTGCAGAGGACTCTTCACGAACGAAAAGGAGGGTGGTGGTGGTGTTTGTAGTGGTGTTGTTGGTGCAGATATGGGATGGTGAACGTCGGTGGTAGTGGGGTACAGGAGAGCAGCGTCGGTGGTGGTGGGGTGCAGGAGAGCAGCGTCTATGGTGGTGGGGTGCAGCTCGTAAGTGGGAAGGGGGTGGTGGTGCGGCGCGATGGGGTGGGGGTGGGGGTGGGGTTTTCCAGCAGCGCGACAGGTGGGGATGGGGTTTTCCAGCGGCGCTGCAACTCGATCCAGAGGGGGTGGTGGTATTGGTGATGAAGCTGATGGTGGGGGCTCGGTTGGGGAAGAAGGTGGTGACCGGTGGTGAGTGGTTTCATAATGGGGGCGGTGGTGGTCGGGGATCTGATGAAGGTGGGGGGTGGGGGGGTGTTTCGTTTACCAGAGAGAGAGAAAGAGCGGGATGAGGGTGAGGTAGAGTGAATGGGATGGGGTGGGGGGGGGGGGTTCCGTTACTTAATGGAGCTTTTGGGTAGGTTTTTTGGGTTTCATTGTGGGGTTAGGATTTAAGGGTATTTTAGGTTTTTTTATTGCTTCTAATTAGGTTGTAATGGATGTTTACGATGTGGACTTAGTTTATAAAGTTAGATGGCTATTGAGCCTTATAAAATAAATGCTCCATATAATTGGCAAAGATTATGAGTAGTGTTAAGCACAGACACGTTTAGATATTATCTTAATTCATTTTTTTTTTTGTTCCAAATCCTTCTCAACTAATACTCAATAAGTTATTACAAATTTAACCAATTCCCATAGGGACGGTTTCAGTTTTGATTATTTCTTCTAACCTAGATGGGTACGTGTCTAAACACGAGCCTAGCATATTGCCACTTAGCTTATACTTAGCTACCCCATCGGCTAGTTTATTCCTATCACGATTAATCCATCGAAAAATAGGTTTACAATCCTCGGAAACAAAATAAATACTTTTAATAATATTACAAATCAATGGCGAATTAAAGTGGTTCCTAAGCTCTAAAGATTTCATCACTTGGAGGCAGTCATTTTCTATTATCACACTTTGAGGAGGGAACTCCTTAGCGAGAAGACAAGCTTTTAACACCCCCCAATGCTTCAGCCTCTTTAGCGCTTTCCACCTTAATCTTCCATGCTTTGCAATAGATCACCTTTCCTGTAAAATCCCTAGCAACACAAGATATAGCTCCATTATTATCTTTAGTAGATGCATCACAATTTATTTTTATTAAGTTTCTAGGTGGAGGAATCCACTTAAGCTTTTGAATATTTTTATCTATTTCAAGATTAGTCTCAGATTCAGTATCTCCACTACTTCCATTCTTATGCGCCAAATTCGTATTTTTATTCTTATTATCCTTCAGTTTAGAATTAACATCATTAGGATAAATTATATTTTGGTATTCTTCCCATTCTTTTTTAGCATTGTTCAAGCTTCTCAAAGGGTTAGGCTTTATGCCCTTGTATTTAAATGCACATCTTCCTTTCCATATGTGCCATAAGATTACACATACCTGGTCCATTATGAATTCAGTATTCATTCCTGCCTCTCTCCTTTTCTCTATTATACTTGCCATCCAAACATCTATCTTAGAAGTAGAGTGGTTGCAAGTAATCAAGTGATAAGGGGAGGCAAACCAAATGGCTCTAGACCATTCACAGTTTAATAGCATATGTTCTATAGTTTCAGTTTCTTTATTACAAATATCACAAATTGGGCTCAAACTAATTTTCCTTTTGTACACATTATCATTTGTAGGTAACAAATGTTTAACTACCTTCCAAATAAAGTTTTTTATTTTTGGTGCTACCTTTAAACCCCATATCATTTTCCAGATCATTTTATCAACTTGATACGAGAAGGTAGCTTTATCAGTGCATTTATTCTTCTCCTCACCCTCTTTTTTGTTTTTCATAATATAGTAACATTTTTTAACATCTTAATTCATAAGTCAAACTAAAATTGTATGTTCTTTAAATGGGATATTTGAAATGCTTTTATTTTTTGGGTCGGATTTGTAAATGATTAATATTTACAAATTACTACTAATAATCAGGACCAAGTTTACTACTGTGCCCAAACATTTAATTAGGACAGTTACCGTTTGCATGATACAATGGTCGTATTAGTGGCAGAAAAGCAACAGTCCTTTGTAGAGTTGGTAGAGTTGCTGGTGCTCCAAATTCTCACTAACAAACAAAACTGTTTCCAAAAAACATTTATGAGAAACTGCACGTTCCTTTTTTGTTCCATAAACCAGTCTTTCAAATTTGAATTTTACATCTATTTTCGTAAAGAGAATCTCCAACTTTTTTACTAGAAAAATACTTCTAGTATCTATTACACGTGAATAAATAATGCATACTTCAAACTGAAAATTTGAGCTTAAAGCAGAACGTTTAACAATGCAATTCATTAGAGATATTTAGCTATTCCGGGGGTATAAGAAATAATAAATATGGTTATTGTGTCTCCTACACTCATGATCCAAAATATTTGTAATTTAATAATAAAATAAGTTGTTTTTTTCGGGTTGGGAATGAAATGAGTTGTTACGGTTTCATCACGTTTTAATTGATCTTTTATTTTGACGAAAACAAAATAAAATTGATCTTTTATTCAGTTATAATCAAATTTTTATACATTGACATGAATAAAAAAGATTATTGGGAGTATTTTTATTCTAATGTCTTTAATTATAATGTAAAACCTTGATAAACTACTAATAAAGTGTACAATCCTTCTGTCCAAAGTGTATTCACTAATAATATCATTAAATACGTAGGATTATAATATCTTTTTAAATTAGAGCTCAACAATTTCCTTTGTTTAAATTAGTTAATTACATATAAATAAATAGTACATAAATTCGATAATACTAAGGAACATTGTCAAAAAAGAAAGAAAGAAAGATAATACTATTAAAAAACTTATTTAAAAAAAGGTACATACAATAAGATACTTTATAGAAAACACTCTCTTCCCAAACTACCCCTATAATTAATAATTAAGAAAAAGAAAAAAGAAATTAGAAAAAAAACAAAACAAAAACTAATAAACACACGTGCGTCCGTGAATTTTTTTTAAAATCGTCATAATTAATTCTAAAAAAAATCAAAACATCAAAAAAATCAAAAATTTATATATTTGGATAAATCAAATTAATATTTACGTCTATGAATTTTTTGGAGTTTTTTGAATTTTTTGAATTTTTTTAATTTTTTTTCCGCAGACACGGAATTCCATGTTTAACATGGAAATCCATCTGCGAAAAAAAAATCACTATTTCAAAACAGTGAATTTCATGTTTATAACATGGAATTCTATATTTTAAACATGGAATTCCGTATCTGCGAAAAAAATTCCAAAAAAATCTAAAAAATCATAAACGTAAATATTAATTTGATTTTTTTTGAATTAGTTATGACGGTTTTAAAAAAAATTCACGGACGCGCGCGTGTGTGATGAAATTAGTAGTAGTAGGTGGTGGTGGTGGTGGTGGTGGTGGTTGTTGTTGTGGTGGTGGTTGTAATGGTGATTAAATACATGGTGGTGGTGGTGGTGGTGGTGGAAGTAAAGGTATGAAAAATATAAAAAGGATGTTTTCTATAATAATTACTTCATCAGGTATTTTTTTTATAAAATAAATTATTGAAGTCTTAAAATAATAATTAGAGAACTTAATGAGAATGTTATCAACAATAACCCCTTTTTATTTTTTACATTGTTTGTATTAGAATATTCTATGAAATAAAAGAAAGGAAGTCATTCCAAAAATCACTCCTCTATCCATTTTTATTATCCCCCAAATTAGAGTCAAATAGAGAGAAAAGAATTTTATTAGTGATTATAGGCCAAAATTAACCTTTTTTTTTTCTTTCTTTTTGTACCTTTTTCCAATACAAACAAAATATATTTAAAACCATTTATGAAATTTCTTTATAAAAATTTCTAATCCATACAAAAATATTCATTTCTTTTCTTTTTTTTTTTTTCCTTTATTTTTTTTCTCCTCTTAATACAAACAGACCTTTAAGGTCTGTCTGGATTGAGAGAAATGGAAAGAAAATAAAGGAATAGAAATGATTTTTTATTTTTTACGGTGTTTGTATTAGAAAATCTTATAAAAGAAAAGAAAAGAAATGATTCCAAAAATTACTCATGTATTTATTTTTAGGCCTTGTTTGGTTTGTGAAAATATTTTCTATTTTCGTTTTCAAAATATATTTTCAGAATTTTCGTTTTCAATATTTTCAGAAAATATGGAAAACGTCGATTTCACGTGCTCCAATATAGCAGTGTTTTCATTTAATTTTCTAGAAAATTGTTTTCATTTTGTCTAGCCAAACACGTTTTTATTAGTATTTTAGAAGATATAGAAAATGAAAACAAAAAAATACCCATTATTGCCAAATGAAGAGAAAGAAATTTTATTAATTACGAAAAGCTAAAATTAATCTTTTACTTTTTTTCCTTTTGTATTTTTTTTTTCAATTCAAACAAAAGATATCCAAAATCATTTATGAAATTTTCTTTTATAAAAAATTCTAATCCAAACAAAAAAATTTCTCATCGTTTCTTTTCTTTTAAATTTTTTCTTTTCCTTTATTATTTTTTTTCTTTCTAAATACAAACAGACCCTAAAGAAATTATTTTTAAATAATAATTTGTAATAATTTGTTTAATAAACTTATAGTCATCTAATAACATGTGAAAAGAAAGATCCCACCCTAATAATTATATAATTTATATGTTCAATGCTTATAATAAATCTCAAAATATAGTATTCTTTAAAATATAAAATTATGTATGTAAACGTATTTAATTTATCTACACTATCCATTATTTTTTGGAATTTCATGTATGATAACAGAAAAATAAAAAACCCTTATATAAACGATACCAAATTGCTCTCGACCCAACTAGACAATGTGTTTAGGCAATATATGAAAATACTAGATTCAAATTCTTTGATAAAAATTTCCACCGATGGTAATTAAACAAGGTAAAGCGAGGAAATCCCATTGGGCCTTCTCCTCATCGAGACCTTTGACCTAGTTTTGGAAACATAGTCGAAAAAACACTATTCACAAATAATAACTTAAATATCTTACCTTCTTTGAGTATTAACTTGACCGTCAAACACTATCGAGGAAACCCCTTACTTTTGTACTAAACTTTGACCTACTTTTGAAAACATAGTCGATGTATAACTATCACAAATATTAACTTAAATATCTTACTTTCTTTGAGTATTAACTTGACCGTCAAACACTATCGGGGGAGCCCTTTCACTTTTGTACTAATCTTTGACCTAGTTTTGGAAACATAGTAAAAAATTTGAGTATTAACTTGACCGTTAAACACTATCAAGGGACCCTTTTGTACTAATCTTTTTACCTAGTTTAGAAACATAGTCGAAAAAAATACTATTCACAAATACTAACTTAAATATCTCACCTTATTTGAGCATAAAATTGATCGTCAAACACTATCGAGGGAACCCCTTCCCTTTTGTACTAATCTTTGACCTAGTTTTGGAAACATAGTCGAAAAAATACTATTCACAAATACTAACTTAAATATCTTACCTTTTTTGAATATTAATTTGACCGTCAAACATTACCGAGGGAACCCCTTTCCCTTTGTACTAATTTTTTTTACGCAGATAACATGAATACAAGACATACAAATATTTAAAATAACGAATAGAATTAACATTTTTTTGATATATGGGTGTCCGGGCCCGCTTACGCGCACCACGACTATTCTCATAGGGAATATACACGCCTCCTCATGAGAATACTTTACGGGTAAAAAATCATTCTATCAATTTATTTTCTAAATATATAAATGTCATGAGACACAAAATCCTTATAAATTAATAAATATTCATCTCTATATTAGTAAATTATTTTGCTATTAATGTATATAATCGTTAATATTAATGGGATTTAAAATATTACAGAACTGACAAAAGAAAAGAGAGAGAGTGGGGAACATTAAAAGGGCACGGGACATTATTGTCACTGCATAAACGTGGACTGCATGCTCGCTGCGATGAACCAGTACGAAAACCACACCATGAAAGGCGAAAGCAGTTCTTCACCATCATCATCTTCACCATCGAAGAAGAAGAGGAAGAGAAAAAGTATTACCCTTTCAGGACGCTATTATTCCCCTGAAAAAAAATCTAAATTATCCACTAATCAGGTATAAACATCATATATTTTCTTCATTTGCGATGAGAAAACCTAGCTAGTACATAAAGCTGTCGCTTGTAAAAATGTTGTTAGCTGACATGCAATGTATATCTATGTATGGGTGTATATTTGAAAGAGATGATCATCTGATTTGAAAATACTCCTTTTCAATTGAAAACTGAATTTTTAATGGGTTAATAGCACCCTTGGTCCACGGGTTGTTGGAACGGGTAAATATACCCCTGTTTTTCAAGTAGCAAATTTACGGTTTACATTTCTTTATACATTATTGAAGCAAATCTACCAGTCCAAAGCGGTAAAATTGTTTATTTATTGGACTATTACATGGGTAAATTGCTACACTCTGAAATTTAGGGGTATATTTGTGTATTTCGCATACCACATGGAGCAATGTTGCTACTTACCCCTTTTCACCTGGGATGAACTTGTTGAAAATACTCTTCTACCTACTTCAGTTATTTTCTTTATCGATTAAATAATTTGTTCTTTTAATGGGTCAACAGGAATATAAAAGTAATAGGAAAGTTGCTTCGAGTGGGAAGTCTCGTACTCCGGTATAATCAATTTTTTACCACCATTACATACTCTGTAATTTTTAGGTGTTGCACACACATTATTGTGATTACATATTTATCTTTCAGAATTTTTCTTCTTCTCTTTTTATGACAGAATTCTGAGAATAGAATGTGCCATCAGTGCCAGAGAGGGCACACAAATGTTCTGCAATGCACCAAGTGCTGTGCGAAAAGATATTGTCTTACCTGTGTTGAAAAATGGTAAGACCTTTCTTTGTGATTGTTCATGTATTTGATGTCCTGTTTTCTGATAATCTTGTTAGAAAATGTCCATCATTTTTAGTTATTTTGATTGGTTAAGCTGAGGATATTCTTGTTTTTAGGTACCCGAGGGTGTCAAAGGAGGACTTTATGGAAGCTTGCCCAGTTTGTAGGAATAACTGTAATTGCAAAAGTTGCTTAGAAATAGATCGTTCTAAGGTTGTTTTTGGTATTTCCTTGTTGAGTTTCTTTATCATGAGATGTTTATCATTTAACATTGGATGTGTTATTCTTTTTTGATGTGAATATCCAGGACAACAAGAATTTTACTATGTCAATGGATTATAGTGAAGATGAAGAGGTTGAGTACTCCAAACATATATTGAGAAAACTTATTCCTTTTGTAGAACAGTTCAACAGTGCACAAATGCAAGAGAAAAAAATTGAGGCCCACATTCAAGGTATCTTTTTCGTTACTTACATATATCTTGTCTCTGATTCTATGTAAAATACACAATCTTAATCTTTAGCACTGGACAGGTGTCTCATTCTCAGATTTAAAGCTACAACCGATTAACTGTTATGAGGATGAGCGTATTTACTGGTGGGCTTTACAGCTATTTGTACTACTAATTATGTCTCTTTTTACAAATTATTTGATATTTTAGCATAATTTTTCGCAGCAACCATTGCAAAACTTCGATATGCGATTTTCATAGAAGCTGTTCAAACTGCAAAAAGTACGATCTGTGCATAACTTGTTGTCACGAGCTTAGGAATGATGTGTTGCAAGGAGGAAAAGATGTAGTAATTATGAAATACTCCCCGAATAAGATTGATTATATGCATGGAGAAGGGGATTATAGTACATTTACTACTAGTACTATAAGTTCCAGTACAGAGTCTAATTTAAGACCAGAATGGAAAAGTGAGGAAAATGGTAGCATTCCTTGCCCCCCTGATTATATGGGTGGTTGTGGTGATGGAATATTGGAACTGAAATGTGTATATTCGGAAAATTGGGTCTCAGAGTTGTTAGAAAAAGCAGAAAGAATAGGCAAAAGTATTGAAATAGAAGATATAACAAAATGCTCGTGTTCAGAAGTAGCAAGACATAAGCCATATAAAGCAGCGTCTAGAGAAACTTTTGTAGACAACTATTTATACTGCCCAAGTGCTGGAAATGCTATGAAAGAAGAGCTGAAGCATTTTCAATGGCATTTGAAAAACGGAGAGCCTGTGATTGTGAATAATGTTCTAGAAACTACACTTGGTTTGAGTTGGGAACCAATGGTTATGTGGCGTGCTTTACGCAATGTCAGAAATGATTCTAATCATCAGCTCAAAGTTAATGTCATAAATTGCTTGGAATGGGGTGAGGTTAGATATACCTCTATCTCTAACTCTTTTTGTATCTTTAATATTTGATATTGATAGTATTTGATATTTGTAATTATTTGATATACAGGAAGATATAAATATTCATCAATTTTTCAAAGGATATACAGAGGGTCGATTTGATAGAGCAGGATGGCCACAGATTTTGAATTTGAAAGATTGGCCACCGTCAGATTTATTTGAACAGAAGTTACCTCGTCATGGTGCTGAGTTTATTAGTAGCTTGCCTTTCAAAGAACACACACATCCACATAGTGGATATTTAAATCTAGCTGTGAAATTACCTCAAGGCTCTTCAAAACCAGACTTGGGCCCAAAGACTTACATAGCTTATGGATTTCCTCAGGAACTAGGACGTGGAGACTCTGTAACTAAGCTTCACTCTGCCATGTCTGATACGGTAAATATATGTATGTATACTCATTGTAGGTGAGATTATGATTTCTCATATTTTACAACTTTTTCAGGTGTATGTCTTGATGCATACTGAATCAGTGCCTCTCACACCCTATGAAAAGTTGAAAATAGAGAGCTTAAAAAAGAAACACAAGGCTCAAGATGAAAGGGAACTATTTGGAAATGGTGGAAGAATGAAATTGGATGAGGAAAATGGGAATGATGAGAAGAGTGAACAAGAAGGGTGCATAAATGCAAATGCAGAAGGAGGTGCTGTATGGGATGTATTTAGGAGGCAAGATGTTCATAAACTTAAGGAATATCTTATCAAGCACAGTAAGGAGTTTAGGCATTTTTTTTGTTCACCGGTACTGCAGGTAATGATGATTACCTTGCTTTATCTCATTATTTCTTCATATTTATATTTATATTCTACTATAAGTGGGAAATTTAAATGGTCTTCTTCTTTTGATCTCTGTGTTTTCAAGTCCATGTTTCTCTTTTGTACAGGTTATCCACCCAATTCATGATCAAATATTTTACTTGAATACGGAGCACAAACAGAGACTCAAGGAGGAGTATGGTTAGTTTCCTATTCTTTCTTTGTTAGTCATGAATGCATATATGTTATCACATCATAGAACATGAATGCAATTGTGATGGAGAGATCATTTAGAACATAAGTTAGTCATGTACTCTGCTTCTTAGACCCCAAGTCACTGAATTATCTCCCGAAAATATACAGTAGACTCTTTATTTAGCCTGTAGTAGACTTCATAGCGTTGTTTTCTCACCAAACTATTCTTTTACATACATAATTGAGGCTCTAGTCCCCAAAGATTGTGAAGTATTTGGAAATGTGTATTTGAGTTGATGATTACACAATGGATCCATTATATAGGATCATACATGGAATTGTATGTATTTTATACAGATGCGAGTTAAAACTAATTAACTGCATTTTCCTTCACAACTAACTACGGCTCATGGAGTTGAGTCTTTTTTCATCCACCTGATCAATGGGATTTGGTGAGAAGATAAGAAAATTGAGAGGAGTTGACAAAGCGTTAGTAAACAAATGAGCAACTTGTTCCTTTGCAGAAATGTAGGAAAGATAAAGTAGCTTTGGCTTTTAGTTGTTCTGTGACAAAGTGAATAAATATCCACTCCAATATGTTTAGTTCTTGAGTAAAATCGCAATTAGAAGTTAAGACAGGTACTTCACTGAAATTGAGCTCCTCTATAGTCAATGTTTGCAGATTATATAACAACAATCTTCTGCTTTTTAGACCCCATGAAATGAGATGACCCCCATCTTGTTGGCTCTGGTTCGAATCCCACTTGCGTATAATTTTTAACCAGTACATGGTTAGTTCTGACTTGTCTGGAGATACGTGCATATTCTGTCAACGGGATCACTGGCCTAATTAGATTAGATTGAGAGACTGCAGGCGTAGTGTTAACCATTTTAGCCATATCATAGATATCCTTAGCTAAGAGCCACACTCTCTTCATAGTTGAGATAATTAAGTTGTCCTACATCAAGACGACCATAGTGGTATAAAAACCATCCCAAACAAGAATTATCAGCAATACTATCGAATGCCCTTTGAGACCATAAAGAGATCTATCTGCAAACAAACAAAATGGTGTCGAGATTAATCAACAAACCCTTTGGGTTGAGTCATAAACACTTCTTCCTCAAGCTTTCCATCAAAGTCCCGGACAAAGTTTACTTGTACTCTCATGCTGAGGGGTGGGGGTTTGAATTTTGTGGAAAACGAATCCTTTGAGATGGCAGTTTTTGACCTTGCAATTTTCCTTTCTTACCTTCCTAAAGACATGGCTTAGTTTTTACACCTGTATCCTGCTCATATATGTGATATATCTTGGAAGCTTATCAATAGTCAATACCACTTCAAAAGGGTCCTGAAACAGTGTTTGGTGAGTAGCATTGTCTAAACAAGGAGAATTCTATAGAGTGTAAGGCTTAATAGGAGTCTTGTTGTAAGATCCCCTCTTCCTCCCTCTATTATTCTTGTTACCCTTTCCTCTTAATTCACGTATACCATTGGTAGTTGGTGAAGGAGAGCTAGCATGAAGAATCTTAGTCATTTGTTAATGGATAATTTTTATAGCTATGCGATTAAGATATCAAGGAAACTATGTCACTCACATTAGCCAATGAATAATTATTAGAGCTACAAGTGTTACATATAGTCTAATGTTGAGCATTATATATGCTTAGGGCAGGAGCCCGTTCTGTTCTCCCTTGACTTTTCAAAATCTTTCCTCGACAACACCAACTTTTAAAATGCTATCTTATTAGTCATATAGCTATTTTTTTTTGTATATGAATATTTTATTTTTTTTATAATAAAAAAATATTGGTTGTTTTGTTTAATATAGGGACTTTGTAATTAATTCACAAAAAATTAATATAGAGACCTATGTGGATTACATTTTTCAACTCTTCAAAATCATAACAACCATTAGGTTTTTGTTTTAAAACGATTTTGCATTTTTCAACCATAACCCAACTTTGACTACGTGAAAATATATTAAAAATTCTTAAATTAAGATCACACATACAAAAGTCATCTCTATGTATATAGGAAAATGATATATTTTTAATTAATTTATTATTTAGTTGGTTAAATCTAGTATAGTATTGTTGTGAACATCAATCAAGTAATCCAAATAACTATGAACATCAATCAAGTACAACTTCAATTTGTGCTTTCCAAAGCACATAATTGGAGTGATCAAGCTTGATTTGACATTGCTTGCATAAAAGCTTGAGCCCAGCTGGTTACTCCAAACTTTACTCCGTGAAAGAACTTGGATTAGTTTCTGCCATTAGAGGGAAATGAGAATTCTAGACAAAAAGGTTGTCACTCATAATAAACATAGTAATCTACGAAAGGTTTTCAATTTTGAAAACTAAGACACTTTTTTATCCTTTATACTACTTTTATCTCTAATTAAATATTATAATTTGTCTAATAAACATTTAAGATATCATTACACTTTGTTTTATGAAAGGTATTTTAGTAATCAAATAAATAATGAATGACATTTCTTAGTTTGTGTATAAAAGCAATTGTGACAACCTTTTAAAGACGGAGGGAGTATACATCTGTAACTAACTACATATTCCTTTATAACTAATTGGGTAAATGTTCTTACGATCATTAAACTATCATAGAGTTCTGTTTGGACCATTTAACTAATAAAGGTTTCGATTGAACCATTAGTTAATAAAAATGGTTCCAAATCAACCATAATGTTAAGACCATCAGATGTGCAAATCATGTCCACCTGCAAGATATAATGGTCGATTTTTCTATATTCATTTTAGGGTCCGGTAATTTAATTTTTTAACCACAAACTTTGCAACAGTTTGTAGCAAATATAAAGCATTCTCTCAACTATTTTTATTGATTGATAAAGTGGTCGGTTTGGTAACATCTTAATAAACTAATGGTCGATTTGGAACCATTTTAATAAATTAATGGTTTGTTTGAAACCTTTATTTAGATGAGTGGTCCAAATAGGACAGTAACGGTTTGTTATGACCCCTGTGCTAATTGAATTGAGTCTTTCTCAAACAACACTATGAATTAATTTAACTTTTGAAGCTTTGATTTGTGTCCAATAAGGAAAGAATGAATATTGATGCTTTAGCTATTTCACAAATTTCACATTTGAAGACACCATGATTGCATTTAGAGAGACTAGATAACTGAAAAAAAGAAATGGGTTTTAAAGAAGTGAATATGTATATTATTGTTATCACAGTGATGCATTTGTGAGCATTAGAATTTTTGTTAATGGAAGAAGCTAAGCTAACTAGCTTAAATGGAACTACTTGAAATGAATTAGAATGCTATATCTCATTCTTGACATGACTTATTGTTTGACTTGCACAGGAATTGAACCTTGGACTTTGGTTCAGAAAGTGGGTGATGCAGTTTTTGTACCTGTTGGCTGCCCTTATCAAATTAGAAATTTGAAGGTAACCACATTAATATCACATTTTTCACTTCTTTTTTCTTTGTTCTGCAGATGTATGTAGTGACTTGACTTCTCACCAAAGATGCGTATCCTTTCGAAACAAAACTTATATGATATAATTACAACTCTTTGAGTATAAAGAACCATATAAGTCTCTCTCTCACAGCTTAGATTAGTTTTAGGTAGTAGAAGGTCCTGGTTTGGTTTAGCCTTTAGAGAACATTTAAATTGTCATGTCCAAGGCTTAGAATGAAACCAAAGTATAAAGATCTATTTAAGTCTCTATAATAGCTTAATCTTTTCAATGAGTTGGTATACTAGCATTAATTATTGTGTATGTTTTTTGTCTCTCTTTGCAGTCGTGCATAAACGTGGCTCTTGACTTCGTGTCACCTGAAAATGTAAATGAGTGCCTCCAATTGACAGAAGAACTTCGCACTCTTCCTCAAGAGCATATCGCCAAAGAAGACAAGTTGCAGGTATATGTATATGTGTGTTAATGTATGTTTATATTTAATGCTCGTACCTATGTAGTCAAAATGAAATTCAAAAAATAGGAAGAATTACCCGTAGGTACCCATTGTTTCAAATTTTGACAAATAAGGACAAAGTTTACAAAATTTACAAATAGGTATCCAACATTCTGTTTCGTATCCTCCGTTAGTACCCCTTGTAAATTTTACCGTTAAGTGCCACGTGTCAATGACGTGATTATCTTTTCTTTCCAAAATAAAGTACCTAATTTTACAAAAATGGATAAATAGGTACCCGACGTTCTTTATTTGCAAATAAAGTTTTTTATTTTATTTATTGATACGTGACATTTAACGCCAAATATCATGATGAACATTAACGAAGGACATAAAACATAATGTTGGTTACCTGTTTGACATTATTATAAATTTGGGTATTTATTTGTCAAACTCACAAAACATTAGATATCCTCAAGGATTTTTCTTCAAATTATATAAAAATCCAATACTCCCCCATCTCCCAAATGAGATAATGGGTACTTTTCTCTCCCATTCACACAAAATTGTTAGTATTATCTTAAAAAAACAGTCCATTTCAAGTTATAGTTTCATTCTCTATACTATTTCTATCTTTATTTAAATATTAACATTATATTTATAATATAAAATATCAAGATATATTATAAATGACATATTAATAAACATATATGGTTAATAAATATTATTTTTTAATTTGTAAAAGTAGTCAACTTTTTGTAGAGAGTATATTTTATTGGTCTAATTTATTATTTGAGAAAATTCCATTTTTAGGCTATTACCTATGGCCTAAAAACTTTTTAGGCCAAACGTTTCATAAGTCACATTTTTAGACAAAACGTATTCAAAATGCCCATTTTTAGGCCATTTTACTAATTTCGTAGGATATTTTATAGATTTCAAGGATAATTTTGACACTTTTGATAGAGTTCCTAGTTTGTGATGTGCCCAAATAAACATATAGTTTATCTGAAATGCTTAAATTATCCTTGAAATTAATGAAATATCTCATAAAATCAGTGAAATAGCCTAAAAATGGACGTTTTAAATACGTTTGGCCTAAAAATATGACTTAACATTTTTAGGCTAAAAGTAATGGCCTAAAAATGGAATTTGCTCTTATTATTTACTTTCACCTTTTCTATCTCATCTCCATGGGACCATGGGGGCTAAAAAGTTAGAAATTTAGTGAGATTGGAGATATTGAGTCGTTTTTTTTAGATTAATTTCTATATACTCTTATGGAATGGGAAAAAAATAAAAGAAACAAAAGGGTTGAATATCTGATTGATGGGGGTTAGGCGATTAATTGACCGAGTCATGTCAAAAACTATATGTGCAGTTTGTTAGTTTAACTTCTACGGTCAGAGTCGAGCTCAAATTTGGATGAATTGGTACGAGATATTCAATCTTGTTTGTTTAATTTATTGATCGAACTCAAACAAACAAATATTTTTTAGTCAAGCTTGATTGTTCACTTTTTGTTGATGAAACAAAACTTTCAAGACTAATTTTTAAGATATGATATTATTGAAAAAAAAAAAAAAATTCTAACTATGAACTACACCCAAGGACGAGGCTGCACCCCCCCCCCCCCCCCCCCCCCCACCCACACACACACACTCTTCTTCCCTTTCCAACCATTGCACGTGTTTTCTCGATTTTTTCAACTTCTATTTACAGCTTCCATAGAAGCCCTAAAGAAAAGTTTAAAATAAAATAAAAAGGGAAAAAAAAACTGGATCTTGGATTTAAAGTTGAGTTTGGTAGACCTCCATGGTTTACATATATGTGCATGAGACCCCCTGTGGTATGAGGGTCGTTTAGTCCCTTTAGGCCCACACACCATAGCATTTGAGCTTCATTTCTGATACCACACCATAGGAGAAGTGAAGAAAATATGTGTTCATTAAAAAAAGTATTTGAATTTGTAACAGGTGAAGAAAATGATTATCCATGCACTGAGTGAAGCTACCAAGGTTTTGGAGAAGAAAAGTAGCCCGTAAGTCCTTGACACTTGTATAATACCATTTCAGCATTTATTGTCTGCATGATCTAGATTATTGACTTAACTTAACAAGATCACTAATGATTATACTTTTTTCTGCTTTCATTCATCAGGAGAGACTCAACAACTGAAACTTCATCATCATCGAATCCAGTCACCACTCAGCGCAAAAATTCAAAGAAGGCACAAGTAAGCCAATAATATCATCACTTATTCTCATTTGTATAATTTGTTAATTTCTATCCATGTGTCCTCTCAAAAAAGGTACATAGCAATTCCAACAACTTGGAAGGTGTTAAATCACATAAAAAGACAAAGCCATCACAAGGAGCAGAGGTAAGCAAGCTATTCTACTATTTTTAAGTCGGGTAGCAGCTCTCTTTGCAATTTTTATTTCATATCCTTTCAATTTACTCATAAAGGTAAATGGAAACTTCAACATATTGGATGACTTTGAATCAACGCTCCATGAAGTGCAACTCAAACATGAAAAGCCAGCCCAAGTAAGCCAACTACAATATTTTTTCTTCATTATCTTTCCCTCTTTACTTACTACTTCAATTCTCTCAAAAAGGTACATAACAATTTGGATGATCTTGACTCGACTTTCGATGAAGTAAGCAAGCCAAACTGTACACTTTGTCTATTCATATTAGTTGCAATTCTCTATTTCTCTTATATTAGGAAACATGACCTGTGTAACTGATTGATTAGTGGTATTCTGTTTAATTTATGGCTTAATTTTCACAGTCCCATATTATCCATCCTTAAACTGATTTCATAATCTATTAAACCCCAACCTAAATAGTTAAGTATTTTCTGGACAAGGTAAATATTAACAACAACATGGCTGATGTTGAAGCTACATACAGAACATTCCATCGTAAAAAGCTAAAGCCATCACCAGTAAGCCAACACCACTTAATTTCCTCAAAATATCTATTCTCAAGCATGATATGTATAAATAACATATCTTCTCATTTTCCCCCAGTTAATAAATGGAAACTCCAACAACAACTTGGATGATGTGGAATCAACATTTCAACAACTCCAGAGATTTCTCAAATCTCTACCCAATGACGACTTCAAATCAGCAGGATCAAAAAAATTGGGGGGTATGCCTTTACCAAAAGATCTCGCTAAGGCAATTTTCATGGACTTGATTAATCAACCTCTGAATGAATTAGCAGAGAAGACGTATGAAACAACCATGAAAGAAGCTCTAAATGTGTTATGTAAAAATCTTTCATTGTTTGAACATGAACAAGCAAATAGGCTGTTAGAGATTATAGACCAGTTTCCATTGATAACTAAAGAATGGAGAGACTCAGCACAGATTCAAAGCAATTGTCAACAGTTTCTAGACGATTTTGAGCAGAAAAAGAGCATGCTAGAGGAACTAGTGAATAATGAGTTGAACTTTAAAGTTAAATTTGCTGAGATTGAATGGGAAGAGAGTCAATTGGATAGTTTGGTGACAGCTATTAAAAGCAGTCAAGGCAGAACTGATACTCAAGATTTGTTGATAAAGATGGAAGCTGTTATTCTGAGGTTGAGGAACAAGAAGGCTGAGATGTTTGAGAAAAGAAGGGAAGAATGTGAAAAAGCTAAGGATCTTATGTGTTTGACTCAGGAACAAGCTGGAAAATTAGTGAAGGTTAGGACACAAATGAGAGATGCCAATGCTAAGATCTGTATTTTGACAAGCCGTTGGTCCAATCTGAGATCGTTGTTTCGTTAGTTAAAGGTATCTTTTTATCCTTTTCAACTTGTTCACTCTGTTTTTATATGATCTTGTTTTGGTTTTTTGAAAGAAAGATATTTATCAGGTTGTGTGTTGCAATGCACTTTGTTAATATTGTTAAATTCTTATGAAAACATATTGGTATTTTGGTATTTATATGATGAACTTGATTTAATCTTTGTTCAAAGTTTGACATTATGTTACAATTAGCTATTCTATGATAGTTGTGTTGAAATAATAAATGTCATTCAATATCCAGAATATTATGAACTAATAGTTAAATTGCTATTAGATTACATTCTAAATTCCATAAAAAAGGCAATTGAACACACCCTAGCTAATAGTTCTAAATTCTACTCTACCAAGCAAAATAGCACACATTGATTAAAACTAGTGAGTTCCAACTATTTACATAACACATATGTACAAGAAATGCAAAATGCTGCTACTTAGACATCATTTTAAAATAAACATACTTGTAATTCACTACCTTAATCCCTTATCAATTTTTCACCAGATTCCTTTGTTCCGGTACCTAAACAACCACAATCAATGTAAACCGTGAGAAACCAAACATTAAATAATTTACAGAAAAAGACCCGAGATTGTAAGTTACCAAGTGGATTTCCTGATGATTCATCACTATGGGAAGTTTGCGATTCACCACCCCCAAGCAATGAAGTAATCGCACCTTTTAGCTTCTCCACCACACATTCACCTTCAACTTCTCCTGCCCTCTCATTCTCTTCAAACCCCATACCTGTTCCACCTAGCTTTGCATCCCCTGAGATAGGGTCTGAGAGTGCTTTATCCTCTTCTCTAGGAATAAACTTCTCGGCCAGATACTCCTTCACAGGCACTCCCTTATCTTTAGTCTCAACTTCATTTACTTCTTGGGACATTTTAGTAACTTGCACCTCAGATATCGATGAACTTCCTACACCCGAGTTCAATGCTTGTGTCACTGCAGCTGCAGCAGCTATATCTGCATTGTCTGTTGATGTAGATGTAGATGTAGACTTAACTGACCCTGGTATAGCTTCTTTCTCCTCTATGTCTTGTGCTTTATTAGCAGAAGATAATTTTTTATCAGTATAGCTGCTCTGCTCCAATGGTTTAGCGTAATGTTCTTCCTCCTCTCTCATATGGGTAACATCACCGTAACCCCACTCAGATTCTACAACATCCTTTACAGAAGAAGCTACAGCATCCTTAACAGAGACTGCTTTATCCGCAATTGCCCTAGCAGCCGAAGAGATCTTTTCAGTGTATGTGCCCTGTTCTGGGCTAGATTGCTTACCATCGCTTAGAGCACCTGGTATCTCATCAGGTTTGCTAAGATCATAGTGTTTGGGAGTTGTTTGAGGAGTTGTTTGAGGAGTTTTGGAACCTTCCAAGGCCATATGAGGAATTGTTAGCGGAGCAAATTGATCATCATCACCGGAATATGATCTCACTTCTGATCCAACATTAGGTCTGCTTTCTGTTTCCTTTTCATCTTCAACACTCATTTCTCCAAATGAACTGACAAGTGGATCTATTCTCGCTTCTTCACCACCTGTTAGATGTAATAGACTTTAGTCATATCTTTTATCAATACCACCAAAGATATTATGCAAGTAACTTACGCTGAGATGTTGGATCAGTCACTTTGGTCTGATAATTAGAGGGTGGTATTGTGTTGGGCCAATCTTTTGGGGCATGTGGATCCTCCTCTAAGCCAGCCGGTGCACCAATTTTAACACTGGGTGCGTCAACATTTCCTTGAAGTTCTTCGCTAGGATCATATACCTTGGTAAAACCCATTCCTGAAGCAGGTGGTACGTTAGTATGCTCAGGCATATGAGAATGCGTAGGATATTCTTTGCACTGCCCAAATAGCCCACGATCCTCCTCTAAGCCAGGTGGTGCACCAAGTAGCCCCACATTTTCATCTCGATCACACGTCTTGCTGTAATAAGTCTTAGAAGCAGGTGTGGCATACCCGTGCTCGGACAATTGAGGCTCCTCCATAACAATCGGCTTTGATAAACTCCCTGCTGAATGTTCTTGGTCTTGAGTCTCCATAGCCATTGGGTTTGATAAACTCACCCCTGGATATTCTACATCTAATCCTGCTGGTGCACCAATATTAATTACTTTGGGAGTTATAATGCCCACATTTTCTTGTGGTTCTTGAACATTACTTGGATCAATATCCATTCTAGAAGCAGGCATTGCATGCCCATGTCCATGCCCGTGAGACTCCACAGCTGGATAATCTTCGCTCTGCCCATGCCTCTGATCGAATATATTTGGGTCACGTTTGAGTTCGTGTTCATGACTAAGGCTATGCTTGAGCGACTCCTTGAATCTTTTTGCCTTCTCCTTCATTTTCCTTAGCACTGATTTCTTCTCTTCATGATCTTCACCTACCCCTTCGATCAACCAACAATTATTCAATACACTTGTTTATAAATTTACATTCTGTTAAATTATACCCTTTACTAAGATTTAAGATAAAAGAACCGTATGAAGTTTTGATATCAATAATTACATTTTAAGTGTAAAAGTTTGTGTGAAAAACTGAGTAACAAATACTATGACACCTGATATACAAAGTCAAATATTAGAAGAATTGAAACCTTAGTAACAATAATTCATGTGATAACTCAAGCATTTCTTCTGAGACCAAATCTTACCATGCCAAAGGACTTACTCTAAAATGTATTTTAAAAAAAGAAAATCATGTGATAAAGTTTCTCATTAGCCCCACTCATATTATTAAACTTAGATAATTGGTGGATAAAACTTAAATATTGGTTAGGATGGTATTAAAGTATGAATATCAATATATATAAAATTACTCACTTACGACTTAAAGTATAAAACGATTTAAACTAATATGAAGTTACATTGTTGTGAACATGTTAAGCATTTAAGGATGACTGTATGAATATAAATAAATTTTGCAGTAGTTGTAACCGTTTTAAAGATTTCACTAACATTATCTAATCGGTGCATCAATTGCATTACATTAATATATATAATTGGCGTCTCAGTGTTATTTACTATACCACACAAACTGTATAATGAGTTGAAGTGATTATCTATCTGAATTGTTACCTGAGTGGCCGGGATGTGGTTGATTATGGCCATCGGGACTATTCATTTTGTGTTTGGATGCTTAAGCACTAACACCAAAAATCGATGAAAATAAGGACGCATGTAATTTGTAAATGACGACCGTTTTAGTTATTAGTAATACAGAAAGAAAGAAGAGTGCTTTATTTGACCAAATTTTGCATGGCTTTGGCACTCTATGTAAAGCACACGTACCCTTCTACGTAACTGCCACTCTTTGCTTTTAGTGACGCGTGTAATATAACTATTGTAAGACGTGGCATTATTGCCCTCCTTGCTACAATGCTTATTGTAATTCAAATACAGTTAAATTAATTATAGGATTATTGCCCAAACACCTCAAGTTAGAATTAATTTCCTCTCATTTCAACTATTATTTTTTTTTTCCCATAAAAGACACATATATTTTTTCTTTTTCATTTTCTTTTCCAATAAAAGAGTCATTTGAGTTATGGGAAGCTTTCTACTACTCAAACGTTGAGTAATGGGAAGTTTCCCATTACTCATTGTTCTTTAAAAAAGACAGTGTTTTTTATGGGTAAGGGTGTAAGGTGGCAAGTGCCTATTGGGCATTAACCCTATTATATCCTTTACTCATCTATAATTACCCTTGGGGTTTCTATGATCTTTTTATTGCTTCGTACTGTTCTGTAGTCGGGTTCGCTGACATGGTAGCTACTTATAACCAATTGTCCCATTTGGATATCAAGATGGATCGCCGTAAAAAAAAAAAGTTTAGTGACTGTGATCGTTATTCGTTAAAGTAGTCGTAATGATATAGCATGAGAAAACATATAAAAGATCGATAGTTAGTTTAGTGGTTAGACTACTCCGCAGAGACTAAGAGGTCCTAGAATCGAATTTTATTGGAGTCATAATGATTCTGAGTCAAAAGTGACTCTCATATGTATTAAAAAAAAAAATATATATATATATATAATAAAAAAAATTATTATTAATAACCAGGTAAAAAAATTTAAATTATTAGTGAAAAGGTGCACACGGATCGGGTAACCGACTCATTAACCCTAGGAAAGAGCCAACCCATATGCAGGTTTATGGTTTGTCAAACCGAAAACAAATCCACTGTTGTGAATTGGACGTGGGTTGGTTTTACTCGGGTTTGGTAGCGCGGGTTTGGTTTTGGTTTTTGCAGGTTAGGGTCGGTTTTGGTTTGGTTTCGGGTTCAATATATTTATTTCTCATTTGGTCCTTCAAGTAACATATATTTCTAAAACCAAAATCAAATTACAAGAGTACAAGTTTTACATATTACATAGCCAAAGGACCAAAATCAAACTAAATTACAATACATATTATTAAATCCAAAATCAAACTGAATTACAAACATTTTTAAAAACAAACTACAATAAATTCTTTGATTGTTTTCTCAATTCCAAGAGTTGAGTTTGAAAATACAAACATTTAATTCCTTTACTTCAATTCCTTTTAGAGATCTGACCCAAGGGGTCTTGAACACCCACCCCTTAGTCCTAACCCAACCCCATCTTCTAACTTTTCTCACTAAAGACCTCATACAGATTTTAACACTATAGCCTAAAATTCCATTTACATATTTACCCTTTTTTATTTTTTTCCACTATATATACTAATATATTCTAGAAATTTCTTAAAACCCTAAAACTCATTCTCTCTCCTACTTCTTTTTCCCGTAACCATCTCTCTTTATCTTCCATATCCCAAAAACCTCTCTCTCCCTTCAAGACTTGCGACCTCCTACCCCTCCCGTTTTACAAATCTGCTGGATCTCCACCGTTCACCACCTCAAAAACTGCTGCAAAGGAGAAGCGCCACCGAACAGAAGCCGAGAAGACAAGCATCGTTCATAGCTTCAATATTTTGCCGGAGTAAAACACAGGAGAGCTTCATCCCCCGGTTTGGAGGTGATAAAGAGGCGAAGATGTTTGCTGCCTTGGAGCCTTGTTCGCCGTCTTGGGTCCAACCTCGAGTAGCCACGAAGCTCACCGGAGAAGACAGAAAAGAAGGAGAAGGAGGTCGTGTGAGTATCGATTTCAGCCACCAGAGTTGTCATGGTTTGAGTTGCAGAAATCTGCTCGAGATCTGAGTAGGAAGCCACGAGCTCGTAGGTGTCGAAAACAAGGAGGTCAGCTCCTTAACCTTTTGCAACAATGGCGCACAGATACCGGAGAAGATGAAGCCATTCACAGATCGGGCTTCACATCCTCTGATCCCGGCGAAGCCTCCAGAAGCTTCAAGCTCAGTCGCCGGCGTGTCGTTAGGCAAATTCTGGCAGAGTTTTTGGGGTTACTTCGAGCTTAGGCGATGATGAGTTTAGAAGTGATGAGTGTGGTTTTGTTTTTACCGGTTTAACCTGATTGATTGACCAAATCTAGTTTAGATTTTTTTTTCTTTTTTTAATCGAACAGTGATGTAATTTTTGGTTTTCTTATGGATTAGTTAGTTTTAGTTAGTTTTTTTTCATGTTGAATGATGTGTTGTAAAAGTGATACTCAAGCTTTTTTTTAATAATACTCAGTTTTTTTCAATAATACTCGGCTTTTTTTATAGAATACTCAGCTTTTTTAATATAATACTCATCAATTTTTGTAGAAAACTCGTCAATTTTTATAGAATACTCATTTTGTTTTAGAAAACTCATCAATTATTTTGAAACTCTATATTTTTTTTCCGGTGGTCGGTGGTCGGTGGTCGGAGGTCGGAGGTAAGTGATAGTGGAGAGAGATGAACAGTGACATCACTCCTTTTGTCTTTTAGTGTTTGTAAGGGTATTTTAGTATTTGGTCATGTTTGAGGTCTCTTTAAAGAAATAAGATTTCCACTAGTTTCTTTAAACCAAAAATTTGGTCTCTAAGACCCTATAGGCCAATCACCCTTCCTTTTAGCTCCTTATTCACTTCCAAGTTTCCATCCCTGTTTGATAAAAATTGTACATAAAGATGTCTCTTTTGTTAGTACCAAGCAAGTATGAACTTATAAATTACATAAATGAAGAAATCATATTCTCAGATTGTTAAGGACTTGAAAAGTAATTTAAAAAACTTTCAATATATCATTATTGGCTATGAACTAGTGCCTCAGATTAGCAATATAATCATCACTGGCACTTTACCTATAGGGACAAGGGACATGGTCAGTTTTCTTAAACAACCTACAATTTTCAGACATATAGTGAATGAACAAAAAGATGTCATCTCAAATGAATTACACTTCCTCAGCTGAATTGTACAATAAAATGCACCTGTACAAATTACAATAACCCTAAATGGCATCATAGGAAGTCCATGAGTTGCATTCTTTATTCTATATGTATAGGTAAAGTGAAATGCAAGTTATTTAAGTATAAAACTGAATTATAACTTACATAAGGTTATTGGCTAATTGATTGAACC
The DNA here is from genome assembly GCA_029959085.1 of Nemophila menziesii. Classification (NCBI taxonomy): domain Eukaryota; kingdom Viridiplantae; phylum Streptophyta; class Magnoliopsida; order Boraginales; family Hydrophyllaceae; genus Nemophila; species Nemophila menziesii. The sequence continues at coordinate 24,118,967 of JARWIR010000001.1, read as the reverse complement.
TGTTAGAGTGGATTGGGGAGTCTCACTCACACTTAATTCATCCAAGCCATAATAACCTAAATAAGAAATTAAGAAAAACTCCAAGTTAGATAGTATTTAATATTTATTAATATATATACTCTCTAATTGTAATAAAAATCAGTGAAGTGCTAAAAAATTATTCATATTAGTTGTACCATGCTTCCTAGAATTAGCTGCATATAAATGTTCACAATATTTGCAAACTGGTCTTATATTACCATCTTCATAAGTAATAATTTCAAAGTTTTTCCAGCAATTAGAGGTTTCTTTCTTAGATTTTTTAGGTATAATGGTTTACTACTAGAGGAGGGGGGGGGGGGGGAGTGTTAATGGATCAGAAGAGTTACCAACAGGTGTTTGATCAACACCTTGAGTAGGTTGTAAAGTAAGATAAATGATGGATTCAGATTCATCATCCATTATCACTAATCTGCAAAACACAAACAAATAATCAAAGTAAACATTAGTACATTAGACATAATAATCATAATACTAACCTAATAGTATTTCGAAAATCAATTACCTTATTACTAAGCTAATACAATATATAAAATACCTTAAATATTTTAGATTTTTTAGAAAAATCAATTTGGTTTCAAAAAAAAATTAAACACATTTAAAAAACCTTAGAACTACACTAGATCTTCAAATACAATGCAAAAGAATTGAAATTAAGGAGGATTAAAGACGAGAGAGAAGAGATTCAAACCTGAAAAGGGGTTTTTGAAGAATACAAACCATAACATCAGCCTTTTATATCATTCCAGAAAATCCCACATATTATTAACTATTAAGTATTAACCATGGCTTAATCGATTAATCACGGTAAGCTCGTAAATCAGAGGTGAACATCATGAGAGAAGTCACTCACATTAAATTCGGACCTCAAAGGTTGTTGAAAAAATCCTCCAAATAATTAATGCGGAGTACTAAAGAAGGCATAAAGGAGACGGCGTGAGATGGGTGAAGAGACGGATAATAGAATATAGCGAAAAGAGAAGGGATAAAGGCTAGGGTTTTTAGCCTTTATTGTGTAAGAGACAAGAGAGAGAAGACTTAGCGTATAAAGGACTACCAAATGAGGTGGGATATTTTATCCCACCATTTATATATGAAGATATATATATATATATATATATATATATATATATATATATATATATATATAAAATTGTTGGGCCACTTTTGCGGGTTAGGTCGGTTAACCACGGTTTGGGCTTTTCTAAAACCGTGGCCCGGTCCAAAACCACCAAAAAAAATATTTGGGCCCATAAGAACCCATAGTTTATGCGGGTTGGACTCTAGCGGGTTGGTTGTTTTCTGCGGTGTTGCGGTTTTCATGTGCAACCCTAGTTTGTATTGCTATTCCTAACAACAAATTCTTAATCCTTTAATGACCAACCAAATAGTCACTAAATGACCGCGCTATAAATACAACGGATTTGGCAGATACTACTATAGCATAGCCGCTTCTTTTGAACCCTTACCCAAAAACAAAGTTTTTTATCTTAATTTTGATTTCACCGAAACCACCAATTGCTGCCACTGCTGCCTCTTCGGTCATCAGAGACCACCATGATTTGCCCAACTCAATATGACTCATTTTCATAATGTAATCTACCATTTTATTTGAGATATTTCTCCACCATTTTTATGAAAAAAATTTACAATTTCATTTGTTAATACTTTATATTATGATATTTTTTAAGCAATATTATGATATTAAACTTGTTGATGGATGTAGTTGAATAATATATGTAATTGATGTCTCCCTATTTGTTCTAATTATTATCCCTTTGGAGACATCCTTTTAGGTGAATAAATGACTTATTTGATAGACTTTTATGCTTATTTGAACATATTGCGCTTTCTCCCCTTGGAAACTAACTATTTGCGTTTTATGAGCTTTTGTGCGTTAATTTGACTATTTTTAGTGCAAAGTTAATAGGTTCTTGAATTTCATGAAAGACCAATCCAAGGAGGAGAAGTGAGAATTAAGTCTTAGGGTATTTTAGAGTGTTATAAAATGTTTTTACTCGAGTTTCTATTTTTAGAGTGCACTTTCCTAATTCTATTTCTTGATTTATTGATTTTTTCGTTTTAAGCATATGTAGTTTAATTATTTATTTATTGTGAAGCTTTAAAAGATATATGGTAATTACTTAGAGACCAAGTTGAGATAAAGAAGTAAAGGAAAGATATATACATGGAAATAAGAAGATTAAGGAAGGATATATGCAAAGAAGGAAAAGATAAAGCTGCCTTATGAATCTGAAATTCCAGCCACGTTTCAAAGACGAGTCTATAACTTAAGATTAGCTAGGAATCTGGATGAGTGTTCTACACCAATAGAAAGCTCTTTCTGAGACAAGCGGTTTCATATATTAGAACTCCTCAAACGGATAAGTATTAAATGAGATATGACCAAATTAAATCAGCAGCAGAATCTTACCTTTCCTAGAATTTAGGGCTACGAATTTAAGAGTTCTTAACTTGTCTTCCACTCCAAGTAATTTTGACATAGGGTTCCCTAACACCTACAAATACACCCCTTAGCCTCCTCTTTTCACACACTTCAGAGAATTACACAAGAGGCTTAAGGCTTTCATGTCAGAGCAAGAAGGCAAGGAGAAGCTAGTGCTGGAGAAATCCTGTTCTTCCATCAACAGTCATCCTACCCTTTAGGCTATGCTGTAGATCTCCCCGCCTAGGCGTGTCTAGGCGCCGCCTAGGCGTCAACTCCCCCATCAACCGCTTACGCCTAGTTAAAATTCTAGGCGTTTTTGCCTAGCGCCTTAGTCACCGTGGAATAGGCGCCTAGCCCGGCTAGGCCCCGATTAATGGCAAAAAATAGCCGCCTAGGCGCCGATTAATGGCAAAAAATAGCCGCCTAGGCGCCGATTAATGTAAAAACATGCCTGCATAGACCTTATTGTTATTTTTCTTATTCTCGAGAATTTTTTAGTTGATATTATAACTCAATTTTTAGTATTTCTTTATTTACTATAGTGCTGTTAAATGAATTTTATGACTTATATAGTTGAAATAGCTATAATTACTACACATATATTAATAAATATACAAAATTACACATCGGGATTCAAAACCGTATAATTCCGCCTAGTCCCCGTGTAATCACGCCTAGGCACTAGGCCCCGGTCGACCGCCTAGCACCCAAAACCGAGATCCACAGCATAGCCTTTAGGTTATCAATTTATCTTTTGTGTTTGAACATGAATTCATTTTATTTAATCTTAGTCTTTAATTTTCTTATGAGCTAAATTTCTTTATACTTGAGAATCGCATTAAAGGGATGAACCTTAATTAATTAATCTATGTTTTGAATTTGGGATTGTTTAGATTTAAATAGGATTGAGTTTTATATATTGGATATTACTTTTGTTTTCATTACTAATTATTTTAGGAACAACTAGAATTAGCTTTTAGTATTTGGGCTATTCACTTTAGTGGCGAAGTGATCATCCGACAGGGGGGTTTGAATACAGATCTAGGTAATACCCGTGTAATGTCCGTTATTGACCGACAGGCTTAACTAGTTACACAGCCAATGAGGTAAAATCATATCATCCGAAGAGGCATATTCGACCATACAGGTGTTTATGATACTTTAGGATAGCTTCTAGGTCCACCTGACAGGGGGTTAGGAGATATCAGAGTCCCGACTAATATTATAATTCCAATTCTACCCTTAAACGTAACATAGGTTATATTATCTTCTACCTAGCCTTTTCTAGGCTTAGGAGCAACCTCTTCACTACCAAGGTCTTGGGTAATGATTGGTGATTAAATTAAACCTTAATGGCTATCTAGTTAGGCAAAGAATCAAAACTAGACGATTATGTGGTGTTGTCAATAACTAAGAATAATCCTAAGATTGACCAAATCTAAGGATGTAAAAATAAGTCAAAACACATAATAACAATATACGCCAAGCTCAATCAATTAGAATAAACAAATAGTAGTATTGAATTTAAGACAAAATAATAACCCAACAATTAAAAGTAAAACTTACAGAATAAAAGCTTAGAAGTATGGTTGAGCATAAATCTATAGCTAAATACCCTAAATATAGAGAAGGTGAGATGTAGAAGAGGAGTTTGTCACTCTCCAACTTCTTCTTCTTCTTCTTGTCTTCATCTATAGGTCAGCTTGCTTCTTGGATGAATAGCTTGATTCTAAGGATGAATATTAAATTAAAGGACTAAACTATTATTAAAAAGTGAGAAAATACAAGTAAGGACTAAGCCTAATCTTGAAACTGAGCAAGGACATGTTTACAATGGTTTAAGGGTGTATTTATAGGTGTTTAGGAAGACCTAATTCGTTTTCTTGAAGGAGAAGTAAGTAGTGGACTCCAAGCCCAACTCAAATTCGTAACCCTAAAAACATGCAATCAGGTCCGTTTTTCTTTTGGTCCTAGCAGCTTCAATAATCATCCGTTTGACGCGTATGAGTATACCAAATTCATCGTCTCGGAAAGATCTTCAACTTTGCTCTTGACCGTTTCTCCAAATTCCACACCGTTCTTGAGATATAAGCTGATTTGTGGTCGTAGGTGCAGAAATTCAGGATTAAGGCAGGTTTTCCTTTTCCATGTTTTTAGCTTTTATTTCCTTATCTCCAATTACCATGCTTATCTCTTTCCATATCTTGTAGTCTTTGACTTGGACTCTAATTAATCTCCATAATTATCTTTAAAGCTTCACACTAAATAAATAATTAAACCCAATATGCTCTAAAAATATTATTTTACTAAATCAAGACTCAAAATAGGAAAGTGCACTATTTCTCAAGAAATTCGACTCCAAGACTTCCTAAATCACTAAAAATGATGTCTCATCCTAATAAAAATCTATCACAAATGAGGAGACATCAAGACCCCCAACTCAAAGTTGTATCGTCCCGATACAATAAAGATAAAAATAAAGGGAAGTCTCTAAATACACACCTAGGTCAATTAAGCACAGAGGGAAGAAGATAGCAGAATATGGAGAATAAACTTAAAGCAACTACTCAGAAAATTTCATGTAATAATATTTAAAAACTACATACCTGTACACTTCTCATATCCACATTCAACACAGTTTGAATGCAAGATTAGATTAGTTTCGCAATGTAAGAAGGATTGGGACTTTACTCAGTTCACCAAGGAAGCTATAGATTGTTCACCGAACTTCACTAGTATAATTCTAAGGATTGTCTCCTCATTTGTGATAGATTAATGTTAGGATGAGAATCATTTTAAGTGATTTGAAGTCAATAATGTCGATTTTCTTGAGTTTCAGTGCACTTTCCTATCTTGAGTCTTGATTTGTAGAATTATTATTTTTAGAGCATATTGGGTTTAATTGTTTATTTAGTGTGTAGCTTTAAAGATAATTATGGAGATTAATTAGAATCAAAGTCAAAGACAACAACTTATGGAAAGAGATTTGCATGGTAATTGGAGATAAGGAAACAAAAACAAAAAAGATGGAAAAGGAAAAGCTGCCTAAATCTGGGATTCTGCATACACGTCCAAAGATATGCGTTTTTACCTAAGAAATACGCCGATTTTGGTAATTTCCTTCTTAAGGGTCAAGATAATTCTGCTGCGATTCTTTTGGTATCTTATGGAGCTCAAACCGACCAATAACGAAAAAGATATGCTCAAAACGGTCCAGCAGTGTTTATCTTTATTTCCATACGAATTTGAGTTGGGCTAGAAGTCCATTACCTTAACTCTTCCTCAAGAAAACGAATTAGGTCTTCTAAACACCTATAAATACACCCTTATATCACTTGTAATTCGACCCTATTTAACCCTTGCCTCATAGTAATTAGTTCTTAAGGTTTTATTCTTCAAGTTTATTATAGAGAGCAAGATGATGTCTTTTGTAATTTCTTTTAGTTTATTTCCATCATATGAATTAAACTCCCCATAGCTTGGGTTTTGCATCATGTATAATCTATGAATTCTAATTCTTCTATCTAAGTTTCTTTGGGAATTATATGTTTTAATCATATTAGCTTCTTACTTAATATTTGTTTATGTGTTTTGATTTAATGTCTTTCCTAGAACTGATCACGTTAGGATTGTTTTAATAGTAGTTAGATGGTCTCCTTGACAGGGTGTTTAACTATTGAACCGCCACATAATGTCTAGTGTCGATATTAGTTCTGACAAAACATGATTCTAACTAGATAGTCATTAGGGTTTGTTTTAACCACCATATCACCAGGATTGCAGTATTTGCTTAGGGCCTTGGTGGCGTTTGATAACCCTAATATAAAACACTTCTTGGTTGTGCCGTAGCCCCCTTAGTCGCTCTCAAGGTCTAAGGTATGGGAATTTAGAATCCTAACTAAGTATACCAAGAGCTAATATTCTCCCTTATTAAATAGATTTATAGATAGAATTAGAAGGATTAGTGCATACTAGCAAAACCTGAGCTATACTTCTCATCTCATATTTCTTATATTTTATTTTATTGTCTTTAATTCTTAGTTTTAATTCTTATTTTCGAATTCTCTTTGCTTTAATTTACTGTCTTCTAATTATTTACTTTTACTCGATATTTCTACTCACGCGATTAACACACTTAAGTCCCTGAGAACGAACTCAACTTACTAACTAAAACTTGCATATGTCCTATAATACTTGCAGTACTGTGCCTGTCTAGGGTGAGAGTGCGTAATTTCTTGGCTTATTTTAATCTTATTTTTATCACACCCTAGGCGACACCAAGTTTTTGGCGCCGCTGCCGGGGACTTGTGTCTCGTTAGCGTGTGGGATATCTATTTCGAGTACTAGTTTTTAATTAGTTTTTACTTTTCAGTTTTTAGTTTTTATTTTTCCAGATTTACGCCTGTGGTTTGCTTTAGTCTTTTTCAGGTTTCACAGTGTTTAATTCTTGGCCTCCTTTATCGGAGCCTGAGAGGAGCTTCAGACCTTACAACAAACGAGTTCGTGAGGAAAGAGCCTTGAGAAGAGTAATGGCAGCCCAAGATCCACCACTCGGTGTACCCCTTGGTGGAGTACAGAATAACCAACCAGGGATCCAACAACAAGATCCACCACCTGGTGTACAATTACCAGCAGGAGGAGTTAATGGGCAGAATAACCTTAATAATCAACAGAACCGAGTTGAACAAGACCTTCCTGGCCATAATGTACCATTCCATGTTCAACCCATCGGTTACCGCCCTCCTGAGATTCCGAATATCAAATTTAGACCCGATCCGGGTATGCTCAGTCAATTCCAAAGTTTCGGACTCTATACTGGTACAGCTATTCAAGATCCGGTAAAAGCGATTCAGAAGTTCATGCAGATTTGTGATGCCTACATTACTCCTGGCATTACATGCGAGCAACTGTATTGTCATATGTTTGCGTTTTTCTTGACCGGAAGAGCTAGCGATTGGCTAGAAAGACAACCCCATGGGACCATTCATTCTTGGAGAGAACTTCAAGCCGCGTTCTTTAACCGATTTTATCCGAAAAGCATGAGACTTAAAGATCAGACCGAGCTTGCAAGATTTTGCCAAGAAGATGGAGAAACAGTGGGAGAAGCATGGACAAGGTTTCAACAAAAATTAACTAGATGTCCGCTCCATGGTTATACACCTGCTCTACAACTTGCTATGTTCTATGAAGGTCTTAATGATAAAGGTAGAGAAAAGGTGGATAACATTGGAAAGGGTAATTTTGTGTCCATGAATCACAATGAAGCTTCCGAGGTTTTGGAAAATATTATGGAACAAGAAAGAAGTTGGCCTTCAACGCGAGCTTCTGTAGCAAAGACCCGAGGAACGCTTTGTTTAGATGTAGAAACTGCGAACTCAGCTCAAATATCCGCGTTAGAAAATCAAATCAAAGAGCTAAAAATAGCAATGGAAAAGAATTTAGCCGCTACAAAAGTAGTACAAGAAGCACAAGGTTGTCAACAATGTGGAGTTAACGATCATACATGGGAAGAGTGCGAATCAAATCCGCAATCTATTTACTTTATATCCAACCGATGGGGTAACCGAAACCATCCGGGTATGCAGTATTCAAATCCAGAAGGGGCTGCCAATCCTGGTCATTATCAACCGCGCCCCCAGAACAACTCTTTCCAAGAGAGAGGTCAGTATCAAAATCAATATCAGAATAGACCTGCTCCCCCACAACAACCTGCTCAAGATGCCTATGCCGATTCATTAGATCAGAAAGCTTTACCTCAGTATCCGCAAGAAGGATCTATGGACAATCAACAGATAGTACAAGCTCTAGACCGTTTGACCACGACTATAAACGCTCAGGATGAAAAGGTCCGAGGACACGATGCCATACTTCAGATGTTAAGTACCCAGGTAGAATAGTTAAACAAAGTGTTAACAAATGTAGTAGAACAAAAGGATGTAAAGGCAATCGAAGGAGGTGAAAACAATGTTGGGTTTGAAGCTTGCAAGGCTATATGCCTTGAAATCGAAGAAGCAATGGAGGAAGCACCGCATGCTGCCGTTAGTGCCGTGGAAGTTCCGAGTACTAAAGAAGAACCAACCAAGTCTAGCCCCGTGGAATCTGACTGTTCTGAAGTTTATGTGGAGGACGATCAAGAGAAAGCCGAATTTATACAATTACTGAGGAAGATGCAAGAGGAAATTCGATCGGTTGTGGATTATGCAGCTGAACTGGCTAAAGAGAAAGAGGAAGAGGCCTCAAAGGAGGAATCAGAAGATGAAGTTGCACCTGCTGTGCATGAGGAGAAAGAAGAAGAGAAGGTGGAATCGCCACCTATTGTTCAACCAGTGTCATCAACTATTCCCGATACAAATCCTAAGGATGACATTGTACTCAAGACATTTGTAGAGGCGTATCAACCTGAAAATATCAACGCCCAAATGCTTGAGAGTGCGAAGAGAGGACTTACACCGCAACAAGTTTATACGCAAATTATTCCTGAGAAGGAGGCGAGTGTAGAGATCCCAAGAGAGAACCGGAGGGTTTCAAGAAGAAGTGAAAGAGAGCTACCAACTAAGCTTAAAGATCCGGGAAGTTTCAACCTTCCTATTCAATTACATGGTATGCTCAAGGTGAAAGCGATGTACGATGTGGGTTCTGGTGTGAATCTTATGCCTAAGTCCGTGTTCGAGAGACTTGGACTTCAGAAGTCAGAGAAAACTCCAGTGAAGTTGCAGTTTGCTGACAACTCAGTGAAAAGGACATGGGGAACAGTGGAGGACGTCTTAGTCCGAGCAGGTAATATCGCCATCCCTACTGACTTTGTTATTCTTGAGTTTGATGCAGATAAGCATGTTCCAATCATACTTGGACGACCTTTCATGGCCACAAGTCAAAGTGTGATCAACTTCCAAGAAGGGACCATCACCCTTCATGCAAAGAATGTATCCGAGACCTTCTATGTCTTGGGTAAGAAACCGAGGAAGTTAGATCCCACAGTTCCTATCATCCATAGTCTTTCACATCACAAAGTCCCTCCTGAGGAGATCCACTTAAAGCCTGTGGATACTGAGCCAAACATTGAGTTTGGGGTTGGCCATGAAGTTCTATGGAAAGCTCACAAACGCGAGAATAGGCCACGAAGTTTCAAAGACTCGTGGATGGGACCATTCATTGTCACTAAGGTTGTTTCAGCCAAGGTGATAGAAAGTCGCCCCAAAACTGGGGTCAAGCGCAGATTAGTTGACGTTCATAGCCTTACTCGTTGTTGGGGAGGCTATATTCGCAAATCTGGACAGAGGTAACACGTCTAACTTTGAAAGACGTAAAACAAAAGTGCTGTACGGGAGACAACCCGCAGTTTTTTATGTTTTAATGTCTTTTACGTTTTTAGTTTACGTTTAATTTAGTTGTTTTTAGTTGATAATGCATATTTGAGAAAGGTATTAGTGTTTTTGGTGTGTAGGAATTGGAGAAATCGAGTTAGGGAAGAAAACGAAAAAAAATTGACGGTGACCCCCTTGGTGGGGGCAAAGGTGTGATAAAATAATAGATAAATAAAGATAATAATAAAGAGCACACACCCTTGAGAACCACGGAACTCACTGCAAGTATCACAGATCGTTTGCAAGTTTTAATGATAAGTTAAGTTCGTTCGCAGGGATTTAATCCGTTAGCTCTACTTATGTTTAACAAGCGTAGATGAATTTAGATGTTTATATAAAAATATAATAAGATAAATAAAAATCTAACGCTAATAAATATATAATGAAAACAAATAAATAAGATGAATGTAAGTCAGATAAATTAGGATTAATATTATGAGTCTATTTTACTGAGTTGTTATTCTAACTTGTCACAGATTAAGCATTATATATTAACCAGGATTCTAAATTCTACCTAGCCTTTTCTATGCTTAGGAGCAACCTCTCCACTACCAAGGTCTTGGGTAATGATTGGTGATTAAATCAAACCTTAATGGCTATCTAGTTAGGCAAAGAATCAAAACTAGACGATTATGTGGTGTTGTCAATAACTAAGAATAATCCTAAGATTGACCAAATCTAAGGATGTAAAAATAAGTCAAAACACATAATAACAATATACGCCAAGCTCAATCAATTAGAATAAACAAATAGTAGTATTGAATTTAAGACAAAATAATAACCCAACAATTAAAAGTAAAACTTACAGAATAAAAGCTTAGAAGTATGGTTGAGCATAAATCTATAGCTAAATACCCTAAATATAGAGAAGGTGAGATGTAGAAGAGGAGTTTGTCACTCTCCAACTTCTTCTTCTTCTTCTTGTCTTCATCTATAGGTCAGCTTGCTTCTTGGATGAATAGCTTGATTCTAAGGATGAATATTAAATTAAAGGACTAAGCTATTATTAAAAAGTGAGAAAATACAAGTAAGGACTAAGCCTAATCTTGAAACTGAGCAAGGACATGTTTACAATGGTTTAAGGGTGTATTTATAGGTGTTTAGGAAGACCTAATTCGTTTTCTTGAAGGAGAAGTAAGTAGTGGACTCCAAGCCCAACTCAAATTCGTAACCCTAAAAACATGCAATCAGGTCCGTTTTTCTTTTGGTCCTAGCAGCTTCAATAATCATCCGTTTGACGCGTATGAGTATACCAAATTCATCGTCTCGGAAAGATCTTCAACTTTGCTCTTGACCGTTTCTCCAAATTCCACACCGTTCTTGAGATATAAGCTGATTTGTGGTCGTAGGTGTAGAAATTCAGGATTAAGGCAGCTTTTCCTTTTCCATGTTTTTAGCTTTTATTTCCTTATCTCCAATTACCATGCTTATCTCTTTCCATATCTTGTAGTCTTTGACTTGGACTCTAATTAATCTCCATAATTATCTTTAAAGCTTCACACTAAATAAATAATTAAACCCAATATGCTCTAAAAATATTATTTTACTAAATCAAGACTCAAAATAGGAAAGTGCACTATTTCTCAAGAAATTCGACTCCAAGACTTCCTAAATCACTAAAAATGATGTCTCATCCTAATAAAAATCTATCACAAATGAGGAGACATCAAGACCCCCAACTCAAAGTTGTATCGTCCCGATACAATAAAGATAAAAATAAAGGGAAGTCTCTAAATACACACCTAGGTCAATTAAGCACAGAGGGAAGAAGATAGCAGAATATGGAGAATAAACTTAAAGCAACTACTCAGAAAATTTCATGTAATAATATTTAAAAACTACATACCTGTACACTTCTCATATCCACATTCAACACAGTTTGAATGCAAGATTAGATTAGTTTCGCAATGTAAGAAGGATTGGGACTTTACTCAGTTCACCAAGGAAGCTATAGATTGTTCATCGAACTTCACTAGTATCTAAAGATCCACTTAACTACTCTCTATTGGTTCAATCACTTCTCGATTACATAGCAAAGAATCAAAAGGTCTTTAAGGTTGTAATTTAGGCTTAGGGACGGTATGATAAGTATATTTGGATAATTTAGAGTGAGCTTTTGGCTCTCTCCTCACTAGCCATCAACGAATCGCTCTAGAGCTTGAGTTACTCTCATAAAACGTTTCTCACTCAACCCAATGAATTCTTTGATGCACAAAGTAGCATCCCCAATAACCCTATTAAAGCATAAGATGTTCACATAAAAATTCCACTTTGCCGGTCCGAATATATATATTTTCTTTTCAAATCAATTTTTCTTTTGTATAGCTATGACTCTCTTTTTAATGATGAGATATCACGCTATTTTTCTCATATATATTTTTCTTTTAATGCCCTTGTTGGCAAATTTAGCTCGTAACTTCTTTTTCATTCACTATTACCCCGGCAAAGGGTTACAATAAAAATCTGTGAATCATCATTGATATAATAACAGAGCACAATAAATAAGCTCAAAAATCCCATCCAAATAATAATTCCCATAATGGTGGACCCACCACCCCAAACTCAAGCTCTAAAACAACTGTCTATGCATCGCGATTCGAGTGCGGGTCATATGGAAAAGTCCTATAATCTAAAGGGATATGGCTTATAACGTGTTTCAATAAAAAGCTTTAGAAAGGATAGAAGGGGCTTAGAAGGATATAGCATATAAAATCAAAATAACAAGGTGAGAAGGTTAAGGTATAAAAAGGCTTCAAAGGCTTCAAATATGAAAGAACCGCCTTAATCACTTTCTACACTATGTAATTTCGTTATTTTCTTACCTTTATCACTTCCATCAAACGGTTTGTCAACTAGTTTGGATCTCACAACCTACACACCGCTCATGGCTCCCTGAGATCGAACATACTTTCTATCGTATTGCTCACTAATCTTCTCTTTACTATCAACGTGTGTTTTCCTGTAAATACTCAAAGCATACAAATAACATAGCTCATAAACATACTACTTCCTATCATTAATTCACTGAGCTTATGCTTTCAAGCTATTCAACACACTCTACATACATATTAAACCTTCTCATAAAAAATTTAATTTTACCTAAAAACAGACTAATGGAGATGAGAGACAACGAATCCCCACACCCCCAACTCAAAAATGAGTCGTGTCCCCACGACTCGAAAAGACTCAAAAATAAATTAAAAGAAAATTAAAATTTTACATATATGCACATATAGAAGAGGTAAGGAAGAAAGAAAACATACTCTTCGAGGCTATTTACCTCGCCTGATCAATACCCGAAATAGGGTGCAGTGCTTTCCATGTATGTAAATTTCCATGCATCACCAATTTAGTTTTTCCCTTACATCTTCTTATACTCCATCCCAATCAATCACACTCTAGAAATCTCTTGTTTATCTTCTTCCAACTTTGCTCTTGAATAATCTCTCATGTGAAGGTGTTTATCCAGGAATATGTTTTGAAAATAGCTACTAGCATCCCAGAAGCTTTTATTCACCTTGGTTAGATGGATCTTGATAGGAAGAGGTTATGGTGTCTTCTCTATGACTTTTTGCTCTTTGAATTCACCACTGCATGCTTTCCTCTACTCACTTGTCCCGATTTACCTTATAATTTATTCCTGAACTAGTACCCATCTCAATTGAAATCTTCTAGAGCTTACCCAATACCTTGCTTTGATTCTTCATATCCCATAACACTTGATAATTTCTCTATTCTCTTCATCATCTCTTTTGACCCCCAACTCAAAGCTTTGAACACTCTTGAATTTTGTAACTATTGATCATAGGTGGAACAAGCTTTATTTGGGTTAGGAAAGGTGTTAGGATGATTATTCTCTATGTGGGTATGATTGAATCAAGCTTTAATATATGGGTTTAAGGAATTTGAGAAGAAAATTTTGAAATTTATGGTTTTGATTCTTAGTTTCTAGGTGTTTTGATATGATTTGGGTGATTGAATCTTCTTTGTAATGATGTAGGGAAGGTTTTGGATGTGTTTTAATGGTGATTTGGTAGTGTTTTGATGTTAGGTGAAGGTTTGTTGAAGCTTTAATGGAGTTGGGAGAGGTTTGGGGAAGAAGGAGAAGCTTCAGGATTGAAAAATTCGTAATAGAGCAACCTCTTCTCCCTTATAGCCTAAAAAACGCGAAAATTTCCTCTCTCCAGCGTTGTCGGGCGGTATACCGGCCATGGGTCCCGGTATACCGTAGCTCTGGCTTTCGAAATTCTTCCTCTCGGCTTAAAACCCGAGTCTATAACCCGTGGCACGGGTTTTCTGGCCGGCATACCGGAGTTCTGGCCGGTATACCGGTCTTGAACGAAAACCTCCCCAATAGATAGATCTCAAAAAGTTATGCAGTTTAGGCTCAAAGATCACCTGATTCCGACATCCGAGTGCAAAGATATGACTTGCCGAAATTTTCTCAGATTGTGTCCAGAATTTTTTTTTCCAGCTGCATCGGGCGGTATACCGGAGCTTCTGTTGTTCGAATTTTTACCTCTTGGCATAAAACCCGAGGCTTCACCCCGTGGCACAGGTTTTTGACCTGCGGTATACCGGAAGCAGGTCAGAAACTCCCAAAAAAACTTGTTTTTCGCTTCCCAACTCGATTTCTTTAATACCAAACATCCAAAAATACTAATACCTTTCTCAAATACGCAATATCAACTAAAAACAACTAATCTAAACTAAAACTAAAAACATAAAAACATAAAAATTACTATGGGATGTCTCCCAAAGGGCACTTTTGTTTAATGTCTTTCAAAGTTAGACGAGTTACCTCGGTTATTTCTTTTTATAGCCTCCCCAGCAGTGAGTGAGATGATTAACACTTACCAACTCGAGCTTGCAACCTTCGATATCTTTTATTTCGACCACTCCTTCTGAGATTATTTGCGTGATAACGTAGGGCCCCTTCCAAGAACTTCTATGTTTGGGATTTGGAGGTTTCCATGCTACCTCGTCTCCTACCCCAAACTCAATCTTTTTCTCCATGGTTTCTTGGAGACTTTCAGGTTTTTGGCTTCTTGGTTACCGCTCTGATTGGATATAGTTCTTTTGACTTCTTTTTCCTCTTCTTTCCCGAAACATAGAATGTTTCAGAATCATTTTCAATACTAAGAGTCACGGTTCCTTCATTCACATTCACTATGGTATCGCTGGTGGCTAGGAATGGACGCCCAAGAATGAATGGGACGTTCTTATCTGCTTTATAGTCAAGAATGATAAAGTCCGTTGGAATAACAAGGTTACCTATTTGGACAAGTACATCCTCTATTACTCCCCACGGCTTAACTGTAGATTGATCCGCAAGTTGTAAGATTACGGATGTCGGTTTCGCTTCACTAATACCAATCTTCTTGAATACACTTTTGGGCATGATATTAACACTTGCCCCTAAATCACACATGGCTTTTCCATAATATATCCCACCTATTCTGATTGGGAGGTTAAACTTCAAGGATCTTTAAGCTTTGATGGTAATCTTTGCTGAACTTGTGTTGATATCCCTTCATTAAGTGTCACAGATTTGGATCTTGTGAACCTTTCTTTATTGGAGAGTGCCTCCATAAAGAATTGATCATAGTTTCGCCTTCCTTCCATAGCTTCGAGTAAAGGGACGTTAATTTTAACTTGTTTTAACGCCTCTATACACTTCTGTTGTTGCTCCTTTGGATAAGCGGGATAGTGGCAATGTATGGGTGGCTGTCTTGCTCTACTTCTCTCTTCAATTCTTGGTTCCTCAACCACTCTAGGCTTCTTAATCTCATTATGTTCAACTTCTTCAACCCAATCTTCAACAATTATCTCATCTAAGTTCATCCGTTTTACGTTTGACTTGTTTGGTAGAACATCCCCTTTTGAGGGAGATGGTAGCGCTTCGGTGATTATCTCACCGTGTTCTTTTATCTTTTGAGCTTGAAGACTAATAGTCTTAACCTTATCGTCTACTTATTGGATCTTCTTCATGTTAGATGTTGTATCTTGGGTCAATTGTAGGAGTTGACTTTGTATTTGTTCTATGATTGTAGTGAGCCGCATCACATTCTTCTCTAAAAGTTGATTATGTTTTTTAAGATCTTGATTTTGTTGTTGTAGGCTTTGCACTACTGATGCATCGATCTTTGATTCAAGTCTACTCATATTATCCTTCGTGAAGTTGATGAATTGAATAATAGTCTCTTTTAACTCAGTGATTTCTTCTTGAGGACGTGATTGAGCTTGACTAACATTATGCACATGGCAGCTCGGTGGTTGATTAGCTTGATTTTCATAGGCTTGTTCTTGTAGGTATAACTGTTGAGGTGGCTTTGGGATGCTTTCCTTAACGGTTATAGCGAGTTGTTGTATTTGATCTTGCAAGCTTGAAATCCTTGCTTCTTCTTCTTCGTTGGTGGTAGGAGTTTGTTCTTGTGGCCAACTCATGTTGTTCTCAATGATTGTTTCCATACCACTTTTCGCTTCTTTTGGATCCATAGAGACAAAATTACCACGACCCATATTATCTGCTCTCAGCCATGACTCTCTATCGAGTCCATTATAGAACATGGATAATTGTAATTGTGGCGTGTATCCATGTAGTGGACATCTTGCCAACATCTTTTGAAATCTCGTCCATGCTTCGCCAACACTCTCTCCGGCTTCTTGTAAGAAATTCATAGGCTCCAATAGTTCCTTCACTCGCATACTTGTAGGATAAAATTTATCAAGGAATCTTTCTTGAAGCTTGTCCCAATCGGTTATTAGCTCGGGAGGTTGATCATCGAACCAATCGCTTGCTTTCCCGGTCAAGAAAAATTGAAACATTAAATAATACATCTGTTCTTGTGTAACACCTTCATTAATGTAGGCATCACAGAATTGCATGAATTTTTGAACAGATCTGACCGGATCTTGATTTGTATCACCATTAAATTTCCCATAGCTCGCGAATTGATTAATTAAATCAGGATCAGGCTTGAATTTAACGGCTTGGATAGTTGGGATGCGAATCCCAATGCGTTGAACTCAAAATTTACTAGGTAAACCTAGCTCTAACTGTTGATTATCCATCTAAAATCCTGAGAAAGACTAAAACAAAAAGAAAGCGTAAAACTGAAAACAAATAAAAACTTCTACACTAAATAAACACAAAATAGATTTAACTTAAAGATAAATCCCCGACAGCGGCGCCAAAAACTTGGTGGGGGCAAAGGTGTGATAAAATAATAGATAAATAAAGATAATAATAAAGAGCACACACCCTTGAGAACCACGGAACTCACTGCAAGTATCACAGATCGTTTGCAAGTTTTAATGATAAGTTAAGTTCGTTCGCAGGGATTTAATCTGTTAGCTCTACTTATGTTTAACAAGCGTAGATGAATTTAGATGTTTATATAAAAATATAATAAGATAAATAAAAATCTAACGCTAATAAATATATAATGAAAACAAATAAATAAGATGAATGTAAGTCAGATAAATTAGGATTAATATTATGAGTCTATTTTACTGAGTTGTTATTCTAACTTGTCACAGATTAAGCATTATATATTAACCAGGATTCTAAATTCTACCTAGCCTTTTCTATGCTTAGGAGCAACCTCTCCACTACCAAGGTCTTGGGTAATGATTGGTGATTAAATCAAACCTTAATGTCTATCTAGTTAGGCAAAGAATCAAAACTAGACGATTATGTGGTGTTGTCAATAACTAAGAATAATCCTAAGATTGACCAAATCTAAGGATGTAAAAATAAGTCAAAACACATAATAACAATATACGCCAAGCTCAATCAATTAGAATAAACAAATAGTAGTATTGAATTTAAGACAAAATAATAACCCAACAATTAAAAGTAAAACTTACAGAATAAAAGCTTAGAAGTATGGTTGAGCATAAATCTATAGCTAAATACCCTAAATATAGAGAAGGTGAGATGTAGAAGAGGAGTTTGTCACTCTCCAACTTCTTCTTCTTCTTCTTGTCTTCATCTATAGGTCAGCTTGCTTCTTGGATGAATAGCTTGATTCTAAGGATGAATATTAAATTAAAGGACTAAGCTATTATTAAAAAGTGAGAAAATACAAGTAAGGACTAAGCCTAATCTTGAAACTGAGCAAGGACATGTTTACAATGGTTTAAGGGTGTATTTATAGGTGTTTAGGAAGACCTAATTCGTTTTCTTGAAGGAGAAGTAAGTAGTGGACTCCAAGCCCAACTCAAATTCGTAACCCTAAAAACATGCAATCAGGTCCGTTTTTCTTTTGGTCCTAGCAGCTTCAATAATCATCCGTTTGACGCGTATGAGTATACCAAATTCATCGTCTCGGAAAGATCTTCAACTTTGCTCTTGACCGTTTCTCCAAATTCCACACCGTTCTTGAGATATAAGCTGATTTGTGGTCGTAGGTGCAGAAATTCAGGATTAAGGCAGGTTTTCCTTTTCCATGTTTTTAGCTTTTATTTCCTTATCTCCAATTACCATGCTTATCTCTTTCCATATCTTGTAGTCTTTGACTTGGACTCTAATTAATCTCCATAATTATCTTTAAAGCTTCACACTAAATAAATAATTAAACCCAATATGCTCTAAAAATATTATTTTACTAAATCAAGACTCAAAATAGGAAAGTGCACTATTTCTCAAGAAATTCGACTCCAAGACTTCCTAAATCACTAAAAATGATGTCTCATCCTAATAAAAATCTATCACAAATGAGGAGACATCAAGACCCCCAACTCAAAGTTGTATCGTCCCGATACAATAAAGATAAAAATAAAGGGAAGTCTCTAAATACACACCTAGGTCAATTAAGCACAGAGGGAAGAAGATAGCAGAATATGGAGAATAAACTTAAAGCAACTACTCAGAAAATTTCATGTAATAATATTTAAAAACTACATACCTGTACACTTCTCATATCCACATTCAACACAGTTTGAATGCAAGATTAGATTAGTTTCGCAATGTAAGAAGGATTGGGACTTTACTCAGTTCACCAAGGAAGCTATAGATTGTTCATCGAACTTCACTAGTATAATTCTAAGGATTGTCTCCTCATTTGTGATAGATTAATGTTAGGATGAGAATCATTTTAAGTGATTTGAAGTCAATAATGTCGATTTTCTTGAGTTTCAGTGCACTTTCCTATCTTGAGTCTTGATTTGTAGAATTATTATTTTTAGAGCATATTGGGTTTAATTGTTTATTTAGTGTGTAGCTTTAAAGATAATTATGGAGATTAATTAGAATCAAAGTCAAAGACAACAACTTATGGAAAGAGATTTGCATGGTAATTGGAGATAAGGATACAAAAACAAAAAAGATGGAAAAGGAAAAGCTGCCTAAATCTGGGTCCAGCAGTGTTTATCTTGACACGGTGTTTAACTATTGAACCGCCACATAATGTCTAGTGTCGATATTAGTTCTGACAAAACATGATTCTAACTAGATAGTCATTAGGGTTTGTTTTAACCACCATATCACCAGGATTGCAGTATTTGCTTAGGGCCTTAGTGGCGTTTGATAACCCTAAGATAAAACACTTCTTGGTTGTGCCGTAGCCCCCTTAGTCGCTCTCAAGGTCTAAGGTATGGGAATTTAGAATCCTGACTAAGTATACCAAGAGCTAATATTCTCCCTTATTAAATAGATTTATAGATAGAATTAGAAGGATTAGTGCATACTAGCAAAACCTGAGCTATACTTCTCATCTCATATTTCTTATATTTTATTTTATTGTCTTTAATTCTTAGTTTTAATTCTTATTTTCGAATTCTCTTTGCTTTAATTTACTGTCTTCTAATTATTTACTTTTACTCGATATTTCTACTCACGCGATTAACACACTTAAGTCCCTGAGAACGAACTCAACTTACTAACTAAAACTTGCATACGTCCTGTAATACTTGCAGTATTGTGCCTGTCTAGGGTGAGAGTGCGTAATTTCTTGGCTTATTTTAATCTTATTTTTATCACACCCTAGGCGACACCAACCGGAAAATCACATAGATAATTATTAAACAAGTCTATGACTACCCACGCCTGATCAATAACATCTAAGACATCATCAAGACCTGTAGACATACCTATCACGCACTTGCCCCATGAGTAGCATGTGGACTTTTCATCAATGGGATCCAGACATCATTGGATCATTCCCCTTTATGTTAAAAAAGCACAAATGGGCATACATAGAGGTAGATTATCCCACTCTATGGTTAGAGGTGGAAGTTATGTTAGTGAAAACTGCTCATAGTGCATGGAAATTTGTGTGGACGTAAATAGTGTACCCGTTCGGGATGCCATATACCATGGTCACCAATACCAGAGATTAGTTAAACTCATGGGTATTTAAAGGTCACTGTTATCAAATAGTATTCATATATCATATGACTCGGTGGCTTATCCTTGGTCAAATTAAGTGGCAGAAGTTATTAATTTTGATTGTCAACCTGGGAATAACAAAGAGGCTTGAAGGAAAACCTAAGGGGTGGTCTAACACATTGGTCAAGGTGTTATGGTCCTATCACACCATTTCTCACTCGGTCCCTTACAACTTGAATTTCAGGTGTGAGGTGGTCCTCCCATTAGATCATGTCATATGCGAAGTTCTAGGTTAGAAGAGTTACGAGGCAAACCGTGAGTGACAAAGCCTCAAATTAAATCTACTAGAGGAGACCAAGAAATAAGCACGGATGTGATCCAACATATCCAAGATTGGATTGCAAAATAATTCAACAAGAAGGTTAGAAATAAAACCATAAAATAAGAGATTAGGTGAACGTGGGGCACAAGCTTATACCTCAATGGGAAAGAAGTATTCATCATACATCAGAAAATCCGACAAGGTACATACATCTTCATTTTCAAAGAAGAATCTTTACCTAATCCTTGGCACTCGGATTATCAATGTAAATTTTTCAAAAAAAGGTTCCCCCATGGAAACGATGATCTATCCAATAAAAACCCATCACATTCTTTTTACTTGACTTGTAGAAAGGGGTTTTAATGAGGTAGTAGAAAAATGTTGAACTTTAATTATAAAGAATGATTTAAAATGTAATATATTATTGTTATTGTCATTACTTGTGAAAAGTTGTCCTGTAAATTCATAGTTCAACACTATCAGTTACCAGTAATCAATTAAAAACCTAAATGGGTTGTCGGGGAAAACCCTAGTTCAAGTTCATCAGTTACTAGTTCTCTATTAAAACCCTATGGGGGTTTGTCAGGAGAAAAACTAGTTCAACTCCTGAGTTACTAGTTCTCGATTAAAACCATAAGGGGGTTGTCGGGGGAAAACCTAGTTAATCTCCATAAGTAACTAGTACTCGATTAAAACCTTAAAGGGGGGAAAAACTAGTTCAACTCCATGAGTGACTAGTGCTCGACTAAAAAACCCAAAACCTACGATGTAGCCCTAGAGTGGGGGGTGAATAGGACTTTCATAAATTTAAAATCAACTAAGCAAGTGATATCCAAAAAGACTCTTTTTAGGTTTTTAAATATTATACCAGCTTGAAAAAAATATAATAGTTCCAAGTGACAATAGATCAAACTCTTTGCATGCAATAAACACCAAGAATACTAGATGATATTGGATAGACTAGAAATCAAAATAACATGCATGAATGTAACGAGTTTAGGGAAAATAGACAAAAACATGATTTATAGTGGTTTGGTTTCCCTACATCCCCAACCTAAGGTTTGGCCTCTTGTAGGATTTTTGAGCTCTTCAACTAGAACTCCGTGTCTCTCTTCAAGTTGAGACTACAAACCTTTATACTCTACTTGAAATTTCCCTTTGAAGAAACACTAGTGTTATCACCAACACGGGGAAAGAAAGTGGACAATCTCCACTTAACTTCTATCTTTTTCTCTACCTTTAGGAAACACATATCCTATTCTAAAGACAAGGGAGGAAAATATTCATTGTATAGTTGTAGTTTGTAGGTTACAATCTAACATATTATACATATATATACTCCTATATGAGTAGATATATAAATTGTATGACCTACAAAATGAACCTTTTGATGAACAATGAAGGTTAGTTTCTTAAAGAACTCTCTGTGTGTGTGTGTGTGCGCGCGCGCGCACGCTTGAAGAATCCCCTTTGAAGAATAGTGTAGTGAGAGGTTAACCTTTCCAAAAGTAAAGGTCTTGTATCTATAGTACAAGATGGCTCAAGAACTCCTCTTCTAGGTTTTACTTTTGGATCCAAAATATGCCACTTAGGGGTCTTGCTAAAATTCTAATCGGATGTCCGTTGCTAGTATTGTCCTCTCTAAAGGACAAATAACGGTTATAAAGAAGCAACTATGTTTTCTAATTATTAGGGTTCCTCTTCTTTTCCCAGTATGTCTGATCTCCTTAATGCTAAACTCTTCCAAGATATCCTTATTTATAGGTCCGATCGAGATTTCCTAGGGGGTATGACACTAGCCTTTAGTATTCTCTTCGTTTGATTTGATTTATGTATTATGTCATTCCTTCTACTCGGATGTCCAAACCCTAGCTCTTTGCAACTTCATTTCTCCAACGGAGTTACGAATTTCTCTTACTCTTTGTTACAGAGGTTTGGTCTTCTTGTTTTCTCAAATTACTTTACTAACAAATTTAGGCATTTTTCTTAGCCTTCACTTAGAGGTCCGTCCACGTTCACCTTTTCCTCTTCTTCAACTATTCAGCTTCGGTGACCAGCTTCCTGCTTCTTCTGATAGTCCGTCCATGTTCGCCTTAGCTGGAGCTACCTTGTTTCTTCATTTTTGCTTCCTTGATTGTCAACCAATTAAAAACATCTCTTGGACTAACATTCGCCCCCATTTTGATTGTTGACAATACTTTTTTTTTTTATTGTATCATGAATGATTTATTCCCCCCATAGATGATTTATATTTATCTCTCCCATAAATAACGCACATGAACGCTTTCTTCTCCCCCATTGACAAAATCAAAATAAAGAAACTTAGGGGATGAAGATGAGATTACTGTTGGACTGATGTCCTTCTAATCATGTTTTAATATCTGTCAAATCTCTTTTAAATATCTCTGAAATATTGCATAGTGTTTAACATGCTTTAAACTATATATAAATGGAGATTATTATACTTAACAAATCTTTATAAGTGTCATAACTGGAACGATATACCGGTGCCAGGACCGGCAAACCGAAGGTAGCTGTTGGGGCAATAGTCGCGATGACACGTAAGATTCTGCCCATTGGACTACACAAGGCGGAGCGGTATGCTGCCCCTATGACCGATATACCAGTGCGAGGCATTTTCTTGGGCTATAAAATAGAGCTCTTTCTTATGCAATTACCACCTCTTACTTTATCAAATTAAATGCTACAAATTCACATCCAACATTAGAGGTCTCAAGCTAACATAGTTTGGGCACTATTACCTATATGATTTTAAGCTGGGGTCGCTTACTAAAAGGGTCCCCTACACCCAAGTCCCTGAGAATGTAGGAGACGCAAATTGCAGGATGTGTCTTAATTAGCTAAAATCAAGAACTATCATTACTGTTTAAAAAGAATCTGCTCTCCGTAAAATTTGAACCTTTATTTGTCGACAAAGTAATACTCCCTCGGTTCCATATGATTTGTCCACTTAATTTTTCACGTATATTAATTGCATCCACCATTACAAAGCTACCATTAATAAAGTATTTTGATACTGTAAATGTGTACTGAAAATATAAATTTTAATATTTTAATAAGGGTAATAGTAAAAAAAGTAGATAAAAAGTGGGGGTAATTGGAGAAAAATGCCTCCTTAATGAGGCTACTAATTTTTTTAAGCCTCTAACTTTTTTATTTAGAGATAAATGCCTTCCTAATTAAGTAATTAGAGAAAAACTCCCCTTAATTATTTATTTTCCCTTTTTACCCAATATAAATACTACTTATTATAAACTAGGTAATTAATTCCCCAATTATTATCACACAATCCTCTCTATCTATTCTCTCTCTCTCTCTCTCTCTCTCTCTCTCTCTCTCTCTCTCTCTCTCTCTCTCTCTATTTCTCTCTCCTCTAACCGTTTTCCTCCTCTCCATTGATAACCTACTGAGCTCAATCAAACTCACGAATCTCACTCACACTCACGAAGCTAACTCACGGAATCACTCGGTGTTTTCTTCTTCTCTAAAGGTAAACTAACATTCTCTTCTATCTCTCCCGCTCTCTATCTCTCTCGGCTCTGTTTTTAGCTTCTTCTTTTTTAAAATTTTGATTTCATTTTGTTGCTTTGCTGATTTACAGCTTATAGTTTCTATATATACGTATACATGTGTATGTATTCTCTATTTTGAAAGCATTTTGATTCACATTTTCATCCTACTTTGCAACTTGAAGCAATTCTACTGTTTTGAATGTTTTTCTCTTCTAATTGCTTGTTATTTTTATGATTTTGTGTTTATATTCTTAGTTTTGTTCATATTTTGCTTTGATATATGCAAATTTTTGTGTTTAAGCTCTTTTTGTTATGATAATGTTTTTACATTCTTCATTTCTTCATATTTTGCTTCATTTTCTGTAAATTATGTGTTACATTCTTCATTTTGTTCATATTTTGCTTCTATGCTGCTAAATTCTGTGTTTAAACTGTTTTAATCGTATTAGAGTGTGTGTTTGAGCTGTAATTCTGTGAAGAGGTTTGTGCAGTTGCAGAATTCCATGTTTTAAACATGGAATTCCATGTTTTATACAGTATGAAACTGTATGAAACATGGAATTCCATGTTTAAAACATGGAATTCTGTGAAGAGGTTTGTGCAGTTGCAGGTTTCCATGTTTTAGACATGGAATTTTGTGTTACATTCTTTATTTTGTTCATATTTTGCTTCTATGCTGCTAAATTCTGTGTTTAAACTGTTTTAATCGTAGTAGAGTGTGTGTTTGAGCTGTAATTCTGTGAAGAGGTTTGTGCAGTTGCAAAATTCCATGTTTTAAACATGGAATTCCATGTTTTATACAGTATGAAACTGTACGAAACATGGAATTCCATGTTTAAAACATGGAATTCTGCAACTGCACAGAATTTTTTCCCTTTTCTACTTCTTTCTTTGTTTGTGTTATTGTATTCTAGTACTTATTTCATGAATTGTTTTCTGCAGATGGTTATGGCTGTAGTTCGGTTCGGTTCGGTTCTCAACGTTCTATGCGTTCGTTTGATCTTTTCCCGACTCTCGATTCTGTTTTCGATTACGTGTTTCCACGATCCCAAGTAGCATACATTCGGTGGTCACAAATTTTGGTTCTGAAAAGCAACCGTTGGAGTCAACTAATCATTCACGTCGGTCAATGCCATAAATTGTCAAGTTGCTCTATGATTATTTTTATGATCATTATATTTTTGTAACAGTTGTTCAATATTCACCAGTTTAAGAATTTTTACAGTTTCTATTGTTATGTTTTGGATCCTTTTTGTTTTTATATTGTGTTGTGATTCATTCCTTTATAATTATTATCTTTCTGTATAGGTTTCGATTCGAGTAGCTTAAGTTGTTAGTGTGCAGGTTAGTAAATTTTCATGTTCAAACATGGAATTTCATGTTTTCAAACATGGAATTCCATGTTTCAAACATGGAATTTACAAGTCATTTTTATGTGTTGCGGATTTTGCCTGCCTTTTTGAGTTTTTTGTTGGTATAAAAGATGTTCTAATCAAATCCTTCACAATATGAAATACTAATCAATTTCCATTTCTAATCAAATTCTTCATAATACATAATAAACTAACAAGTCATTTAAACATTACAATCTAAAACATTCCAAAATAAGTACAATTAAATATGAAATACTCTTTTCAATACAATAATAAAAACATCAACACATTCATCAATATTCTTTTAGATAACTGATTCTTTGATCTTTGTTTTCGCTGAACTGCATATACACTCTTCAATGAACATAATCCACTAAGGGGTTGCTCATCACTTAGAAAAGCTAGTAGTTCTTCCTTTTCACTGCTTGTATTTTATCATCTTCTTGTTCATCAGTAAATCTTCTTCTTGGAGGCATTTTTACTTGTATTTACACAAACTCCAACCACAAGAAACAAATTAGTAGTCTTGACTTGATAACTTTTCTTCTTGGTGCCATTTTCACCTGTTTTTACACAAACTCCAAGCACAAGAAAACATATTAGTAGCCTGAATTGAGTTACTTCCATGTTTAATACAGTTTTCAAAACATGGAATTTCATGTTTAATACAGTTATCAAAACATGGAATTTCATATTTTGATAAATGTATTAAACATGGAATTCCATGTTTAATACAGTTACCAACAACATTCTGCAGAATTCTATATTATGCAGTAATTACACTATAAGGTCCCTAAACTACACATTCTATCTATAATACAGTTATCAACACATGGAATTTAATGATTTGATAACTGTATTAAACATGGAATTCCATGTTTAATACAGTTACTAAAAAACATTTGGCAGAATTCCGTATTATGCAGTAATTACACTATAAGGTCCCTAAACTACACATGATGTCTATAATACAGTTTTCAAAACATGTAATATCATGATTTGATAACTGTATTAAACATGGAATTCCATGTTTAATACAGTTACGAAAAACATTGTGCAGAATTCTGCATTATGCAGTAATTGCACTTTAGGTCCCTGTTTAACACATTATTCACATTTTATGACTCTAATCCATCTTTCGTTCATGTTGATCACAGTAAATTGAACACATTCATCAAATAATCCTATTTTAAACCCTAGAAATCCAAGAAATGTGTAAAATAACCAAACAAAATCAACATGAATCACACAAAAACAGTTTCCAATCCAAAAAACACTTTCGAAAACTTCAAAATTAACATAAGAATAGGATTATATTTTACTTACTTATGGGTTTCTTTTGGATTTTGGAGTCTAATCTTTAGTTTGATCGATAGATGTTGCTTCCTAGTTTGCTCGCCGGAGTATACTATCTCTTTCTTGTTCACCGTCGCCGCCGTTTGTCGCCGTTCGCCGCCGATGCTCTTCGTTTCTTCTACTATGTGTTTTGTGTGTGGTGTGTGTGTTTGTGTGTAGTGTACGTATATTGGTTTTGTTTTCTTTTTTTTTTCTTTTATACTTTAATAACTGATATCTTTTTTTTTTTTTTAATTATCATTTGTAAGGGTATTTTGGGGTGGGGCTGTTTTCTATAAAATGTCTTATTGGGGGCACCTTTTTTTAAATAACTTTTCTAATAGGCATTTACCTCTAATTGGCTCTAAAAAGTGTCTTAAAATTTTAAATGTACAATATATTTGGAACATTATTTTTAATAAGTGGACAACTGTGTGAAACTAGGGGAGTAACTATAACATTATACTCTTAACAATTGAGGTATTTTCTAGGGGCTATCGATGTGGTTTAAAACTCAAAAGTTGAAGAGATATATTGGACCACTATTTGCGGTAATGTATTGGGGAGGGCCTATCTGGGTTGATTATTTATAGGGCCTGGTGGATTACAGATAGCAGGCTCATCATTAGGGCTTGATTAATAATTTTTTATTTGGGTCATACGTAATATGAGCTGGTTAGTAAAGTGTGCGATTTATCAAAAGTAAACTAAAATTGGAGGGTGGATGAGAATATGGACTAGCTAAAGAAAATGGAAGAATAAAAAATAGAGAATTGGGACAAAAAATAACAAAGGGGAATCTTTACACTGCCAACCTGATGCAGATCCCTGAGACGTGGTGCCCTCTATATGGATCCTCTCCAATTGCTATCACACTCCTCCAACCTGTCGGACGAATTATCTACCAGAAATGAAACCTTAAAGTAGTCAACATTTCGTCATCTTAGTGCACTCCCATATTGTTGTTTTAGTTTCTCTAATATAAGCTTCAATTAAGTACGTAGATACTAAAACAATCTTGTGTCTCATTATCTAAATCACAAGACAATTTAATATATAAAACAAATTATTATTGGGTGAATGATATATAAGAAGTTATTTTTGACAAAAAAAAAAAAGATATATAAGAAGTTATAGAATTTTTTTTTATGTTTAATGTTATTTATATAAATAATTGGCGATCTGGCGTAGGAAGAAAAGAAATTGTGGAACTAACACTTAGACGGTGGCTCGATTACCACCCCTCTTGTTGGGCGGTGATATAGGCACCACTCGTACTTAGGTTCGTGATTAAAGTAGAAGGGTTGTCATAATTACATTTTTTAATTAAGGGATACCGCTCAAAGAAGAAAAAGAAGCAATTTGCAAAACGGAGAACCAACTGTGCAATTTCCTGTATTAGTTGCAGAAACTCATAATCACATCAATCACGAACACACCAGGGTCGGGTATGACCCGGGTCAGTATATCTCTCAGCCAAGAAAGACTCGATCCCCTTAGCCAATTGTTGATTCCGGCTATGTGGAGGTGGGTGTGGCCCATGTTCATTAACGGACCCAGATTCTGCATTTTGAATTTCAACCACTTCGATTAATTTGTGTTGACGAAAAACAGAAGGGACAGATGATGATAAGTGTGCGGGTATTACAAACTGACTCCATATTACAAAAATCGGTTCTAATGAAATGCAGGAGAAACTATATCATGTGCAATAAGTATTTGTTGAAAGAGTGAGAGAGGGATTGAATGTGAAGTTAAGTAAATGTTTAGTGGTGGATATATAAAGTTTGACTTAAAGTGAACCAGACCATTGATGATATTTGTAGAGGATAGTCGTAAGTGTTTGAAGTAGGAAGGAATCGTTGCTTTGAGTTAAGGTTTTAGCCGTACTAATAATCATTAGATTGAAAAGAGCCAGAATTTTTTTTCTTCTTTGGGTGGTATCTAGCATACCGCCCTTCTCCTTTAATCACAAACCTAAGACGGGCGGTAATCGGGCCACCGCCCACGTGTTAATTCGTAATTTTTTTTCTTCCTATGCCAAATCGTCAGTTATTTATATAAATGACGTTAAACATAAAAAAACTCGAACTTATGAACTAGATTTTTTGTTGTATACAGAATGGTTAGAATCTTATTTTTTTAAAGAGACTTTTAGGATGACTAAATATTAAAATATATTTATATAATACAAAAATCACTAAAAAAACAAAAAAAAAATGTTGAGTGCTGGTACTGTTTATCTCTGGCCACCATTTACTAACCATCGACCATCGACCATCGCCGCTATCAGTGGTGTACTTAGTAATTTTACGGAGTACTCAGATAATAAATAACATAGAATATAGAAAAAACATAGAGGATTGGAATAAATATCGGAACAAAAACAATGAGTATCGAAAAATTTGCTAAGTACTCTGTTAAAAAATATGGAGTAATGTTCAAAAAATACATAGTACTCAATAAAAATACAGAGTACTCAATAAAAAATGTAGAGTAATCTCCAAAGACTTATATTTTATTATATTTTCAAGCATTACAACATGGCTTGTTAAGAATAAGAAAAAGCCAAAATAAACTATACTAGCTGCTCGACAAGGAAAAAGAAAAAAAAGGAAAAATATCTGAGCGAGCTTCAAGTAACTTAGAAGCTTCACGTATTTGACAAAAAATCCAATCGAGATCTCAAAAATCCGGAGAGCACTAGCAAAAATCTGGCGAGCACTAGCAAAGACCGGAGATCTAGTCGAACAGAGTTATCTTTAACGTATATAATTTAGCAACTCTTTCTATTCCACTTGTTAAGAACACTATCTTCAAATTAACTTTCGTAGTCCCTAAGATCGATACTATGTTTTACTTACTTATTACTTGCAAATGATCCTTACACTTGCGGAAAGTTTATCTCCTTCTCCAGAGGTGTGTGTAATTTTCTACATTATTTTATCACACCTTTAGAGAAGACAATCTCCTTTGAGCCTAAGCCCTTTCTTTGTCAGTCATGTTATGAGTTGAATCCCTTAGGGTGGTAAGAATTTCACCATATTACCTGTTCTTGCGTCGTGACGCTTAATGAATTAACCATCTTCGAGCTTGAGTTTAGGTGGTGGGATGTTCTTGGGATATTATGGGTTAGGATTGTATTTGATTTGTGCTAACATTGTGAGGCACGTGTATGGTTATATTGTATAAAATTCCAGGTTTAAGAGAAAAAGAAAAAAATATTGAAAACAAGAATAGAAAAAGGAAAAATGAGAAAAAGAAAAAGGAAGCAAACATGAAACCATCCAAAATGTAATAAAGTTAGTTTTTCATAGCTTCCAAATTAGAAAAATTACAAAAATTGCGAACCCAACAATTGTTAGTTGAACTCCTCATTAAATAAAGGACTGGTTATGTATTGAAGATGCTCTATTATGCATCATTCGGTTGAGTGAGACCGTCTATGAGAGGAACTCAAACTCTAAGTAGGTTTGTTTATTTGTCTTAGTGAGGAGAGGGTAAAAAACCCACTATATGTTTTCCAAATATAAGTATCATACCGTTCCTAAGTTTAACGTTACAACCAAAGAAAATCTTAAGATCTCTACTATGTGGTTAAGTTATGACTAATGTAAAGGAATGAAGTGAATCAACTACTAAACAATATGAAAAGGCTAACGATCATCCTAGAACGACCACCTTTAGCCTAGTGAATGCGATACTTAATACATTGTGACTTTAATATTTTTATACCTTAACATAGTTGAGTGCATGCTTGCTTGTCATTTTTGTGGATAATTTCTATCACATGATTGTATGAGAAGTGAATTTGCATTGTTTATACTTGTTTTGAGCTCCATTGTGAAAGTTTATTTCTCTGGTTTAGTTTTATTACTTACATTATCGGGGCGGCAACGATTTAAGTTTAAGTTGGTGGAGTTGATGTCTCGCTTTTCTTCATGATATTTAATGGAAGAAAACATCTTATATTGGGGGTTTTGAGGTTAAAGTTTCGATTTTCCCTATTTGTATTAAGTCTTTTGCTAATGTTAACGAGTTACGTGTTTTGGAGCATTTTGAGGTGTTTTTTGATTTATAGGTAAAACGCGTAGGAACACATGTGATTTGAAGAATAGTTTTTGAGCTAAGGAGTTGAAAAGGATAATAGAAACCTTCAAGGAATAGAAAAAAATTGAAAAGTGATATAGAAAGTCAAGAATTCACTTGAAACTCAACAAAAATGAGTTTTACAACAACCCGACAACTTCAAATCGATGCCACATATGATACAGAGGAATTAGAAGTTGAATTGTAGATCACTAGAAAGGACTCGGAAGGACAAACACGTGAAATAAACTGGTCAATATTTTGAGTCTGGATGAAGAAGTGATGCTCTTTTTGATGGAACGAAAGTCGCACCTTTATGCTTAAACGGGAATTTCAAGTGAAATGGGAGGATTTTAGAGAATTTTAACCCATGTAGAAATCCACTTGAAATGAGACCCATGAATTTGTGAGCATAAGTTTTACTCTCATCATTCACTCTAATCTATTTTAGGAGAAAAACATTAGCAAAAGAGAGCTTGGGAGAAGATAAAAGAGTTTCTTTATATCCTTTAGTCATCTTCAAATCTTCATCATCTTTTCCTACAAAAAATTGTAACTTTATTTTTTACTTTTATTTCATTATTCTTTCTATGGTTAATTCAAATATCATGTTTGTCTTCACATTTCTTATGAGCTAAGTACATTGTAGCTTGGTATTGATGATGAAACCCTAGGACTTAATAATTAGAATTTTAATGTTAAATTTGTGACTTGATTCTTAATTAAGTATTGAATAATTATGTTTATCTTTATCTTGTATCGCATTGTTGATTAATTGTGGTGGCCACACAATTGATTAGTCCTAATCCATGAATTACATCTAGAAGAAGGGTTTACGGTAAAACTAGGTAATAAAGAGCGTATTTGTCATATAAAATGGGAAAATCAAGGTAGGTGCATAGTCGCGATATGGGTAGATATTTAATCACTTTTTATGGTACCGAGATTCATCCAAACTGATCTCTTTGTCTTGAGAGTAGCATTTAATCACCCGGGAGGGGTTTATAGTGATTTTTGAATCTCGGCTAGTGTTGAATTTTAATCCTTTCCCTTGTTGAATATATATTGCCAAATTAGAGTCCTACGGTGGATCATTCATACCCGACTCATTTTTCTCCTTTATATATTTGATATTATATTCTAGTCATTTTCTTTTTATAGGTTTTTTGCATTCTGGTCCTTTATTCTCGTAGTTACTTACTTGAAATCCAAATCCTTTCCCCTTTAAATTCTCACAACAATTCATCAAAATAGAGCTAAAATACAAATTAACTTTTCTAATCCTTTGGGAGACGATCTTCTTATTCACTTTATTACTTATATTTAATATTTACACTTGCGGAGAGACAACAAGTGTATCCCATTTCTAAAGCACGCTCAGTTTGTTATCTGTTATCCATCCCAAGATAACTGGAATCCATGCCCAAGGTACACCCAAAGACTATAGAGAGTCGCTTATAAAGTCCCATCGTATCTTATCATATGCCTTTGCCATATCTATCTTCACTGCATATAGATTCGCTTCCCCTTTGCATGCCTCATCACATAGTTTACTTCACTTACTTGGACGATATTATTGATGTTCGACCAACTAGGAGAAAACTGCGACGGTAAAGGCCTATTACTTCTACAAGTATGGGTCTAAGCCTATTAACTAGCACTTTTATACTGAACTTGTATCTCACGTTAATAAGACTATCGAGTAGAAATGTGTAATACACTATAGGAATTCCACCTTTGGTACTAGATGAATACGTGTGCCTAGGACCTACTTGGGGAAGAACCAACCTGGAGTGTCCACCTTATCATCTCACGAGCTGATGACCCAACTGTGTACCAACAACTCAGGTAGAAACCCACAATCCCATTGCCTTCTATGGCTAAATCCAAAACACCGTTGATCATATACCTTGTCTAATATACTCTTTTCCATTACTAGAGCGGATGTCGACCCCACATAAGGTAATTAGGGAAGACTCTCAGGGTATCATTTTCTAATGTAAACATGTCCCCAAAAGGCTCCATCACCCAAACCTTTTAAGCATCTTCATCATAATTCTACTCATGATTATCATTCTTTAGTCGCGACCGTCCCAATGATCCTTCATATCTAAGGTAGGCAAGTGGTAAAAGTGCTTCTATCCCCTGAGTATATTAAATCATCTCTGAACCGCTCAAAGCAATGCATTTCCTCCTATTACAACTCACCGTGGCACTCCTTTGTCAACAAAGCTTCCAGTTTCACTAATTAGGCATTATAGGTCCTTTGTAAGCCTTTGGAATCCCCCATGGATGCACCATCAGTCTCTTTTTCCTCCAAAATATGTCACTGAATGCCTCATGCTTCTAATTTGCTAGCTCCAGACGCACTGTTTCTAGATTATCCCTTAATTATTTTTTGTGACTTAATGGCATCGATCAACAAACTCGCATAACTCTAATGTATACGCCAAGTAAACTCAAATTTAAACCTGCAAGGACTCCCATGTCAAGTCGATATTAAAATTGACTCGATGAGAATCCAAAAGGTGGTCAGAGTGCGCACATGTAAATGTAACACCCTTGTATAGTGAAAGGTTTCCAAGTAGAGATCGTTAGTGTAGTATTTATCCAGACGCTCTAAAATTCTCATCCATGTGTTCCAAGAGTTAATCCAGGTAAAGTGCTACTCTTCATATCCTAGATCGTCTAGGCCACACCTATTATTCTATTTTCCAAATATAGGCATAAGGTTGGAGGAATTATCCCATGTTTAAAATCCATTGTGACTAACCACAAAATCTGAATGCTTCTAACAACTTGTTCCAATGCATCCCATAATTTCTCATAAATCCATGCCTTAGGACTAACATAAATTGTAGACAAAATTCATGGAACACGTGACTCTCTACCAGTAAGTACATTTATAACTTGCATACTAGCTGATAAACATTGGAGTGAGATGTCCTCTTGATTCCATAGGATCCAAATTCCTTCTCGTTGATGTAGAGCATTGCCTCTAATAAACTGTCATGTTCAAGGACTTAATGATGCTCTTCATCTTTGATCCTGATGCTTGTGTCTCTACCACTATAATAATCAAGGGGTATGTTGAGCATGCATGTCTTTCTTACTATTTAAAAACCTAGAGTATTAGTCTCGTGACAATTCCAAAATAACACATTAACAGAGTGATTGGTGTTATCCCAGTACTATTAGATGCAAAGGACAATAAAATATATTATTAAATAAGATTACAGAGTTCAAATGAGTCAAGGTAAAAAGATACAATGATCCCTACTTCAAGCATTCATCCAAATAATTGTCTTATCTAACTCTAATGAACCTCCATTTTCTTGTAATCCTCTCACTTAATCCAGCCATGAGAGTTTTTTGTGGCACCCTTCGACATCCGGAGGTAGGGTGGAAGATAAATTCTTTCCCTTATTATTTACATATTCGATGGAAGGCATTCTAAGTTCTTGTTGGCATGCCCAAAAATATCAATAATTGCTTGTTTCTTACTCCACTCTTTTTCATTTGTGAAACTCTCAAGATCTATGTATCTCGACTCAAAGTCGTTGTTTAATATAGTGGTTGAAGACTCTCTACGGATCTATTTCCATTTACCTTATTCACACCCCCTTATTGTTCGATTCCTCTTGATCCATCAGTGAACACATGCCTACACACGACTATAGACGTTAATTCTCCCACATACTGCAAAATCTATATGGTGCCATCCACCTTCTGCTTCCTATTTCATACCAATCCATGCTCCCTCCTTCTCTACCATGTGTCTACCAGGACACCTTGTATATGGAACCATCCCTAGCTCGAAAATGTAGTCTTATCTTTCTTTTTCTTTTTATTCCTCTTTGTTGTTCCAACCAACTTGCCAACTACCAAATTCTGGTTTTACGGTATCAAAAAAATCACCCCTCTGGCTATTAGCGTTTGTATTAATAATCACGTGGCTCAAGGATATATCCCCCAAAAAGTACCTCTTTGTTATTAGATGACACCTTTACACGCTATTACCCGTATTTCTTAAGCAGAGCGATTGAAGATGTAATTCATTTCCCACTTACCTTTGCCTTGTACTCACTTTTCCCCTCCAAACTTTTTCCACTTTCATTAGGAGATGCCTGACAAGTGTCCTTCCCATGTCAAAACTACCCACATCTAAAACAAATTATATATAATCCCTCACACTCGACCTTTTTTAGATTTTATTGAATACATATAATTGACATCAAATACTTGTTTAGATCTACCGTAATTGCCAATTGAGCAAGATAGCCCTTGGTCCGAGTTTTTGTGAGAGAATTGTTGCATACCTATACCCGATAAGGTTCCCAAATGTCATAAGAACTTACTCAGCGTAATTAATAGTGAGGAGCCAAGGCAGTCTCACCCCCACCGTCGTCTTAATGACCGGCGCTACCTAGGGCTTGAAATTTGGCTCCCAATATCTCACAATTAGATAGATATCCAAGATCATCCACAGACCCCCATTCAATACTTTATCGTAGTCAAACCTATTTTGCAAACTAAGCCATAAAGTGTTCAAACCCAACATTAACTAGTTCTAGATGTTCTTTCAGGCCCATATTTGATTTTGGTCTGTTTAAGAAAGACTTATATCTAATATCATAACCAAGTAGTCGAATAATTAATTTGGAACCCCATACCTTACATCTGTCTTGTTTTTGCTCGGTTGTGCACAATAGTATGGGGTATATATGACGTTTGGCAAGGAATGTCATCCTTAAAGCTAAATGTTGTCTCGTCCATCTTCCTGCTGATCATTGTCCCTTTTTCGTATGAGAGAGCCTGTAACACAATAGCGAATATATTATTTTTAACTAATTATGGGAAATACCCAACCATGTACTCGTGTTTTGTACCTACAGCTTCTCACAATTCAACCAGAAGCCAAACAATCGAGTTGTCTAAACCCGACCCATTTCGCCCAGTCTGGAGTTACCCTTTTATGAATTAGACTTACCATTAATTTTTCCTATATAGGATTGTGTAGGCTCTTTGATTATCTTGGTCCACTCCCCTATTAGCATTTTCCCCGGTGAGAATGAATGAACATTATCAAAGGGTACATATTCGACGTGTGTTGGTACCAGTCCAGACAGTTTCATCTCCATGACCTTTGAAGAGTGAGTAATGCCCTACAATTCCCTACCACCGTCGACAGAATTGGTGTGTTCCGACATATGTAATAGCCGATTCTAGAACAACAAAATATGGTTTTCCAGAACCTGTACTCTCCCCTCTTCCAGGCGCCCAAACCATCAACAAAATATATTGGAGATATGTCATCCATATCTACTAGAAACAACACCTTTTTGGCACCTTTTCATGCATGTTTTGATATCACTCGAGGTCATGATATAATTGACCCTTCTATTGGGTGTTCTATTTATTTAGGAATCGATTTCTTCAACCTCTTCAAGGATAATTGTCTCAGTCTTTGGTGCGGAGTAGGTTTGATGCAAGTCCCAGGTGTGGTAAGAAGATAAAGGGATCCAGAGCCTTTGGGGATCATTGGCGATGAAAGCGATAACCCCCTGTCGCCCTGGCCTTAGAGAAGGGGGTTGGTTGTGCGTCGCTAATATCTCCTTTTTTGTGATAGAAAAACACCCCTATGAGACATAATTTTAGGTGTAAATTGGACTTATTTAATAGATTAATATTCATATTTCGTAGTAATGCACTTTCTTCCTTTGTTTTAGAATTATTTGTACTTTTAGAGCTTTTGTGCGTAAATTCGTGTGTTAAGTGTGAATTTCTTAGGTATATGGATGCTATGAGGCATCAAGATGAAGATCAAAAGTGAATATTCAAGTCCAATTACAAGAAAAGGCGTTAAAGGAGCATAAGAAATCACTACAGCGAAGGTGGAGGAATTCTAGATTGAGTCAAGTCTCACTTGTTTCACTTCCCGAGCCCAAACTGTTAGGATTCAGACTTTTTGATTCAACTGAAAAAGATAGGTCTTGGAGTTAGCGACATTTGAGAAGCAAAATCAGTGAATTTGGGCTTACGATGCAAAAGTTACAACCTTTTTACTAAAGGGGTGTTGTGCATTGCGAATTAATTAAAAACGGATTTGGGCCCATGATTATTTAATTAAACCCATGTGGGCCTAATCTGATTTTAATCATTATAAAATGCTTATTAGACCTCATTAATCAGTAGATAAGAGAGAAAAGCTAACAACGCTTGGAGTAGGGAGCTGAAGAGAAGACCAATTTTCAACAATTCAACGCCAAATCATGTATTTATTTATTTCTATTATTTTTCTTATTTTAATTATGAGCTAAATTTATTATACTTGAGAATCACAGTTTATGGGATGGACCCTAATTATAAGTTCAGAGTTTGTTTAATTTGGGATTTCTTTAGTTTAAATTAAGTCATATTGTTTAACATTGATTGTGTTCTTGTATTAATTACTATATCTTCTCCGATCAATTAGATATAACCTTAGTATTTAGGCTATTCGTAGTGGCGCGATCATACGGGAAGGGGATCTAAATACATAACTAGAATATAGACGTGTGGTGTGCGTTATTGAACCTGACGGACTTAACTAACATCGTAGTCAATTGGGTTTACATTATAACCATCTGAAAGTAGCTTTAGTGTCACTCAGACGAGGTCATTAAGACCGTAGGGTAGCTTATTTTCTACCTTGGCGGGATTGAGAAAGACATTAGAATCCCGACTAATACAAAATACTGATTTTACCCTTAAGCAATTAATAGTGAATTAATTGATTTTGGTGATTCCCTAGCGACACTCAAGTATACCTCTCATTTGCATAAAATCTTATCTAGTTAGTTTATTTTAATATTTAGTTTCAATTATTAGTTTAATTTACATTCTTTCGTTAATAATTTATTATTCTGAAACAAAATAAGTCCATTACCTGAAAAGACCCGTACTTGCAGTTAGTTACTTTTCTTATTTTGTGTTGATTTATATCACACTTTAGGAGCCACCAGTCGCATTGTCCCAACTGTGTGGATAGTGACTGTGATTCAGTATGGAAAGCTATTTTTGTGTTACCCCATCCAAGCATAATGTGGTAACTATCCTACAAGGTTATCCTTGATGTGTTTCGGTGCTTGCTCTCGGTCTTAGGCAAAGTCCAACAACTCAATACATTTATCACCAGAATTGGAATTCAAACACCTTCTTTCTATCAAATAACAACTCTCTAAACTAAGGTTACTCCAACAGCTTCCCAATTCTGTCAATCGAATTTTAAAAATTCTATTATATCTTTATTTTAATATATATTTTATAATTAATTCATTAATTTTTTAAATTGTTATTGAGTTTTTTATTTCATATGTCTATTTCTTAACTTGTTATAAAATATTGAAAAAAATAATTATAATTTTTAGTAATTATTTTCCTTTATTTTAATTTGTTCATTTTTAACATAATTTTTTTAAAAGTAAATATATTTGCTTTTTATGTATAATAAAGGATGTCTATTTTTCCTTTTCTTATAAATTCTATTATTTTATTAATTTTTTTATATAATGGTAATTAACGAAATAATCAAACAAATATAATAATTTATAATGTCTGATTTTTTTTCAATTAATTTGATTACTAAATTTTTGTTAAGAAATCTTTTTAATGATGATTATTTTTTAATATACTTGATTATTAGTTTTAGAAATATATTTTATTTAATATAAATTTATATATATATTAAAGATATAATAATATATTATCTATTTTAAAACTTAAATATAAATAATAAATATACAACATATTTTAATTAAAAGTAGAAAAGAAAAAATATGTAGGAAAATTGAATAGGAATTGCTAAATGTGGCTAAAAAAATCAAAATGTTGGGGGTCTAATAATTAGGTATCCAATTGTAGAGATGGTATTGAAACTTTTCTTTTTCACAACAAATTGCCTTTATTATTTCTTTTAACTGAAATTAACTATGGTCTTATTGGTATCGTTGGTGAGACTCAATTGGTAAAGCTGGATCCTAAAACCTTATAGATACGTGAAAGTGCTTCCCACCTCTAATAAATATGTACAAACTGTGGACGTCAAGTTTATTGGAATATCATAAAATATCGGAGACGTGTAACATACGCGTTATATGACAACTAATAATAGGCCAAGATACATGTCTGTATGTAACCATCAATCCAGCTTGGCAGCTTTTTCATTCAAGCGACACATACCTTCCTCCAACTACTAATATCTTCCATTCCATATCCTTCCAATTCTCACCTTCCATCTTCAATTCCCCTCTCTCTCTCAACTGTCTTATACCAAATCTTAGTTAACTATCACATAGATACTCATCAATATGGTAGCTGAAGAATCAAAGAAGGTGGAGTCCACTTCCGAAGCTCCAGCTCCAGTTCCAGTTCCTGCAGCTGAACCAGTGGAGGCACCGAAACATGCGGTAGAGGAAAAGGAGAAAGATAAATCTGTAATTCCATCATCTGATGACTCAAAAGCTCTCGTCGTAGTTGAAAGTAAATTCTTATTCTCAAACAACTTTCTCCTTACTCACTAATCTGCATGTTAAGTTTCATCTTCGTCTTTGAATTGATTTAATTAGTTGGGAAGCTGAATATTAACTAGCTGATAATTTGTATCCGATTGATCCGTTACTTTGTTTTTAATTGTTTGCTACTTTTTAAATATGTTGCAGAAGAAACTACTGAGGACAAAAAGCATGACGGCGCTCATGATAGAGGTAAATCAAGATTTTTTTTTTTAAATCTTTAAGTTATATTATTTGGTAAATTGCAAGTTTAAATTCATTCTTTAGCAAAACATGTATATGTATACAGGGTTGCCATGGGTGGTGTTTGGGATGGGTTAATTAGGATATTATGTATTTTAAGGGGTAGATTTGCAATACACGCGTATAATTACTTATTTTTGGAAAAACAAGGTTTTATCTTTGTAGTAATATTAAGGACTAACGATGCAATATACAGTTGTTACACTTTTTATTTCATGTTGGTTTGATGATGGATGTAGTAATGGGAAAAAAAAATGACAAATTTCATGAAATCATTTTTTCAGATGTAGAGCTTGCACAAATAACAACAGAGAAGAGGTTGTCCTTTATCAAAGCATGGGAAGAAAGTGAAAAATCAAAAGTTGAAAACAAGTGAGTTAACTTATCTTTCTTCATTTTCCATCAAATTATAAACCATATAATGAATGGTTGTCCTAACTAAATCTTAAAAGGAAAGTAGACCGATGTTTATGTTGGTTATGTCTAATCCACTTTACCTTAAACATAAACAGGGCTCAGAAGAAGCTATCAGACATAGATGCATGGGAAAACAGCAAGAAAGCAGCTATAGAGGCTGACCTCAAAAAGATTGAGGTATATAATTTCCATCATCTTATAGATATTTGCCTGTAAGTGCACAATTTTAAGCATGATGATTAAATGTACATGGCTTTGAAACAGGAGGATCTAGAGAAAAAGAAAGCAAAATACATAGAGAAGATGAAAAATAAGATTGCTCTGGTTCACAAATCAGCAGAGGAAAAGAGAGCTGAGGTTGAAGCCAAAAGGGGAGAAGAAGCTTTGAAAGCAGAGGAGGAAGCAGCTAAGTATCGTGCCACAGGAACTGCCCCAAAGAAGCTACTCGGATGTTTTTAAATACTCAATTCTAAGGTCTTAATATCGTATGTGTTCAAGTAGCTTTGTTGAAATTTATTTGTTATTTTTAGCCGTGTGCTATTAAGTTGTAGAATTAATTATTGTTTACTATTTGTTTGTGTGCATAGTGATGTATTTTTTGTGTGTATATAACAAATGGAAGGGGAGATTTTATTGAATTTGTAACAAACAAATTGAATAGACTTTTCATGTTGTTAAGTTGCTTATGTTTAGCTCATTCTATTCCTTGTAATCACAATCCCATCAAATTATTGGTGAATTTTTTAAATTTTTGGAAGATACTATGAGAATGTCCCCAACTAGTGGGGTAATCTTGACCTTAATTTGAGTATTTGTATCATTCTATGAGTGCTAAATTCAGTAAAAGCAAGAAAAAACACAAGTACATTAGTCCTTATTCTAGAGAATAATAGTAAACAGATTTATAATAGTGTATAAGATAAGATATAGTGTATAGGATAAGATAGCTCATGTAGTGACTCATGTAGTGACTCATAGATAAGACAAAATAGTACAATTAGTTGTTAGTCATGCAAAACCACACAATGCTCTACATTGTGTACTATATATATTCCTATCTTGTAAACAGTTTTACAATCAATCAATATACACATTTCTATTATCTTTATTCTTGTTAATATGGTATCATAGAGCCAGCAAGATTTTTTTTACAACAGCTTGTTTTCTTCATCTGCCATTAATGGCGATTTCAAGCTTTTCTTACTCATTTTAAATTTTCCTCTTCTTTCCGCTGCTTTCTCCCTATGGCTTCTTCTTCATCCACTCCTTCCTCGTCTTCCTCTCCGATGATTACATCTAGTGCATCTATTCCTCCAGGATTGCTTCTTCTTCGACAAAACTGGAGTGGTTTAGTGCAGGTCAAACTAGATGCCTCTAACTACGTTTTATGGCGAGCTCAGATTGAAGCTGTTCTTGAAGCCCATGGCTATTTAACTCGTGTTACTAATCAAGCTGATATTCCAGCTGTTACCGATCCATTGTATTCTACATGGATTCTCGAAGATCAGCAACTAAAGGTTTCTTTACTTTCATCTATGATTCCTTCTGTTTTAACTCAAGTGGTCAAGTTAGCTAGTGCAAATGATGTTTGGGTTAAGCTTGAAGAGATCTTTGTATCTCAATGTCGAACACACATACATCAACTCAAGATGAAGCTGTGTAACATCAAGAAGGGTGATAAGCGTATGTCTGAGTATTTATCAGAAATTCAAGACCTATGTGATGGTCTTGAAACTGCTTCATCTGCACTTCCACTTGAAGACATCATCATGTACACTCTTAAAGGCCTTCCTCATGAATATAATCAATTTAAGTCGAGTATTCGGATAACTAATGCTCATACCTCGACATTAAGCTTTCATTCGCTAAGTAGCTTATTAATTTCTGAAGAACTCCATATTTCTATGGCTGATTCGACTGAGAATTTACAAAGCTCTCACACAGCCTTGTTTACTTCTTCCTCACCACAGTCTATGCCTTCAAACAGAGGTGGACGTGCATTTTCGCCTCGTGGTAGAGGTCGTGGACGAGCTAGAGGACCAGTTGGGAATAATTCGACACCAAATCCCTCATATTCAGGTTACAATTCTTCAAATTCCTCTAATTCAAACGTACCTACCTGTCAAATTTGTGTTCGTTTTGGTCACTCTGCAATAGATTGTTACTCTCGTGCTGATTTTGTCACTTTCCCTTCACCAAAAGCTTTGCAAAGACAAAATTACTCAGCTCACAACACTACAGTTGCTAATTATAATTCATCTAATTTCAACTCGGCTTCACCATCTCCTTCTACATCTTATAATACTCCACAGTCATCTAACTATCATTCATCTTCATCAAACTATAATCCGGAGTTATGGTATTTAGATTCTGGGGCTAATAGTCATGTCACACCAGATCAAGGTATGCTTCAAAACTCTTCATCTTATTCTGGTGCTAACTCTGTAGCTGTTGGTAATGGTCATGCTTTGGATATAGCCAACATTGGGACTCGTAAGCTTTCCTTAAACAACTCATCCTTATACCTTAACTCTATCTTACATGTTCCAAAAATTGCTTCAAATTTACTCTCTATTTCTCAATTTACTCGAGATAATAATTGTTGTGTTGTGTTTAATGCAAATTCTGTGTCTATTCATGATCTAGCCTCTCACAAACTCTTGTTTCAGGGCCCTTGTGAAGGTGGTCTATATCCTCTTCGAGTTGAGTCAACCATGGTTTCTCCCTCGTTCACACCCTCCAAGATTCAGTGTCTTTCTTCTTCAACTGTTTCTTCACAAGCTCATTTGTGGCATCTTAGACTTGGACACCCCTCTTCAAATGTGTCATCTACTTTGTCTCATGTTTTAGATACAAAGCTTAACTTCAATGGTGTTTTATGTAATTCTTGTGCTACTTCTAAATCTCACAAGCTATCTTTTCCTTTGTCTACATCTAGAAGTAAATTTCCTTTTAGTTTAATACACTCAGATGTTTGGGGTCCATCTCCCATTGCATCTTGTTCTTCTTTTAAGTATTACATTGTGTTTATTGATGATTTCAGTCGATTTTCTTGGATTTATCCTCTTGTTCATAAATCAGATGTTCCTAAAGTATTTCAAATATTCTATGAAATGATTCTTACTCAATTCAAACTAAAAATTCAAACTCTAAGGTCAGATAATGGTGGTGAATACACTAGTTTCATTTTGCAAAATTTTCTTCAATCAAAAGGCATTATTCATCAAACTAGTTGTCCTCACACACCTGAACAAAATGGCATCTCTGAAAGAAAACATAGACACTTGATAGAAACCACTAGAACCTTGCTAACTCACAGTTCACTACCTCACAAATTTTGGCTTGAAGCCTTATCTGCTAGTGTCTATTTAATAAATATATTACCCACACCTTCCCTTCAGAATAAATCTCCTTATGAGATGCTTT
This sequence comes from Nemophila menziesii, assembly GCA_029959085.1. Taxonomy (NCBI): domain Eukaryota; kingdom Viridiplantae; phylum Streptophyta; class Magnoliopsida; order Boraginales; family Hydrophyllaceae; genus Nemophila; species Nemophila menziesii. The sequence continues at coordinate 24,075,492 of JARWIR010000001.1, read as the reverse complement.
ATCAAACTACACCTTCTTACTCTCATCTTAAAGTCTTTGGGTGTCTGTGTTATCCATGGCTCAAGCCATATAGCCCTCATAAACTTGCACCTAAATCTGAAATATGTGTTTTTCTTGGTTATTGTTCACATTCCAAGGGTTACAAATGTTATTCTTTGTCATCTAAAAAGGTTTTTATCTCAAGACATGTTGTTTTCAATGAGTGTCAATTCCCTTTTGAAAGTTCATTCCCTATTGATACTCCTCAACATGATCAACCCTCTACATCCTATATTGATTTGTTTGAGTCTCATATTAATCCTAATTCTATTTCTCACCCTTTCTCATCTGTCATAAACTCTACACCTCAGGCACATATATCTCAGCCTGAGTTACCAAATGACCAACCCTCTTCTTCACCTATACATAATCCTTCACCTACACCTCCTCCTATACAAACTAGACACCCTATGGTCACCAGAAAACAAACAGGTTCTTTAAAACCTTCCTATAAGTGTCAAAATATCTCCCTTACTTCTCCTCTTGTTGAACCTACTACATTTAAGGAAGCTATCAATTCTCAATGTTGGTTAATGGCTATGAATGATGAATATACGGCCTTAAAGAAACAAAATACTTGGGAACTAGTTCCACCTCCTCATGGTAGAGTTCCTATTACTTGCAAATGGATATATAAGTTAAAAAGAAATGCTAATGGTTCAATTGCAAGATGTAAAGCCAGACTTGTGGCTCGTGGTTTCTTACAAGAGTACGGGTTAGACTACACTGAAACCTTCTCTCCTGTGGTCAAACATCAAACTCTGAGAGTTGTATTATCACTTGCTATTTCTTCTAACTGGAAATTACATCAGTTAGATGTATCAAATGCCTTTTTACATGGCAATTTAGAGGAAGAGGTGTATATGACTCAACCTCAAGGTTTCATTAACAAAGAACATCCGCATTATGTGTGTAAGCTAAAAAGATCTCTATATGGTCTTAAACAAGCTCCAAGAGCTTGGAATTTGCTTCTAACTTCATTTCTTGAGTCTCTTCAGTTTGTTGTATGTCCTGCTGATACATCAATGTTCACTAAAGGCTCAGGTGATAACTTATCTATAGTATTAATTTATGTGGATGATTTAGTTATTACAGGCTCAGCTTCAGCTGAGATTTTATCACTCATATCAGCCTTGAAAAATCGTTTCGAGATGAAAGAACTTGGCAATTTGTCTTATTTTCTTGGCCTTCAAATTCAATCTTCCTCGGAATGTATCACTGTATCTCAGAGTAGTTATGCTACTTCTATATTAACTAGAGCTGGTATGAGTAATTGTAAGGCTTCTTCAACACCAACCTTAAATAAGTACTCTATCAAATCTGATTTTTCACTTCAGCCATTTGAAGATCCCTTCTTATTTAGGAGTTTGACTGGAGCACTTCAATATTTAACCATTACAAGGCCTGACATAGCATTTGCTGTTAACCAAATTTGTCAAGCCATGCACCATCCTACGAATGGTGATTTTGATTGCCTCAAAAAGCTGCTACGTTACATTAAAGGTACAATTGACTATGGTTTAAAATTTGTACCTTCAACTTCTACCTTACACGCTTATTCGGACTCCGATTGGGCGAGTAACGTTATTGATAGAAGATCAACTACGGGGTATTGTATATTTCTTGGATCAAACTTAATCTCATGGGGCTCAAAGAAACAAACTACTGTTTCACGATCATCGACTGAGGCTGAGTACAGGGCTATGGCGTATGTTGCGGCTGAATTAATGTGGATTACTTACTTATTAAAAAGTTTAAAGATTACGTGTTCTACTTCTACAATTGCTTGTGACAACCAATCTGCCATTGCTCTTGCTACAAATCCTGTCTTTCACACTAGAACACGACATATTGATGTCGATTTTCATTTTATTCGAGAACAGGTAAAGATTAAGAAACTTATACTACATCATGTACCTTCATCATCGCAGATTGCAGACATACTTACCAAAGGCCTACAACCTACACCTTTTATATCTCTTGTGGGCAAACTTCCCCTCTTACGAGTTATCAGTTTGAGGGGGGATAATAGTGTATAAGATAAGATATAGTGTATAGGATAAGATAGCTCATGTAGTGACTCATGTAGTGACTCATAGATAAGACAAAATAGTACAATTAGTTGTTAGTCATGCAAAACCACACAATGCTCTACATTGTGTACTATATATATTCCTATCTTGTAAACAGTTTTACAATCAATCAATATACACATTTCTATTATCTTTATTCTTGTTAATAATTTATTCACAAAGAAAAAGCAGCATTCAACAAGTTATGGACAATAAAACATAAACCATCGTTCATGTCACTCAAAAGTGAGACGAGAAAACACAAAGTTCTGTCATTAAATACCTGTTTTTAGTGACTTTAAGAAGTAGCCTCAATTTAACTATCAGACTAAATAAACTAGGTAAACTGCATAATTATCACGATTAGTTTTCAGTCAAGATCATCGTCCTTAAGGTAAATAGAGACATCATCCATTGATTCTTCAGCAGATTCTAAGGAATCACCCAAGTTGGAAGAGTTAACCTGTAACACCTGAACCTGATTCAACCTTAGTAGAAGATGATGCTTGAGAGATTAGACTTTGACATTCATTAGTCTTTCGAAACGATTCACCAACTTCAGAATTCCATAACCTAACAAAGTAATCACATTCAGTTTTCACATTTAAAGATGGATTAAGAAGTAACGGATCCATTGATAATCGAGCCTCAGCTTCTACTCTAGCACTTTCCCATTGTACCATGTGACGCGTTGAAGGTACAGAAGAGGATTGCTCGTCTTTCTGTTGTTCTTGGCCTGAGCGAAGTAACCGCTTTTTCATATGAGAATTCCAGAAATTCTTAATCTCGTTGTCTGTTCTTCCAGGTAAATGATTTGCTATAGCTGCCCACCTAAAAGTATTGCACTATTAGTCCCTGTGTTATTCGAACTAACCAAATATACATATATTATTACTTGTTTCCGAGCATGGCATGAAGCTGGATGATAGTATTCTCTTCCACAGGATTGAATGGTCCACGTTTGATATCAGGGCGGAGATAGTTTGCCCATCTAAGGCGACAGCTTTTTCCACATCTGCGAAGCCCTGTAATAATCAACAAGAACGTGTAAGAAAGACCATGTAAACTTATTTACCATATCATCACGACTAAACCTTTTTGATTTTATAGCTAATAATATGCAATTTAGATGTATTATTAATTGTAATTTGAACGTTTTGAATCTAAATACATAATCAATCAAAAAAAAAAAACAAATGTCATGAGAAAATAAATCCATCACTCCAAGTTTCTAAGTATACTTATAAAATAACATCTAAATAACACATTTTTTAAAACGTATACTACTAATTATTACTAACATTAGAGTATCGTTTGGAAGATGCTAATTATCTAATGGAAAGTAAAGAAAGAATTGGTCTAATATACTTTACATACTATTTAACTACATGGTAAATGTATAATATATCAAGGCATCAAGAGGATCCAAAATTGGAATGTACTAAATGGATGTGTATTGTTTTTGCGGGAAACACTTTGTTGGCTCGTACCAATGGATAGATATGGACACGATATATTCGGTCGGGTTTCTAAATAAGTGTGGATAATAACCTTGGACATAAACAAACCTCTGGAAAAAAACTATTAGGGCCCGTAAAACATAAAAACGAACATACAAAGCATTTGGTACGTACCAAACTCAGGAAAATTGGTTTGTTCCAATCAAATAAATATGAGATTATTACCCAAAGGGTCTTGAAAATACCACCTCGTGACCCAACAAGACCGAGTCTACACCCTCTTCTTACTAAAGGCCACAAACTAAATTTAACACTACAAGCCTAGTTTCCCAATTACCTTCTTACCCCCTTTTGTTTTTAATTTCTCTATATATACTATTTTTTATCAAATAAAAATTAAAAGTCTTTCCTCTCTCCTATCTCCTCTCTCATCAGGAATTGAAACGACCTTCTCCCATCGGAACCCTACCGGAGCAAAATCCTTATTCGTTCATGATGCTTCCAGCCAAGCTTTTTCTTAGTTCGAAACTATTTCTAGTTGACAGTCTTCATCAAGCTTAGTTCGATCTGTTGGAGCCTCCGTCCATGGCAGATCTTTTGTGCAGCAGAGGAGATTTCTCGCGCAGTGGCGGCGGATCTCTCTTGCAGCGGCGAGGCTCCTCCGGTCCATGGTGGAATCTATCATCCAGTCTTGAGAAGAAGAAACATCTCAGCGTAATAAGTTTTTTTTTTGTTCCTTGGTTTCTGATTTCAAAGCTTTTAATAGTACTGAGTATAGTACTTCTTACAATGGCCATCATTCTGACGATTTGTTGTTTGAAAATTGATATCAATGTTGTATTGATATGGTAGTTTCTAGACCTGTAAGGAGAAGGAGCCTTCGATTGGCTGAAAAATCTGGGTCAGTGTTAAGGTACGATCTCTTTTCAAATCATCTATTATATATCCTGAGTTTCAATTTTTTTTTCTCTTTTTCTGATTTTGTGTTGCATAAACTTCAGAAAGGAGGTGGGACCTGAGTTGTCTCCTGTTCAGAGACCATTGAGTTGTTTCATTGAATATAATATTCTAAATTATTGAATCTTTTGCACGTTTCAACTATGGCTTCATTTGCTTACTTTGTGTTCATCATTGTAATTTCTGTAGACTAAAGTGCAGCTTAAGTGTGGTAGCTGATGAAGGTCTAGCTGATGAATTGAGTTCAATATTTTCTTAGTTTATATAATTTTTGTGGAATAGAATGAGAGCTATACGAAGTAATTACTTTTTATTTATTTATTTGAATGGCTAAGAAAGTAAATGTATTGTTTATTTTTAGCATTGTAATCATTTAAGTTGTTATATTATATGAATCATGTCTCCTTCTTTTTCATATAAATAAATTTGAGTTGTTACTTAAATTCAATTACTTGTGTTGATATATTTTTTTTTTTTGGAATTTTGTAATGTAAAATCGATTTTTGTATTAAACTCAATAACTTTTGTCTAAATGCTCAGCACTGTACTAATTGTACTAGAAATACTCAGCACTTTTACTGATTTTACGAAAAATACTCAGCAAGTTACTGAGTATGCTCAGTAAAGATACTGAGAAAACGAGCATTCTCAGTAAAGTCAGTCAATAAAAAAATTTGAATACTCAGCAACTTTTTTCGACACTCAGAACTTTTTTACGATACTCAACAACTTTTTTCATGATCAATAGCCCATGCTCAGTACTTTTTCCATGTCCAATACCCCATGCTCAAAACTATTTTTTCAGACTCAGAACTTTTTTCCATGCTCAGAACTATTTTTTCAGACTCAGAACTTTTTTTCCAGACTCAGAACTATTTTCCAAACTCAGAACTTTTTTCCATGCTCAGAACTTTTTCCGGCGGTGGCCAGCGGTGGTCGGCGGTGATCAGTGGCTGTGGTCGGAGCTGGAAATTATTTGATAATTAATGAAGAAGGAGAGAGAAAAATGATAAAGGAGGAGAGAGATTAATGGTAATGGAGGAGAGAGTGTAATGGTAGTGGAGGAGAGAGAAATCTATTTTTTTTTGTTTTATATACACTTAAGGGTAGTTATGACATTGAATATCTTATTGGCCTCTAAGTAGGAGAGAGGAATCTCTTGGTTCTTGTATGGCACATTGATTCTCCTCAAGTCTCTTTAGGTAATTGACCCAATAAATATCGGTTTGTACAAAACTTAAAAAGATTGGTATGTGCCAATATCGAATTGAGTAAGGGTATAAAGGTAAAAAATCTAACTTAGACTTTTATTAGAATGAATTTTTAGTTAGGATTTTGTAAATAAATTTTTTAGTTTTTTGGATTCAAAAAGTAATTTTCTCACGATTAATACCCACGTTAATTTAGCTGTTAACGATTGATGTAGGCATACATAAATATTTGTTTCTTTTTAAATTTTTTGGGTACCCTAAATTTTTTTAATCTAGAAAATATTTGCCACTTAGGCAGTTAATATAAATTAGACCGTGGATATCAATAGCTGTAATAAATTGGGTATCCAAAATTTCTTTTTAGTAGCATAGGTATTCAAATGTCCTTTCGAGGTAAAGTATCCACATTTGTCTTTTTTTCCTTCAAAAATATCGGAAATATTGGATTTCAAATTTTTTAAAAAGATGAAATATCATTACTGAAAAATCAAGTTTATAGTTTTATTATAAGTTCGATAATGGTTAGAATTTTTGAAGATACTTATTGGCCTAACTCTTCGTTCTAAGATGCAAAGACTTCCAGGACAAATGTTTTTTTTAATGACGAGGGTTCCCGGGCTTACACCCGACTAGTCCTCCGGGAGATATGACTGCCTCCCCAACCATACCTCCAGGCAATCAGAACTAGGTTGCCCATGTTCTGGGGAGGATTTCGAACATTGGAAACTTTCCAAACTTTTAATAACTTTCTTCTGCCTACGAGATTTGATAATTTTTCTGCCGCCTACGGGATTCGAACCATGAACCTCTCACTTGAGAGAAGTTTCCAAACTTTAATAACTTTCTGCCGCCTGCGGGGGATTCGAACCATGTACCTCTCACTTGAGAGAATTTTACAAACTTTAATAACTTTCTGCCGCCTGCGGGGGATTCGAACCATGTACCTCTCACTTGAGAGAACTTTACAAACGCTAATAACTTTCAGCCGTCGGCGGGATTCGAACCCTGTACCTCTCACTTGAGAGACAGAGCCCTGGCCAGATGAGCTAGCTCACCTGGTTTCCTTTAGCATCTTTAAAGGAAGAGACTTGTTAAAATCGAGATTTTGTTCCAAATTGGTAATAAAAACACAACAAAAATATGAATATGAGAACACTATTGGTTGCCAAAATTAATTAAATTGAGAAAGTCGAGATATTTAGAGATTATTTATGAAATCTTTTTTTGACCAACGTTTGAATGTATTATTTTCTCCGTCCATTTTTATTTGTCCCATTTTCTAAAAAAGGGTGTCCAATATTGTTTGTCCATTTTTTATTATCAAGACATTTTTTTCCTATTTTTTCCAATATTACCTCTAATTAAATAGTAGAAAAGGTAGCGTAATAAATGATCTTATATATTAATTAAAGAGATTTATTGAAAAAGAGAGAGTATTAAATGCTCTTTTTAATGGGGAACTTACTTTATAAGGCCTAAAGCATTCCTATTTTCTTTTTTAAATCCCACCCCAATCCCCTAGTAACTAGTCCAACTAATAGGGGTTAATGTACAACTATACCCCCACCCTCTAACCATCCAATGGAAACCAAAAATCCCACCCCCAAACCCATTATACAACCGGATCCCCCACCCCTCTCTCTCTATTCTCCCTTAGCTCTATTCTCTCTCTATTCTCCCTCTATTCTCTCTCTAACCCATCCCAACCACCGCCCCCCACCACCCACCCCAACCCCCCTCCATGAAGCTCCATCACCACCACCACCATCGCTCACCACCCTCTCTCTGTTTCACCACCACTCACCCCCACTGTTTCGCCACCACCGTAACCACCGTAACCACCATCACCTTCCCACCCACTCCCACCTCCACCCCATTAAAGCCACTAAAACTCTGCATCTAAGACATACACCCACCCCCTCTCGATCTGAGCTCCATCTCAGATCTGGAGCGACCCCGCCATCTTCATCAATGATGCTGCTGCTGCTGCCGTCGAGTTCCAGGGCCGGTGCTGCTGCTGCCGTCGAGACCCAGCGCCGCTGCTGCTGCCGTGGATGTCCAGCGCCGATGCTGCTGTCGTGAAGGTCTAGACCCAGGTTCTGTGAGAGGTCCACCACCACACCTGCTCGCTGTGACCAGAAAAACCCTCCAAGCGCTTCATCACTTCATCACCAACCGTCAGACTCCAGCGCTTCATCAACGCCACCACGCCGTCCACTGTCGATGGGCCCAGTTCCGGCGTTGCCTTCTCGTCGGTGCATCAGATCCAGTTTTTTTTTTTAATGTAATGGTTAATGGGGCTGGACTCAGATTGATATGGGTGGGTGATGGGCCAGCCCCTAATACGGGCCATATGTTTTTTGTTTGTGTAATTCTTTATGGGCCCAGACACAATTAGTTGTAATGTGATGGGCCAGCCCATGATAGGAGTACTTGGTTTTTTTTTGTTTTTTTTTTCTGTAATTCTTATTGGGTCCAGCCCCATGTAGTTAGGTTGTAGGTAATGGGGCTGGCCCAATACTGTTTGTGTGGTTCTTTGTATGTGTATGTTATATAATAAAATTTAAGTATTAATGTATTGTTTTGAACTACAAGCATACCAAATTTAAAAATTGTTTCTTTTATTCTTAATGGGTACAGACCTTTTGAGTTTTGTACTATATTGGGCCAGCCCCGTATTAGTAGAACTACATAATAAAAAACTAACGTAAAAAAAGTGAAAAATAAAGAAACGTACTGGGTCCGTACCCAGGAAGAACAGGGGCAAAAATGTCAAAACCCAAACCAGATAGTTAGATTTAGGACTTAAAAAAGAATTTTTTGTAACTAGGATTTAAAAGAGAAAGTTGCCCAAAATTGGGCCTCAATTTGTATTATCCTCCTTTTTAATTCTTGTGCACTAAAAAAGTAGACAAACAAAAATAGACGAAGAAAGTAAAGTAATTAGTACATTATTCCTAACAAATGAGATGATACATTAATTTGTCCACACATATCCATAAATAAGTATGAAATCTAGTTATCGTGCACGGTTAACTTGGTCCCTTAGATATTAAAAAGAGTAAAGTTGAATATTACCACAAATATCAGTAAAATGTCACCATTTAGGTGAATCATGATACAATTTTATAATTCTTTTTTTAATTAATCACTTTCTCTCACTAAAGATCCATATAGTAAATTGTAAAGTTGTGAATTTTTTAGTGAACTATTTATACTACATAATATCACTAAATGTATTGAAGATGTCATCTTTGTTTTTCTTTTTTATTATTCTTTGTTTTTCTTTTTTATTATTATATAGGTAGAAATTAAAATTATCAGCTTAAATTGATAGCGAGACAAAAAGTTACATCATGAAAGAAATGAGGCCAATTTAACATTAAGTTTACTCCATTTTTACATTAAAGGAAGCCTTGATCCGACCAAGTCAACCGAGTATTTGTAAAGTCTTTCCGTCAAATGACTAATTTTAGTGTCCGTTTGAGATTGCTTTTTAAAATAATCACTAAAAGTGATTTTAGACCCATAGCAATATTTTAGACTCTTAAAATCACTTTTAGGAAAAGCACTAGATTAGTGATTATTAAAATAACCACTTAAAGTGATTTTAGATGTCAAAATATTTTTTAATATTTTTTATAAATATTTTAATTTTAATCAAAAAGCGCTTTTAGCTCTAAAATAATCAGTCCCAAACGGGCTCTTAATATTACAAAGTGATCGTGACACCTTTAAACCTTAATCAAGATCAAGTATTCATATCACGACTGTGCCCTCATCAAGAAATTCGCGAATTAAACCTTAAGTAAGTAAATGAAACATTAAAGTATTCGAATTGAGATGATTAAAGAGAAACCTGCAAGTTTAGGAAGAGATCGCCAAATACCATGCCCATTTTTAGCGATATAATCAATTAAAATCTTGTCTTCTTCGGGTGTCCATGCCCCTTTCTTTACTCCTACTTTATCACAACATGGTGGCCGAACCATTTTCTTCTTCTTCTTCTTTTGCTTGTTTTCTTTACCCTTCATCCAAATGCATCACCGTCAAAAGATTAATTTCGTAAAATAAATATTTCACATCATTAAAAATTTAAACTATAGGCTATAGAGTACTATAGTCACATTGTGTTCACGCATTGTTGGATCGTATTAATTTTAACATATATTGAAGTTAATACCGCATACTATTTTCCTCCTCTATTTACTCTCATCTCTGAACATTTGCATTTAACTTTTGTACTTGCGAATTTATTTCTCTGCACACATTATTTAAGGAGTGTGTGAGAGAGACATAAAGCATACGTAATGTCACTAGTTAATTCCATTGTTGACTACAGCGAACCAACCGAGAGCTCTTTCAATTTTTTACTTTTTGTATTTGTAGATTACATCAAATTGAAAATATATACTATATAAGTACCTCTAGTTTGGAGCCCATCATTTTTTATTTTTTATTTTTTATTTTGGAGGAGAGCCCATCATATCCATTATCCAAAGCTATTATCTCGTAGCTTTGGGCTAAGCCAACCTTGACAATAATGGTGTATTTACTATATTTGAAATAATGTATGGATATGAGATTGATAGTTGGCCTAGTAGTTAGGTTATTCTGCAGAGATCAAGAGGTTTTGGATCGAATTTCATTGGAATCATTACTCCGAGTCCAAAGTGGCTCTCTCATGTATTTAAAAAAAATGTATGGATATATTTGCTTATGTTGCATTATGGAAAAAGAAAATCATACTTTTGTTTGTTTTCAATAAATAAACTTAACAATTTGTAACCAATCAATTCACGCCACGTCATTGAGTGACATTGGGGTGGTATGAATTTGGGTGGTATATATCATTACTCAAAAGAGATATCCAAAGTCAATAAAAGACCGGACACATAATTTTTTTTTTTTTGGCATACAAATAAGGCTTTAAAAGTCGATAGTTGGACTAACTAGAATAACTAAGAAGACACGTAATTTTATATACAAAGACAGTATCAAGTGAAAAATCTAATTAATATAGGAGTATGAGGAATGACAAAAAAAAAAATATAGGAGTATTAGACATTTGACAAAATCCGCTTAATACCCAATCTATAATTAAACTCTATTAGCTAATTTCTTAAATTACCAAAATTATATATCGGGGTGTTAAGTAGCTATCACAAAAAACGATATTCACCCTTTGCAATGTACCCCACATTTGACTAAATGTTAGTCTAGGTGACACTACATCGTCTAGTCATATAGATACAACATAACAACGAAAGAATATTAAATATTTAATAAATTTACGTAATAATTTATATCAACAATTTATTTAGTTAAATATAGAATCAAAAATCTCAAAACAAAGATAAGATGATTTCACAAGTGTCTTTCAAATTTTTTTGAATAAGTCACTTGAACTTAAGAAAAGGGTTATATATATTTAGATTTTTTTGGATAAGTTCTATATCATATTTTTGGGTGAAAATTATACTTTTTTATATATATTTTTTTCTCATATATTTATTTTATGAAATACAATTTTTCGGGTAAAAAATAAAATAGAACTTAGAATACAGTTTTGAAAGTAAAAGAAAAAATCAAACTCTACCTTTTTTTTTTTTAAATAAACTTTTTATAATTACTTACAAAAAATAAAAGACATTCATTTTCAGACTACAAATTTAATATCATTTGCAACCCCCAATTTATAAATGTGGATAGTATTTAATGGCCGATCAAGCTTTAAGAAACAAATATTAGTACATCACAAAAGTAAAATTCAAATAACCGAGCGCTCATCTGAGCCTTATACGTACACATATGTATATATATTGTGCAAACGTGGGAGTGTGTATGTGAAAAATAAGTGTGAAGAGAGATGCTTACCTGAAGATTGATTAGAGAGTGTGCATAGCTTTCTTGCTATCATAGTTTAAAGCTCGTGAGAGATTGCTTCTGCATACAAGCTAATAAGCTAAGCTAAGCTAAGGGAAGGGAAAGCAAGGGAAGGGTGGCAGAAAGATTGTGAAAAATTTGTTGACTGAAATTGCGATTAATAGAGGGAAGGGAAATGATAATCTTACCTCGTTTTTGTAACTGGAATCCTATACACTAGCTAGTGCTTTTATTTGTGGTACACGTGTCGAGCTTTAGGCAAGGTATCACCAAAAAAAATGTGACCTTCTTTAGTAGTATGACAACTTTATGCAAGGAATACGGAGGTTGATTGTGCCAGGAAGTTTTCGCGTGGCGTCAATTCACCAATCAGATATCTTTTGATTTTTGTTCTTTTAAGTCCCTGTTGTTTTGATAATTTATAGATCTGTCCCTTACTTGATAACCAAGATTTGAAAGACTATAGTATGACAGCTGAGTTTTTTACTATTTGTAGGTTTAGGGGATAAAATCTGGAAGTTAATGCCCTTTTTTCTTTTTATCATTTAGAGAAAGGTTCTTTCTCAACGGTGAATAATCTAGAGAACACAGGTTAAACTCTAGATAGCAATGTTGAATAATGTTAAAAGAGATGGAATTTGTGATATATTATCAGGAAGATATTTAGGAGTGATTTTTTATAAAGACAAATTAAATTTGAGTTTAAATTATAGTTAACAAAGTTGTTTTATACCTATATAATTTCAAAATACTTGTTATTCATAAAAAAGAAAATTATTTACACAATATTAAAGCGTTACGTCTGACGTAAATTATTAAACGTGTAACCATAGAGAAAAAGTAAGGTGTAATTTGTCGGATCTTCATGTATTTAATGTTGTACAAGTAAAGTTCTTGTTTTTCTCGATACGTTGGTCTTAGGGATAAAGTGGTGACCTTTGTCGCACTTGTTGTAGTGACGTTTTTTTTTCATCAATCCGATCTTTACATTACACGTATTAAAAAGAGAGAAAAACCTATATTCCAGAGAAAGACGGAAATATGAGTCATGGGCCCATAACAACGAAATACAACTAACCATCAATGCTTTAAAAGGCATTAGGTAGATGGTCGAGCATTTTCGAGCGCCTATAAAATTATGCGGAGTCTAGACGTCTTTTCCATGGACAAATTTATAAAATAATATAATATTAATAATATTTAGAACAAATTCACACAAATTACTCAAAATAGTATGGGAAAACACTAGATTTTTTTTTAAAATTATGTATTATTTCTTGTGTTGAATAATGAATAAAAATTAGGTTAATAATAATAATATTTTTTATTTATTTTGGTTTTTTAGTTTCTTTTGTTGAATTTGATTTTTTTTAATATAGGCTTCTACTTTTATTTTATTTTAAAGATGGACTTCTAAAATTTTGGGCCATGTAACCTCCTAAATCATTTTATGAAACGCTTAGGACAATTTTTAAAATATGGCTAACAACTAACAAAATTAACAATATGCATAATCACAAAACTTTAAAATAATCTATGCTAAAAAAATGGCCCAAACTATATCAGAAAAAAGACTTAAAAAGGTTTAAATATAAATCTCAAAAGATGAGAAGCTTCGGTCTTATAAGAAGGAATTCTTAATCTTCCTGTTGTAGTCGGATAAACAAATGCATCTTTAGGAAAAAGAAAAAGAAAACTTCTGGTGCTAACTTTTGTTATTCTTGATCTAATCTAGCATCTAAGTTGAGCATGTTGTCTTAGCACCTAACAATCTTATAATAAGCTTCTTAGCTCAAGGTTTTGTCCAGAGTTTCTCGTTTGTCTCATGATCATTATTCATAGGAATTGATTCGCTAAAAAAGAGAACGGTTGTTACATTAACTCGAGGGGAATGAGATTATCTTGTGGAAGAAGATGAATAGAGTCGAGGTTTTTATTAGCTTGACAGATGCTTGATAGAGACTCAAATGTGAATGAAAGGTGTAAACTATATATTTTAGTAAGTATGTAAGTTAAGAAGAATCTTTGCCTTACACCTTGTTCTTAGATACTTAAATTAGTATTTTTAATAAGCACTTTCAAACTTCGATCATCGATAGAGAAAAAAAGTGTCTTCTTCAAGTGGTTTGCTGAGTTACGGTCATGTTTGATACATGGATAGAACTCATTTGTTCAAATGTATAACAATGCAAATCCATAAACCACAAATGGAGTAACAGTGCACCTAGGAATGCCCATCCCTTCATTTAATTTACTCGGATACTCAATTCAATGAAATGCTTATAAATACAGACCCAAAGTAGAATCTGGTGAAGAAATGGTATATAAAAACTTGTGAAATATCATATGTTAGATATAAAAAAATATCAATTACCTCTACAGTAATAGTCTGATGGTTATTTATAGTATTAGGACACGTTAAATTACTGTTAGGTAGATTATGAAGTGTGTGCCAAGTTGAACAAGGATCAAATGAGTCAGATTATAATAAATCAATTATTGAATATCACATATTGCGTTTATTTTTTACACCGCTGCTCAAAGTGGTTGAGGCCATTCAAATTATGGATTCTGGTGTAGGCAGATAGAACATGGAAGTTATTCTTGAGAACCAAAGTGTTTCCTTGGTTTGGTCGAGTCATATTATACGTGGGTATGATTGGGGTGTGTTATGCTTGAGGTAATGCTTAACCAACTAGGTCAGTTATAATTAGTCTTGTCAACTATTCATTTGGGATTAAGTCATATTGCTTGAGATGAGGTCTTTGATTCGTTACTTGGTGTATGAGTTGACTCAATCATTGAGTGGGGAAAAAGTGTCACCTCTAGAGTCTGTTAAGATGCAATCACATCACATCTAGATTAACTCCTTCAATCGACCATAAAATATACAATGCAAACATGTAAAGAATAGAAATGTGTTAGCATTCTCAAGAGTAGGGATCCCGATGACACACTACGCTCAAGTCAATAGAGGTTTATGATTGAGCCCCCAGATGGAATCTGTTAAGGAAATATTGTAAGAAATCTTAAGAGATTGTAGTGTAAATATAGAAACGAGTTAGCTCCATCAACCATCTTAAAAAAACTATATATTTTTAACATTGTAGGATAACCGTCGTGGCTATTACACGATCGTCTGGCAGTTTTGGAGTATATACTCAGTTGATTGGTAATCAATGCCATTAGTGTGTATACTATATCAAGTAATGAATTTATCCATGTAGTGTATTATTTCTCTAATCATGTCTTACGAGTGGTTGATTCTATAGGATTAGTAAATCCCGTCAAAAAAGATTAAAATGTGGATGTTATTTCTTGTAAAAAAAATTGTCGTTTCAGATGCTTGAAGCTTACATGACTCATCGATATAACCGAAGTGTGATAAAATTGAGCCTTCATCTTGAATGTCCGAGGGGTGTGGCAGATGTTTCTTTCAATTATTTTATCGGATAAGATGTGTAACCCCTGATAATAATTCTTGGATCCATTACATATCATATGACTTGACCCACGCATCGGGCCTGGTATCCCATTACAAACTCTTACACACGTGAAATCATGAATGCTTGACATGTGGCATTTTGGTTACAGTAATAATGATAATATTTAAACATCATCGAGAAGATTTGACTGTTGTTCCACATTCTTTAGTTGTTTGCTTGGTTGAAGTAATGAGAAAAGTGCATGGTACTTAGTGTACAAGGACTCTTTCATTTCCCCACACTTTTCTTGGACTACCTCATCTATATGGAGTAAGAACCAAACAACTTCTTATAATTTCTTGAACCCAAGAACAAGAAAATAAATTTTGTTACTAGAACATTCTCTTCTATAAAATCGAAGGAGATCGAATATTATTCTAAAGTAGCTATATCACCTAAGATACTGGTTCTACTTCTCCTCCGATCAAGCGTGGGGGAGGCTGTCCTAGACAACACGCGAGGAAGAATTGATACCTCGATATATTTGTTGATTCCAAAAGCTATTTTGACATTATTATAATTATTTTTTTGATGTCTATTGCGCATATTATGAGAGTTTCATATCTATTATTTCTCGTTTGGGATTTATGACTTATATGCGACACGTGTGTATTTTTACACGTTTTTGTGCGTAGTTCAGGGGTAAATGTGATATTGTTGGAGAACAAGGTCCAAAGCATGGAGGGCAGTGAGATGATTTGTTATATGTACCAAAGCAATCATGTGTAGTTGAGACAAGAATAATTCAAATAATTTGTTCCCCAAGAGGAGCAGAGACAAGAAGTAAGGAAAATGGAAATGTAACCAACCCATGGATCTATTGGTGCCAAACAAGGTTACACCACTGATAAAGTAAAAATCATCTCATCCTTCTATGGTGTAAATATTGACACACATATTTTGCTAAAATATTTTTCACATCCACCCGTTAACGTAAAAGTCACATGTATAAAGTAAATAAATGTGTTAGCACCATCCTAGAGTAAGGATCTTGATGGCACTATAAATCCCAATCAATGAGTGTATAAGACCCCTTCCCCCGTAGATAAGATCTGGTGAGATTAAGATGTAATAAATCTAACTTACATTGTAAAATATAGACTGTTAATGAATTAGTTACCTCAACCATTTCAAACAAAGCGTATATAGGACGAGCCCCGTCAAATAATCAATTAGTGTTTGCAACCCTAAATCTATTGATTTTTCTTATGGGGTTTATCAAGGTGTCATGGCAAAAATCCAAAGAAAATTAATTTTTGTATGGAACAAACTAACTTTTTCGTTGTGCACAAATCTTGTGCAATCCCAAGTATTATACCCCTTAATATTATACAAACGATAAAGTTATAAGCTCATATTTTCCACAAGATTAACAAGATCCATTAGGATATTATTTGGGGTTCCTCGTCTGAAAGACGTAAAGTATACTAGGTTATGGGAACAGTTGTGTATGCGAAATGCATAAATTAGTTTTGATTTGAGGTCATTTTAGTAGTTTAATTTGGAATTCTTGGCCAATCTAGGTTGGAGGGGTATGCACGATACCTCTCTCTTGTGGAAGAATGCATTTCAAATTAATGATAAGGGTGTTCTTCATATGCTCTTCGGACCACGATTCCAAGTTCTGCAATGTTATTTGTGAATAAAAAATTCTTACTAATGCGATGATACTGATGCTTCAGAATGGTAGAAATATAAAATTTTGGCTTGAAGTTTGGATGTGGTATTTTCCCTCGATACACTATGCAACAACCATCTTTGATGAGGAGATCTAGGTATGAATATGTGATGTCTCCCTTTTTGTTCTAAATATTATCCCTTAGGAGACATCATTTTAGGTGATTAATTGACTTATTTGATAGAATTTTAAGCTTATTTGATTATATTGCGTTTTCTCCCCTTGGATTTGTATTATTTGCGTTTTAGAGCTTTTGTGTGTTAATTTGTTTGTTTTTAGTGTAAATTTCTTAGGTCCATGGATTAGATGGAGCACCAAGATAAGGAGGAGCAACGGGAATTAAAGTCATAGATCGTGTGTAGAAGTCAAAGGCGAGAAAAGATGATTCAAAGAATGTATTTAAGGAGAATGAAATCTGGAAGACTGTTACAAATAACTGTTATTGAGCCACTTAGCCGCTGATTCAGCCTTAAAGTCGTGAAATAAGGAATATGCATCTCTGAGTCAGGAAGATTTTTCAAGTTGAACAAAGTGTTTTCGAGTCCGGACACAAAAGTTACAGCTGTCTTAGTAACGGCTGCACATCAGTTACGGAATTTCATTTAAGGATTGGGCTTTTATTTCATTTAACCTATTTCCTTATTATAGAAGAGCCCAATCCGATTTTCCCATCCTATATAAGTCTTAGACTTCATTTTTTAGAACACAACTCATATTACAAAAAGAAGAAACGCCAGAGAGAAGTCAGAAGCAAAAAAGAGAGAAGAAACTGAAGCTGGGGAATCCTAATTCCTCCATCAACAGTCAATTCCTTCCCTTCAATTAGGTTTTCTTATTCTTTTCTTTAATTGAATATGACTACCTTTTATCTTATTTTATTTTTTAATTCCGTTATGAACTAATTTCATAAGTACTCGAGAATCGCAATTATGGGTTAAACCCTTATTTATTTTAATTCATGTTTTTCAAATTTGGGATTATTTGATTTAATCTGAATTGGGTATTTTGTATTGACTATTATCGCATGCTAATTACTATTTTTATTCTGGCCAATTAGAGATAGGATTGAGTATTCAGGCTATTCACATTAGTGGGGAAGTGATCACCTTGACGGGGGGTTTACTTCGGACCTAGGTAATAGACGTACGGTATTCGTCAATGACCCCGACGGGCTTGACTAACCACATATCCAATTGGGTAGGAGACTAAAACCGTTCGAAAGTAGGTATAATCGCCTTGACAGGGTTTATAATACCGTAGGATAGCTCCTACGTCCACCCTGACGGGGGTTAGGAGATTATAGAGTCCCGACTAATACATAAATACCAATTTAGCTCTTAAACGGAAGCATTAATTATATAAATATAGGTAGATCCCTTGTGAGACTCAAGTACCATTCTCTTATTTGCGTCTACGCTCATTTATTTGTTTTATTTTCTTTCCAGTTAATTACTTTAGTACTTTATTTTCTTGCGTCTTAGTTCGTAAACAAAAACCAACCAAAAATTATATCATTTACCTTTTCGTACTTGCAATTACTACTACTATTTGATAAACACCTGAGTTGTACCTATTTCGTCCCTGCGAACAAAACCCGATTTATCGGAGTATTACTTGGACAACCGTACACTTGCGGTCTGTGAGTCCTTATTCTTTATCGTATTATTTTATAACACACCAGGACCCACCAATATGTCTCAAATTGCTTGAAAGACTATATTGCGCTTATATTCTATCGCAAGGCCGGAAAATCCTTTTGACAAAGTATGCATATCTCGAACCAAGTTGCTAAATATGAGGTATGGTGGATATAGATGTAATGAATCTGGCGCAATAACTATCTTGAAGCTAAAATATTACGTAAAATGGTACGCGAAAAATTGTTATTTTATCTCTTGTTACTAACTTCGTATGTAGGACGAAATGCATCCTTTGAAATTAAGTCATATTACTAAAAATGTTTATTGAACAAAAAATAGAAAATTTTAGAAGTTGAATATGGACTGAAATTCAAAGTAGTAATGATAAATGGATTTTTTTTCTTCACATGATAAATAGATTTGTTGCTTAACATGTGATAAGTATGGAATCTTTTTACATGCTAAATTTGTTGCCCAACAAGATTAACAAATGTTGGATGAGGGTGTAGAAGCACTGATACTTGTCATAAAAATTGTTATTTTCTCTTTTGTTGTTAAGTTTGTACATGTATGGGACGAAAGACGTCATATATAATTAAGTTAAAATATCAAAACAATACTTATTGGGTAGACGAAACCTAAAGGGGGTTGGAAGTTGAATACGGGTGAAAAATAAAAAACGATGATAATTGAATTTGTAACGATTAACATGCGATAAATATGCAATTTTATTTTCATATTAAACTTGTGTTAGCCTCACCTTGTTTTTATTCCCGTTTTAATATTTGACAAATCATCATTTAAACTAAAATTCATTTGGTATCACTTTTAAAGGTTTTCCAAAACCCCTCATTAGATTAGTTGTCTTTAATTCCTTGATCTTAAGCTTGAGCTTCAAAAGAACAGCGTCGCGGTACACCGCAGTACCACGGACCAAAGGCGCGGTGCATAGGCTAGTCCGACCAGTAAGCTAAGAAAATGTGCGGTACACCGGACTGAGGCGCGGTACACCGGACTGAGGCGCGGACCAGGAACACGGTGCATAGGATAGTCCGACCAGTAAGCTATGAAACCAAGACGAGGGATTTCGCGGTGCACCGGACCATACCCGCGGTACACCGCGAGAAAGGGTTTCTGCACTATTACTAGAGGACAAAGCTTATATCCGTTGGAGTTTAAATCTATCCGTTAGAGAGAAGCCTTTTGACCGTTGGAAGCTTATTTCAGCTATAAATTGAAGCTCATTCAAGACACCAATCATCCCTTCCATCTACCAATCTTAAGAGCAATTAATATTATCATTCAAGAAGGTTTCAAAGGAGCATTCAAGTCATATTCATTCCTCAAGCTACATAGTTTCTATCCACTCATTTAGGAGTTTAGTTCAAGGTATTATAACACCCCTAAACACTTTTCTTTTCCTCTTAGTTCTTGTAATAGATTAAGAGAGTAGTGTGAGTATAGGTTCTATACTTGGTTCCTTGTGTTGGTGATAACACAAGTGTATTTCCTTCAAGTGTTTTGAAGTGGTTGTAATGGGTTTGTAATCTCACCCGGGTTAAAGAGTTACGGAGCTTAGTGAAAAGCTTGAAATCCTAAGGAGTCTTCCTTAGGTAGTGGATGTAGGGAAACCGAACCACTATACATCGTTGTGTATCTTTCTATCCCTACACTCTTTACTTTTCCGCACTCTATATGCTTGATAAAATGCTTACATGAATAGTTTGATATTATTGTCTTTTAGGATTATCTAGTTCTTGACTATTTAGTTTTCTAAAACAATAGGATTCAAATTAGCTTTTAATTTTATTTACTTGAAATAAAATTAGCCGATTAATTTCCATTGTCCTATTCAACCCCCCCCCCCCCCCCTTCTAGGACGCATATAGAATATCAATTGGTATCAGAGCCTAGCTCTATTATACTTTATCGTTTCTAGAGTTAATAAGATATGGACTCTAATCAACCGGAAGGTTCATGTTCTACTAGACCTCCGCTTTTTGTAGGAAAAGACTACTTTGGATGGAAAAAGAAAATGGAGATTCATGTCAAAGAAATCGATTACTTTTTGTGGCTTGCTATCAAGAAGGGTCCTTACATTCCTTACGTTGATGGTAGTACAACGGAGGAGAAAGATGAAGATGCTTACAATGCTCAAGACATAGCTAAACTCACCAAAAACAACAAAGCTATGAACATACTCATTAATGGTTTAAGTGTCACGGAATATGCTAGAGTGAGTGAATGCAATTCGGCTCATGAAATGTGGCAACTCTTGGAGCTATCATATCAAGGAACGGAAGATGTGAAGGAAACTAAGATTGGTCTTTTTATCACTAAGTATGAGCTATTTCGTATGGAGCCCGATGAAGCCTTAAATGCTATGCATCAAAGATTTTCTAACATTGTCAACACCTTGAAGACTCTTGGTCAAGAGTACACCAACAAAGAACAATGCCGAAAAATCTTATTTGCTCTTCCAAAGAAATACAAATCAAAAATCAACTCCATAAGAGATACTAAAGATCTTTCAAAAATGACGGTTCATGAACTCATTTGCAACCTCATGACGGAAGAGCTTGTGCTTGAAGAAGAAAAGATAAGAGATGATGAGGAGAAGAAGATTAAGAAATCCATTGCTTTCCATGCCTTGAGTACCAAGTTGAAAGAACGAAAAGAAAGGAAGGAAAGTGAAGAAGAAGAAAACTCACATGAAGAAGAAACTAGTGAAAATGAAGGAGTAGCTATGTTGGCAAGAGATATGAAAAAATTCATGAGATACAAACGCTTTGCCAAGAAAGGAAGTTCTTCCTCACCCTATAAGAAGAATGTTAGAGCTATCAAACAAGATGAACCCACTTGCTATCATTGCAAGAAAGTTGGTCACATCAAAACTTATTGTCCTCTTCTTCAAAAGGAGAAACCTAAGAGAGCAATGCATGCTAATATCACTTGGGATACTCAAAATTCGGATGAAGACGAAAGTGATAATGAAAATGTTAATCTTGTTGCTTTTATGGGAGAACTTGAAAATGATGAAGATGCTTCTTTGGATGATGATACCGGTTCAACTCACTTTGCCTTTATGGCAAATCATGATGAGGTAACTCCTAAATCTAAACTCTCTTTATCTAATTATGATGCTAGTGAGCAAGATATTCATGAGGCATTTGATTCTCTTTACAATGATTTTTTAAACTCTATTGAAACAAACAAAGTTTTAACAAAAGATTTAGAAATTGAGAGAAATAGAACTAAAGAGGTTTTGAAAGCTTTGGAAGATTGTCAAAATATTTGTGATGAATGTATAGATGAAAATGAGAAACTTCATCTTATTGAGAAAAACTTTTTGGAAGAAAAAGCTTTGTTGGAGAAAAAGATTGTTGATCAAAATGCTATTATTTTAAAATTTACAAGTGGGCAAGAAAACTTGGATTTGATTTTAGGTTCTCAAAAAATGGGTTTTGAAAAAAGTGGTGTTGGATATGATCCATCAACAAAACAAAAACTCTTGAAAAATGTTTTTGTAAAATCAAAAATTTCAAATGCTATTCCATCTTCTTCAAAATCTTCTATCACTTGCACTTATTGTGAAAAACTTGGTCATGATGCATCTCATTGTTACTATCGTAAATTAGGATCTCTTGTGCCACTTTGGAAAAGGCCTATATGGGCTATAAAAAGAAAATCCACTAACCCTCATGGACCCAAACCAAATTGGGTACCTAAAGCCTAAATTATTTTTGTGTGTAGGGATTGAGCATCAAGAAGCAAAATATATGGCTCCTTGATAGTGGATGCTCAAGACACATGACCGGGAACCCATCATTATTTACACATCTATATAAAACAAAAGGTGATAGAGTTACTTTTGCCGACAATACTAAAAAACGCGTTTTGGGTAAAGGTAACATTGGTAATATGAATTCTTTACTTATCTCTAATGTTTTGCTTGTTGAGGATCTTTCTTTTAACTTGCTTAGTATAAGTCAACTTTGTGATGTCGGTTTTAGTGTTAAATTTGAAGCATCTAGATGCATTGTTTTCAAAAATGATGAGTTAGATACTATTTTTATTGCAAAAAGATCGGATAATGTTTTTGTAGTTGATCTTGAGAGTCTTATGTGTCAACGTATTAAATGCTTATCCGTGGTTAATGATAGTTGGCTTTAGCATAGACGTTTAGGACATGCTAGCATGGATTTGATTTCAAAATTGTCTAGAAAAAATCTTGTTGTTGGTTTGCCTATTTATAAATTTGATAAAGATAAATTATGTGATGCATGTCAACTTGGTAAACAACATCGTTCATCTTTTAAATCCATAAATAACGTCATCACCGTTAGGCCACTTCAATTATTGCATATGGATCTTTTTGGTCCCGTTGATGTCACTAGTCTAGGAGGATCTAAATATGTCTTTGTTGTTGTTGATGATTACACTAGATATACATGGGTGATGTTCCTTGCTTTAAAAAATCAAGCCTTCAATGAATTTGCAAAACTTTGTAGAAAGGTGCAAAATGAGAAAGGCTACTCTATTACATGCATTCGTAGTGATAATGGTAGTGAATATGTGAATTCTCCTTTTGTGCATTTTTGTGATGAATTTGGCATTGAGCATAATTTTTCGGCTCCTAGAACTCCCCAAAAAAATGGGGTAGTGGAAAGGAAAAACCGAACTCTACAAGAAATGGCAAGGACAATGCTAAAAGAACATAGCTTGCCTACATACTTTTGGGGTGAAGCCGTTCATACGGCTTGTTATCTGTTAAATAGAGTTCTAATTAGACCCCTTATTAAGAAAACCCCTTATGAGCCTTGGAATGGTAGACCACCAACTATTGCTTATTTTCGTGTTTTTGGGTGCAAATGTTTTATTTTAAACACTAGGGACTATTTGGGCAAATTTGATGCTAAATCGGATGAAGGTATTTTTCTTGGTTATTCCACTAAGGGAAAGGCTTATCGCATTTTCAATAAACGTACTCGTACCATTGAGGAATCTATGCATGTTGACTTTGATGAGACTAATCCTTTTTGTATCAAGAAAGTAGTAGATGTTGATTTACATGATACTCCACAAGATCAACCTTTAGAATCTCCTACTCAAGAATTAAAATCTCATGATGAATCTCTTAAGGAAAATGGTCAACTCTCAAATGAAGCTAGTACGGATTTACCAAAGTGTTGGAAAAACATCAAAGATCACCCAAGTGAATTAATTTTAGGTGATCCAAATGAAGGTGTTACCACTCGTTCTCGTATAATTGCTCTATGTGCTCATCAAGCATTCTTATCTCAAATTGAGCCAAAGAATATTAAAGAAGCCTTGCTAGATGATTATTGGATAAACGCTATGCATGAGGAATTAAATCAATTTGAGCGTAGTAAAGTTTGGACATTAATTGAGAAACCAATTGGCCCTACTATCATTGGCACAAAGTGGGTATTTCGCAACAAGCTAGATGACACCGGTATTATCACTAGAAATAAAGCAAGGTTAGTTGCTCAAGGATACAATCAAGAAGAAGGTATTGATTTCGATGAAACTTTTGCTCCGGTAGCTAGACTTGAATCTATTCGTATGTTACTTGCTTTTGCTTGTTATATGAATTTTAAACTTTACCAAATGGATGTCAAAAGTGCTTTTTTAAATGGTTTTATAGATGAGGAAGTCTTTGTTAAACAACCACCGGGTTTTGAGGATCCAAATTTTCCAAATCATGTTTTTAAACTTTCAAAGGCTTTATATGGTTTAAAACAAGCACCTCGTGCTTGGTATGAACGATTAAGCAAATTTTTGTTAGATGATGGTTTTAAACGAGGAAATATTGACTCCACTTTATTTATAAAAAGGTCTTCAAAAGATATCCTTCTTGTTCAAATTTATGTGGATGATATAATATTTGGTGCTACTAATGAAAATCTTTGTGAGAATTTTTCTAAAAGCATGCATAGGGAATTTGAGATGAGCATGATGGGAGAATTGAATTACTTTCTTGGACTTCAAATCAAGCAAATGAAGGATGGCATCTTTGTAAATCAAGCCAAATACACAAAAGAATTGATCAAAAAATTTGGACTTGAAGATGCAAAGGAAATTGGAACTCCAATGAGCACATCCACAAAATTAGACAAAGATGAAGATGGTAAGGATGTTGATGAAAAAGCATATCGAGGTATGATTGGTAGCTTACTTTATTTAACCGCTTCTAGGCCCGATATTATGTTCCCCGTGTGTCTTTGTGCTAGATTCCAATCCTCTCCTAAAGAATCCCATCTTAGTGTCGTTAAGCGTATTTTTAGGTATTTGAAAGGAACCCTAAGTCTAGGACTTTGGTACCCAAAATTTACCTCTTTTGAACTAATAGGTTATTCGGATGCCGATTATGCCGGTTGTAGACTTGATAGGAAGAGTACTAGTGGGAGTTGCCAATTCTTAGGTCAATCCCTTGTTTCTTGGTCTAGTTGAAAACAAAATAGTGTTGCTTTATCCACGGCCGAAGCCGAATATGTTGCGGCCGGAAATTGTGTGACTCAAATTCTTTGGATGAAACAAACCTTACTAGATTTTGGCCTAGAGTATGATTGTGTTCCCATTCGTTGTGATAACACTAGTGCTATCAATCTTACCAAAAATCCTATTCAACACTCTAGAACGAAACACATAGAAATCCGTCATCATTTTATCCGTGATCACACTAAAAAAGGGGATATTGTACTTGAATTTGTCACTTCGGAAAATCAACTAGCCGATATCTTAACTAAACCTCTACCCCAAGATCTTTTTGAGAAAATTCGTTGTGAGATTGGCATGCAAATTCTCTAACCATCTTATCATGCCATTATTGTTTAGTGCTTTTTGTGTATATTATCTTGTTGCTAATATTTTCTTGGTGTTATAGGGTCCTTGAAGCTTCTAATTGTTATCCATTTAATTCTTTAGCCTTTGTTTTTACTCAAAATGTATTTTGACCCCTTAAAATTTTCAAAAATCGTATCATTGGTTCTTTTTGTTGTTGACAAAGGGGGAGAAATTTTAGTTAAACTTTTCAAATGCATTTTGTGAGGGGGAGTTTTTATAAAAACTCTAGTGATTAGGTTGAGGGGGAGTTTTTGATAAAAACTTTATCTTAGGCATCTTCAAAAGTTTATGATTTGTCAAACATCAAAAAGGGGGAGATTGTTAGCCTCACCTTGTTTTTATTCCCGTTTTAATATTCGACAAATCATCATTTAAACTAAAATTCATTTGGTATCACTTTTAAAGGTTTCCCAAAACCCCTCATTAGATTAGTTGTCTTTAATTCCTTGATCTTAAGCTTGAGCTTCAAAAGAACAGCGTCGCGGTACACCGGACGAGAGCTGCGGTACACCGCAGTACCACGGACCAAAGGCGCGGTGCATAGGCTAGTCCGGCCAGTAAGCTAAGAAAATGTGCGGTACACCGGACTGAGGCGCGGTACACCGGACTGAGGCGCGGACCAGGAACACGGTGCATAGGATAGTCCGACCAGTAAGCTATGAAACCAAGACGAGGGATTTCGCGGTGCACCGGACCATACCCGCGGTACACCGCGAGAAAGGGTTTCTGCACTATTACTAGAGGACAAAGCTTATATCCGTTGGAGTTTAAATCTATCCGTTAGAGAGAAGCCTTTTGACCGTTGGAAGCTTATTTCAGCTATAAATTGAAGCTCATTCAAGACACCAATCATCCCTTCCATCTACCAATCTTAAGATTGTTGGCATATAGCCTCCCTAATTAGGTGTTTTAATGTGACAAATCCTCTTGTGTTTAGTGTGCTATTTTCTCTTGTTATTAACATTCTTTCTTGCACTATATTTCTTCAAAAAGCTCTTTCATATTTATGTTGTTTAAACTTAATTGTTTTATCTTAGAATCTTATTCTCATACAAATGCTATTAACCATATCTCTTTGTTATTGAGAATTTTCCTTAGTGTTCAAACTTCAAAGATTCTTAGAATATTGTTTACAACAACTTTCATGAAGAGGTATTATTGATCAAAGTCATTTCCTTCAAAGTTTACTAGGCGCGGTACACCGCTACGGTATACCGGACCAAGCGCGGACCAGGGCGCGGTATAGAGGACTAGCCCGACCAGTAAGCAAGAAAATTAAACACTGAAGCGCGGTACACCGCTGCGGTATACCGCAAAGAAGGGTTTTCTGCACAAAAGCCAAGTCATAAGAAATATATCCGTTGGGAGATTAATAGATCCGTTAGACTCAAACCTTATGACCGTTGGGAGCCATTTTCTTCTATAAATTGAAGCTATTTCAAGGCTACAACTACACCAACTAATTACAAACTTTAAAGGGCTTAATTGCTATCATTCAAGAAGGTGTCAAGAGCTATACAAAGTCAAATTCAATCTTAGTGTGCTTATTAATCCTTACAAGGAGTTAATCAATTAAGCCACAAGGTTCTATCCACTCAAGAAGGAGTATACAAGCTTATAGTCATATCCACTCTTTAGGAGTTTTAGAAACAAGCTTTAATTAGCAAACCTTTAAACACTTTGTTGCTATCCTCTTAAGTCTAGGTCTTGTAATAGATAGATTAAGAGAGAATTCAAGTATAGGGAGTATACTTGGTGTCCTTGTGTTGTGATTACGCAAGTGGTGTGTCCTTCGTGTTATCGAAGAGTTTGTAAAGGTTATTGTGTTCTCGACCCGGTTAAGAGAGACACGGGAGCTTAGTGAAAAGCTTGAAATCCTAAGGAGGCTTCCTTAGGTAGTGGATGTAGGGAAACCGAACCACTATAAATCGTGTGTATCTTTCTATCCCTACTCTTTTACTTTCCGCACTCTATATGTTTGATTATATGCTTGCATGAATTGTTTATCTAGTATATCTAACATATAGTCTTCTAGAGTAGTTTAAGATATTGGATTAGCTTTTCATTAGTTATACTTTTATATCAAACCTTAATCTTTACATTGCATGATCCTATAAGTGTTTGATTTATATTAGTTGACTTAGAAGTTTTCTCTTAAACTTATTATTGTCCAAAAGATTTTAATTAGGCATTATCTTATTAGTAATCCTATTCACCCCCCCTCTAGGACTTTCAATTGGTATCAGAGCCTAACTCTACGTGAATAGCTTAATCGTTAGTAGAGTAAACGATATGGAATTTAATCTTTTGGAAAGTTCGTCTTCTACACGACCTCCACTTTTTGTAGGAACTTACTATTTGGATATTGAGAAGAATGGTCAAACCTATTGTTCAAATCCCTCACACGATAGCTTAACTCGAAAAAGAAGTTATTGCAATGATTGTGGTAAAACCGGTCATCATGATTCTACGTGTCATTACCATGAACAACTTATTAGTGGATCTTTAATACCTACAAGGGAAAAACCAATATGGATCGAGACAAATGCTAACAACATTTCCGGATCCATTCCACCTCGGTTACCATAGTAATTTGCATTGAAGGTGTTGAGCGTCAAGAAAATGAAATTTTATGCAAAAGGACGTTCAAACCTCGTAAAAGGAAAATACGGTGATATTCTTTCCTCTCTTGTACTTTTTATGTTTTCCCTTTTGTGTTTTATGTGTTTTATCTACTTGTGATGCCTTCTTGTTGTTCTTGACCTTTGTCATGCTTTAGTTTTTGCTTTATTCTTGCATAGGGTCTTTTTGCACTTTTTAGAAAACTTAGGGTCTTTTGTGAAATTAACTGTTATATGCGTTTTTAGCTTCTTTTTGGCTTGTCTTTTCAAAACAAAGTTGCTAAAAATTATTTTATATCATTCCGAGTCTTTTGGGGAAGTTTCGATTGTGTTTCGGGAATATTTTCATTGTGCAAAACGAGGCCTTGTGCGGTGCACCGGACGAATCCCGCGGTACACCGCACGTAAGGGTTTTGACTGTTTTAAAGACCCGTTTTTCTGCAAATCTTCTTCATTCTTTCAAAACTCCTTCTCCTCTCCTCCTCTTTGGCGATTTCCGGCCACCCACCTCCGGTTCCACCACCAAAAACACCCTCCTTCACCACTAAATATCACTCCTACTTCATTACCCATCTCATTACTCACCATGGTTAGAACAAAATCAATTGCTAACAAGAAAAAGGCTTCCACCGGAGCCTCCTCAAGCCGCCACCGTGAACCTTCTCCGGCGAAGTCACCATCACCATTGTTGCTCAAAATGAAGTGAATGAGTTCGTTAATAGTAGAATGGTTATTACGGATGGAAATTGGAATATTCGTAACTTTGACCCGGAATTTATCGTGGCCCACAAATTTCTTATCTCGGCCGTTATTCCGAAAGATAAGCATGATGCCAAGCTTATCCCATATGAAGCTTATCTTTTATTCTTGATCTTCTCCAAACAACCTATAAACATCATTGCTATTATGCTAAAATGGATGAATCACGCTCGTGCCTCTCGGGATAAAGTCCCTTACGGTATATTTCTATCCAAAATCTTTGAGTTAAATGGTATTTCTCTTGGAGGAACTAATGTGAAACCAATGAATAAGTCATGGAACTTCGATTATCTCACGATTCTTAGGATGAAATTTGTTATTTATAACAACACATATGTTTCGGTCTCGACTATTAATCGTATCACGGATGATAATATTCGTAATCGCATTCTTGGAGCTAAAAGCGAAACCGATGGTCCGGAACTTGAGACTCTTATTTTAGTAGATAACCCGGATCAACAAAACCCAAATCCAAATGAGCCCACTCCTAGCCAACCCATCAATGTTAATCCTCCTAATCCATCCGGTTTCGAAAGTGCTATGTCTCGGTTTATGGATTATATAGGTAGAAAATTTGTGGCTTTGGAAGATAAAATAGTAAGTAAATTTGGAGTTTTGGAAGAAAAGATTGGGAATCTTGCGAATGAGCTCTCATGTATAAGAGGTGATGTTTCTTGCATTCGTGATGATATTGGAAATGGTAGTAGATCTAGGAGCCGCTCTCCTCGTAATTATCGTTAGTTCGTATTGATTTGGTGATTGGTGCTTGGTGTTTGGTGGTGGTATTCATAATCTTTCTTAGTGGTTTATGAGTCGTTAATTGCTTATGTGGTTTTTTATTAAAACTTGTTTTATGGATGTTTATGCTTTTAAGTTTGGGTCCGTGTTTTGGACATCTAGGATATTACTATTATGGTTTTCTATGTTAGGATGCTAAAATGTTTTATTTGGTTAATTGGTTATTTAGTTGTGCTTTTATCTTGATTGTTAGTTGCCTATCTTTGTTGATTTGATCTTTATGTTGCTAACATGATCTTTGATGTTATAGGTACTTCTTGATATTGCTTCTTAGTCCCTATAGTTCGCTCTCTATAGCATTGTTCCTAACAAGTTTGATATTTGCATTGTGGTCCCAAATAGATTTTTTCAAAATTGCGTTTAGACCCCAAAGTTTTGAAAAATACATCTTGACCCCTTGTTTTTCAAAAAATACATTTTACCCCTAAATTTTCTTCAAAATGTTTTCAAGTGTTCTTTTTAGGGTAAAATTGTCAATCAAACTTTTTCAAAATTAAAACAAAATCTATGCATTTTGTAAGGGGGAGACTTTGTTTAAAATTTTAAAAACTCACATGCTTTATCTAATCTTTTATTTCTTATTGCACTAATCATTTGTGTCTTTAGAAAGCATTTGAAATGAACATGTATCAATCAAGGAGTTGGTAAATATCTCTATCCTTAACTCTTGCTTTGCAATTATCTATCTTTGTGCATCTCTTTCTAAAAATCGTTTTTATCCAAAACTCTTGCACAATTGTTTAAAATCTATTCACTCGAGTTGTCTTTGCTCTTCTACTCTTAGTTGTTTTTACCCCGTCTTTTTGATGAAGACAAAGGGGGAGAAATATTATGTGCACTAAAACTTTCAAAACTTGCACGTTTTAAACACTCACAAATGCTTTTCATAACTTATGCTTATTGTGAGGGGGAGCTTTATTTCATTGTGCTTAAACCTTTATATCTTTCCTAAGGTGTTTTAGTGAAGGATTTGTCATCATCAAAAAGGGGGAGATTGTTGGCATATAGCCTCCCTAATTAGGTGTTTTAATGTGACAAATCCTCTTGTGTTTAGTGTGCTATTTTCTCTTGTTATTAACATTCTTTCTTGCACTATATTTCTTCAAAAAGCTCTTTCATATTTATGTTGTTTAAACTTAATTGTTTTATCTTAGAATCTTATTCTCATACAAATGCTATTAACCATATCTCTTTGTTATTGAGAATTTTCCTTAGTGTTCAAACTTCAAAGATTCTTAGAATATTGTTTACAACAACTTTCATGAAGAGGTATTATTGATCAAAGTCATTTCCTTCAAAGTTTACTAGGCGCGGTACACCGCTACGGTATACCGGACCAAGCGCGGACCAGGGCGCGGTATAGAGGACTAGCCCGACCAGTAAGCAAGAAAATTAAACACTGAAGCGCGGTACACCGCTGCGGTATACCGCAAAGAAGGGTTTTCTGCACAAAAGCCAAGTCATAAGAAATATATCCGTTGGGAGATTAATAGATCCGTTAGACTCAAACCTTATGACCGTTGGGAGCCATTTTCTTCTATAAATTGAAGCTATTTCAAGGCTACAACTACACCAACTAATTACAAACTTTAAAGGGCTTAATTGCTATCATTCAAGAAGGTGTCAAGAGCTATACAAAGTCAAATTCAATCTTAGTGTGCTTATTAATCCTTACAAGGAGTTAATCAATTAAGCCACAAGGTTCTATCCACTCAAGAAGGAGTATACAAGCTTATAGTCATATCCACTCTTTAGGAGTTTTAGAAACAAGCTTTAATTAGCAAACCTTTAAACACTTTGTTGCTATCCTCTTAAGTCTAGGTCTTGTAATAGATAGATTAAGAGAGAATTCAAGTATAGGGAGTATACTTGGTGTCCTTGTGTTGTGATTACGCAAGTGGTGTGTCCTTCGTGTTATCGAAGAGTTTGTAAAGGTTATTGTGTTCTCGACCCGGTTAAGAGAGACACGGGAGCTTAGTGAAAAGCTTGAAATCCTAAGGAGGCTTCCTTAGGTAGTGGATGTAGGGAAACCGAACCACTATAAATCGTGTGTATCTTTCTATCCCTACTCTTTTACTTTCCGCACTCTATATGTTTGATTATATGCTTGCATGAATTGTTTATCTAGTATATCTAACATATAGTCTTCTAGAGTAGTTTAAGATATTGGATTAGCTTTTCATTAGTTATACTTTTATATCAAACCTTAATCTTTACATTGCATGATCCTATAAGTGTTTGATTTATATTAGTTGACTTAGAAGTTTTCTCTTAAACTTATTATTGTCCAAAAGATTTTAATTAGGCATTATCTTATTAGTAATCCTATTCACCCCCCCTCTAGGACTTTCAAAGAGCAATTAATATTATCATTCAAGAAGGTTTCAAAGGAGCATTCAAGTCATATTCATTCCTCAAGCTACATATTTTCTATCCACTCATTTAGGAGTTTAGTTCAAGCTATTATAACACCCCTAAACACTTTTCTTTTCCTCTTAGTTCTTGTAATAGATTAAGAGAGTAGTGTGAGTATAGGTTCTATACTTGGTTCCTTGTGTTGGTGATAACACAAGTGTATTTCCTTCAAGTGTTTTGAAGTGGTTGTAATGGGTTTGTAATCTCACCCGGGTTAAAGAGTTACGGAGCTTAGTGAAAAGCTTGAAATCCTAAGGAGGCTTCCTTAGGTAGTGGATGTAGGGAAACCGAACCACTATACATCGTTGTGTATCTTTCTATCCCTACACTCTTTACTTTTCCGCACTCTATATGCTTGATAAAATGCTTACATGAATAGTTTGATTTTATTGTCTTTTAGGATTATCTAGTTCTTGACTATTTAGTTTGCTAAAACAATAGGATTCAAATTAGCTTTTAATTTTATTTACTTGAAATAAAATTAGCCAATTAATTTCCATTGTCCTATTCAACCCCCCTTCTAGGACGCATATAGAATATCAACTTGTTTTATTACAAGATGGATATTGTTAGCTACGGGTGTAACAACATTGATATTGTCTTAAAACTAATTGACCCTACTAGTTGATATAAGCCGATTCTTGAGGAAGTTTAAACAATATTTCATCAATTTATTGTTACAAGTTATTATACATGTATAGGAAAATAAATATGTATACAAACTGTTTGGCTAGCGAATAAAGGCATATGATATTAGGACACCTACGCATGGAGTCTCAAGATGCTCTAAAAAAAAGTTACTCCCTCTGCTTCAAAATATTTGTCCACTTTATTTTTCATAAGTATTAAGAAATTTAATTATTACACTTCCTATTATAAAAACACCTTTCATAAAGTGTCTTGATATCTTAAATGTGTATTGGAAACATAAATTTTAATTTTTTAATAGGGGTAATAGTGGAAAAAAGTGGGAAAAGGTGTTTTGATATTATAAGTAGATAAACATTTTGAAACTATATTTTTAGTAAATGGAAAAATATTGTAAAACGGAAGGAGTAAATATTTGTATTGTGAAACACTTTAGTGGAATGAAAACATCAAGTTAGCCCAAAATATCAATAAATTAAAAGGTGAATTAATGTTTAAGGCCTACCAAACAAGGGTACACAATAGTAAGGCCCAACCCCAAGTACACACTAACTAACCTATCAGAATACAACTAAAGAAGAGGAAAAGACCAAAAAAAACCCCCCAAACCATCTTATACTGTGAAAAACAATTTACCAAAACACAAAACCAATATAGGTTTCGATCCACAAATTCTAAACCTTTTCTGTGCCCTCCCTGTGCACAAGAACAGACCCCCTCTTCCCCTACCTTCTTCACCCCACCCTCCATCCATAACCACCGTCCTCACTGCTGCACATAACCACCACCATGAACCACTGTCATCTCTTCTGCTGTGACAACGTCGGAGCAAGCCACACCACCGCTGACTTCGCCGCTGTTACGCACGCACCACCACCAGCGCTTCATCTCCATCCCTGCTGTCATTTCTCACCGAGATCCACCACTGCTGTTCCGTCCCTGCACTAGATCCGCCACCATAAGAAGAAAAAGCACCGAGATCCGTCATCATACTCTGCCGCCGTAACAGTGGTGGTGCTGCTGCTGCAGATCCATCTCGTAGGCCTCTTCTACCTTCGTCATCTCCATCTGTGCTGCAGATTCAACACTCACCGCCACCAGATCCATCTCATAGGCCTCTTCTACCTTCGTCATCGCCGGAGTTCTTTTTTTGTTGTTAGTTGCCGTGAGTTTGTTCCTTGTTGCGAGCCACCACACCACCATCACCACGAACTGCGCCACCACACCACCATCAACAGTCCATTCTCGCCGCTGCAACAGTCCATAGAGCTTGGCCTCCTTAACCTCATTCCTCTTCCCACCACTGAGCCACCTTCACCCTCCCTCCCTGTGAACCGATCTCGTCACCACCATCATCATCTCTTCTTGCCGATCTCTCCATCAACACCATTCTTCTCCATCACGCCGAGATGCCTTCTATGTCGCCGTTCTCGAGACATTCTCGATCCAGTATCGGCAGTTAATTTTTTTTTTGAAACGAAAATGTTCCGATAGTCCAGCCCCTTTTGGGCTTTGTGTCCAGCCCACTTTCGGTTCAGACTTGTTGGGCCAGACTTGATTTGGGTTCAGACTTGTTGGGCCAGGACACAATGTGTCCAGACCTGATAGGCTCAGCCAATTAATTTTTATTTTTTCTAAAACCGTGTCTTATTGGTCTCTAATATATTTTGTTAATTTTGTAGGTGAAAATTAAACACCAATTACACATTAATCTTGAAAAATCTGTATAAATATGGACATTAATTACAGCCTTTGCAATATATTAATGGACACATTAGCATAAATATGTACAAATAATGACTTGTGTACGGACCATTGGGTACACGTACTTGGACATGCCTGAGAAAATGAACATATACACAAAAAAAAACGGAACAAACACACCTTAAAACGTTAAAAAATATACAGGTCTGTACACAATAATATATATGTATGTACACACCTAATATAGGTCCGTACCCGTGGGTACGGATCCATTCGTTTAAAGAAAAGAAGAAAAAGAATAAAAACGAATTTCTGAAAGAAAAAAATAATTGAAAAGGGTATAGATGGGAAAAATCCAAGCAAAAAATGTAACTAGGCCTTATAATGAAGGTTTTAGTAACTAGCCTTTAAAACTTAAAAGGAGTGGAATTTAGGCTCCATTTTGTAGATTCCTCTAAATTAAAAGATAATGGATAGTGCTTAAGGTACAAATGAATCATTATAACTAAATAATTGTCAGAATATTGATCATTATAAGTTATAACCCACAAATAAAAATAAAACATACATGATTTGAACAAAAAAACAAAACATAAAACATACATCATCAGCAACCTTCGCATGCTTTATTTGGAACTTGAACTCTCCCACCTCTTGCAAAAATGCACATTCAAACACCTAAAGCAAATTCACTCCGTCATTATCACAGCACCACTTCACAAAAACCCCGATATCAGACTAAAATTGTTGAGACGAAGCACAGAATTTGGCTCAATGGAGTACGCTAATCGCATTTTCACTCAAATGGGAGTAGGCCTATACAGCACAGAAACAACCCTTTGGAATGCCATGATCAGAGGCTATGCATATAACGGTCCCTATGGAAATTGCATAAACCTGTTTGATGAAATGCGGATACGAGGAATTATACCAAATAATTATACTTACCCTTATGTCTTGAGCTCCTGTTCTGAGATGGGTTTGTTTTCATTTGGTCAAAAAGTGCATAGTATGATTCTAAAGACTGGATTCGCGTGTGTATCTATAGTTGCTAATGCACTTTTTGAATTTTATGTAAAGAGGGTTAGTTGTGTTCTGCAAATTGGAGTGTTAGATGATGCTAGAAAGGTTTTTGATAGTTTGTGTATTAGGCCCGTAGAATCATGGAACAAGTTGATTTCAGAATACGTGAGAATAGGTGATGTAGAAAGTGCTAGAAATTTGTTTAATGGAATGTGTGAAAGAGACGTTGTCTCTTGGAATATAATTATTTCTGGCTATGCTAAAACACATGACATTATAAACGCTCGATATTTGTTTGAGATGATGCCGGAAAAGAATGTTATCTCGTGGACTACAATGATTCGTGCATATTCTGGTGCCGGAGATGTTGAAAGAGCCAGGGAATGTTTTGATAAGATGCCACAGAGAAATATTGTTTCTTGGAATTGTATGATGTCAAGTTACACACAAAATGGAAAATATAAAGAGGCATTGAACCTCTTTTCCCAAATGCAATTGAAAGGTCTAGACTCAGATGGGTTTACATTTGTTTCGGTTTTGTCAGCTTGTTCTATCTTGGGTGCTCTTGAGTATGGGAAATGGGTACATTCTTTAATAAGAGACTGCTCTCAGTTAGCTGTAAATGTAGGTACTTCACTTGTTGAAATGTATGCTAAATGTGGAGATATTAACAAGGCATTTACAACTTTTATCAAGATTGGTAATAAAGATGTTTTCTGTTACAATGTAATGATCAAATCACTAGCTATCAATGGAAGAGCAGAAGATGCCATCAGAATATTCCATTCTATGCAAAGAAAAGGGTTGAAACCGAATGATATCACGGTTTCAAGTGCTTTGTATGCTTGTAGTCATGGAGGTTTAGTTGAAGAAGGACGCAAGATTTTTCACAATTTGGAAACTCAACCGAATCTTGTACATTACGGGTGTATGATAGATTTACTATGTAGGAATGGTGAGCTGGAGGAAGCACTATTAATGGTGAAAGAGATGCCAATTAAACCTGATATTACTATATGGGGAGCTTTGTTAAATGGGTGTAGGTTAAGAGATGATATAAAATCGGCTGAGAGTATTTTAGATAAGGCTGATGAGTTAAAATCAGATGAATCTGGAATGTACGTGCTTTTATCCAACATTCATGCCTCGACAAACCAGTGGTTAGAAGCAGCTAGTGCGAGGGATACTATGGAAGAAAAGAGTATATGGAAAAGAAGAGGGAGTAGTAGTATTTTATAAGCATATGCTGAAATAAAATGGCAGATATTATTATATCGCTGGAATAATATAGTTTTATAATAATTGACCAATTCTTTTTTTACGAATGACCCATTTTTTTATAACAAAATGAAACTAAAATTTAGTCAATAAGAGTTTTAAGGGTTTGTTTCAGTTATGATGCATGCGATATAACCACAATTGGAGCCCACCAAAGAAAAGAAAGTCACAGATTATATATATGCCCACATTAAAAGAGGGGAAAGAGAGCAAAAAGTCGAAAACAATAACATAGGACATAAACTAGTTTACCAAACCTTGGAGTTTACAACTTTTTGAATTACATACTTGCTATATCTAGAATATGAGAAGTCAAATCCATAATCTCACACCAACACAGTAACATCACATAATAATAAAGGGTTCGAAATAAGGATTGTAACAGTATAAGCTCAGGAAGAGCGTCACATAATAACTGATGGTTCACGGATTAATTTAAGTCTGGATCATGTTGAACTGGAATCTGGATAGCTGCTGAGGAATTGTGGATATAACAGGTCCGTATCTCTGTTTTCCAAACAAAAGAGTATCATTAATAAAAAGATAAAAGAATAGGAAACATTGTTATTTGTGTAATTAAAGTACCTGAACATTGTCATAAAGTTCAAACAATGGAACAGCAAGAAGCTTCAAGTTCTTCGGGACAGCAAAGTATTCCCTTTCAGACAGGTGAACAACATAAAGCTTCTTACATTCCTGCATATTCCTCCAATATTTAATAAAACTCATATTACAAGTTTGATGAGCTGGGAGATAATAAGACACCACTACTATACCTTGGATTTAGTTATATGAGGAGGGCAGTATGGGTACATTATGGTTTCAAAATTTGGTCTCCACCACATAGCAACACACTCACCAATCTGCAATTAGGATTAACAAAAGATTGAATCAATTTAAATTACACTAGTTCATTACTCAATGCAAGAAAAAAACATACCTGCCAATTTGGCTGAAGACCAGATGTACCAGCAGCAAGTTTGCTCGAAAGTTTCCTTTTTAATCCATCAATTTCTGTACACAATGAGAGATAAAGTTGATCAGAAAAGCAAAAAATACAAAATTATAAATTTAATGGTAAAAGAAAGCAAACCATTTTCCCCAGGCTTGAGGCGTCCTCCTGGAAGTTTGCAGAAGGTATTTCCAATTTGCAAAAGAAGAATATGTGGATGATTATGTTCTTGCACCTGTGTATACATACACCCACATTTCAAACAAAGTTTAGGTAACATATACGCATGTGCCACTTGTTCTTTTACATTATATCAATCAATTTAAATCGGACTTTATTTTTTTTTTGACAACTTTTGGGTTACAGATAAAATTAGCTTGCACAGCACGGAGTGAGATAGGTGTGTTATCTATTAAATTATCATAGGTTAGTCTATGTTATCTTCTAGCCAACCAAACCAGAAAAAAAAAATTGATCATGAAGATGGTGCATAAGCATACCTTTTTGATAATTACATTGTACATTAAGTCAGATTGAATTGTTTAAAAGGAAACAATAAATAATATAAAATGTTACATTGTTATAATTCTGGAAAATGCAACATACAACTTGCGTCAAAAAGGAATTGCAAAATCTCTGAGTTTGCACTGTTCCCACATGGCATCAACTGATCCAATTCACATGGCCTTCTCTATACTAAGCAAACAAACAAACTACTATATTCAAGAAAATTGTGACATTTTATTACACAAAAAAAAAAAAAAAAAAGCTAAAACACTTTACAGAGCTATAAAAGGGCATAACGTTCTTTACACAATATTTTTTGATGGCATACCCACTTTGGCTCTAAATTTTACATCAGCGTAGAAGGGCATACCCTCCTTTACACAAATGTCATACCCTCAATTGTATACTTAAACTATCCAAATACATCGGAAAAATACAAACTATCTGTTACATTGAAAAAATACAGAAACTATCTAAAATACATACAGCAAGTATCTACAAATACACTGAGAAAAGTACACAAACTATCCAATAAACATTACCATCAAACAATATACCAAGAAAACACATCAAGTAACTAGAATACACTGAGAAAAATACATATACTATCTAAAATATACGTTACTTTCAATTAACTCCCTATGTACACTGATGAATAAATTTTTACTAGGTAATTAAATACAGAGAGACAAAATGACAATAAGTTACCAGTAAAATCCCTTCCACACTAGTCCTCATGCCCTCCTTCGTGTAGCTGTACAAGTCGAACAAATCAATCAGCACTTTTCAAATTCAGAAAATCTAGGTTTCATTTACTATAATAATTGAGTTTAACATGAAGTTGTCAATAATTTTGACATTATCAAGCTCACAATTCAACTCCCGGTTTTTGGGTTTTGTATTAAAATTAATAATTCAGTTAATTTATAATTTACCCATAGTTCCAATTGCATCCGATCTATGGAACTGCTATTATACACGTAATGAACAGGAGATCCAAATGGATCAGACATGAGTCTGAAACAGAATTTTATCTAGGGTTTTGTTTTATGAAATCCATTATTAAAGTAGGATAAAAATGAAAAGAAGAGGGAGAAAAAAGAAATTACTTGACTTTCATACGAGCAAGGCGGTCAGCTACGGAGGTGTCTTTCTCCATCTTGGGTTCTTTGGTGCCGAAGGTGTAGCTCGACAGCGGGTATGTGTTCACCACCGATGATGTCACCATGTTGAGTGTGTGGGGGGTTTGAACTTTGAACTGCAGACAAGGCGTATGAAAGAAAGCACAGGATTATATATAAGTCCAATACTCACCTTCTTTTTATTTTTACTTTTGGGCTGAACTCCTCCCTTCTTTTCAAATTCTACAAAATATCCCCCTCTTTCTTTTTTTTCTTATCGGGAGTCACACACACTCTTTGACCTTCGATCAAATCAATACATGTAATTTGAACAAAAAAAAAAAAAAATCAATACATGTTCTTTTTAACGATAAGTAGAAAGTAGTGTGCACTTCTAGTTAACATACATGTTCATGAGAAACATACACAATCTAGTATAGTGTTTTACCATTCTATAAATAAGCTATCACTCTCATTTCGGTGAGGTGATCTTTACTTTGCAATAGTTACAAGTTTTCTATTAAACTTTCTCCTTCATATCATATCTGAGGGGCTCATTTGATATAAAACACTATTTTGACTTAATTGTGTGGTTAATTTATTTGTCACACCACTCAGACGTTCAAGCCTAAGCCTTAAGCTATACTCAATTATGGCATATGGATGGGTCACGTAAGTCTCGAGCATTTAGAGCGATAATTTAGAATGCATGAAATAACTTCCACGTTCCAACTGCCTTCATTGGAATTCGTAATCCTACAACCTCGATCATTTGTATGACCTGGTCAGAGACACCATACACTGTGTGTGTATTTCCAATATTTGCTTTGGTATACAAGCTAACTACCTTGATCTTTAATCAACAAATTACATGCTTCATAACTGTCTGATTGTTAGTTTAGTCTTCCAAGACGTTGGTTAGACAGTTTCCATATCATATATATTGTTTTTCCTAAAACGGTTGAGATACTTGATTCATATTTATCTTTTACACTACAACCTTATAAACTCTGACATTTCTTCCTTAATAAATTTCATCTGGGGGTCCATTTTAAACCTTTATTAACTTAAGGTAGGACTCCCATCATGAGTCATACTCTCAAGGTTGCTAATCCCTTGTTCATTTTAACAAGCTCGCATGTAAATTTTCCGGTAGATCGAAAGAGTAACTCGATTTGTGGCGTGGCCGCGTGGTTCCATATTCATACGACAACTCGAGGAAACGCTATTCCTTATCAGTTTGGCTTCGTCAGCGGGAATGTAACATTCCCCTGATTTGGTTCATTGAATGCTCATTACCATGTCATGTGGAAATAGACAGGGGGATCTTGATGCATATTAAAGTTAGGGTTTCCATTAAACACCAGACGTGAAAAAAGACATGCAAATCGCTATAGGAACACTATCACCACTAGGGTAGGAAGAGAACTACTATAGTACCATCCAACGTGTGAAGCTCACTTTTTTTTCAAAATGTCCAAGATGTTATTCATCATTATTTGGATTATTATCAACGGGTTAAGGGGTCCTAGAGACGCAACATTCAATACTACATTAACATAATAATGGAAAACCCTACTACTCCATAGAAAAAATCGGGTATGTTATGCCTCTAAACTCGTATGGATATTAAACCATTTATGGATCTTGAAACAAAGTTATATTTTGGAGACCATATTGCATTTGAATGTATGGAGTCGAAATAAATCCCCCCACTATGCCTCATGTTATTGTAAATTCTTTCGTTACTCATCACTTTTTCTGATACTCAAAACTTTTTCTAGCGACTAAATGCGGTGATCGGCGGTGGTCGGTGGTTGTGGTCGGAGTTGGAAAATATTGATACTTAATGAAGGTTGAGAGAGAAAAATGACAATGGAGAAAATAGAAAAAATAATAAGGGAAGAGAGAGAAAAAATGGTAATAAGGGATAGAGAATAATCTATTTTTTTGTCTTGTATACACTATAAGGGTAGTCATGACATTGTAGATATTTGAGACTCCTTTAGAGGAGAGAGGAATGGGATGTTCTTTTTGTGGCACTAAGATGGTCTCCAAGACCTTATAAGTAATTCAATTTTTTTTCTTTATTGAGTATTGTTATAAATGTTTTCTGGTAATATAAATGAATTGATATACTTGTTTTTGTGTTTACTTAGTGCTTTTCTCTAAGTACCCAGTGTTTTTCTCCGAGTATCTAGAGAAAGTTTCCTTTTAAGCCCCCTTGATACATAGTGTTTGTTTTTTCTTAGTACTCACTAAAATCTATGAGTACACCTCTGGTGGTGGCGGTGGCGCTGGTGGTGAATGGTGGCTAGAGTTGAACAGAACCAGTAGTCAACGAGTTAATACTCAATGACTCACTCAGTTGGCGACCCTTGCTTATTGTCACTTGTTTTTTGTCTTTATGTGGTTTTTATTTTATATGAGAATATTTTAGTATTTGTTCATCCATAAGATTGGATAATGACCTCTTCAAAGAAAATTTTAACCATATGTTCCCTATATGCCGTTAACTTTGTCTCCAAGACATTATATGACAATTACCAAAAATTAATTAAATATTATTTAACCCCATAAGTTTTAAATTTGGAATAATTAAAAATGTTAGTTTTTCAAAAAAAAAAATTGAATTCTTTTTCCATTTTTTAAGTTATTTTAACAATTTTTTATTTTTATTCAATTTTTAGAAGCTTTTATTTATATTTTGAATTTTATTAAATGATTAAATAATGACTTAACGACATAAATTGATAAAAAAAAAAGTAAAAAGAAAATGGGTAACGAGACACACATTTGGAAGTTTAAGGGGGTAAGTAGACTAAAAGATAAGCATTTAGTTCAGGGGCAAAGGTACCATTTTTCCAATTTGAACATTTGTTAGTCTCAAATGTTTTTTTTGTGTTTTAACCGATTTCATGCACTTTTGTGATGTTTTGGCCATTTTAGGAAAAATACATCCGAGTTATGAAGATTTCTAAATGAAGGAAAAGTTACTGAGATACCCGAACCTACAAAGTCGAGACAAAAATCTCGAGAGTGTAAAGTATAGCTAATAAAGGAAAATCTAGTGAGTTTATTTGACCAAACCCTAGACATGTGCCAGACCCTCACTTAAGTCAAGAGAAGAAGCATCTACACTCGCATCGTTACTTGGATCTATCACGTAAAACTTATGTCGTGCCACGGTATGGCCCAAGATCCGAGGAGCAAGGATTCTAAAGATTGAAGGTCAGGGTATAATTATTTGGATTGATCGTGTTGGGACCGCAAGTGGAGTACTATATATGTTTACTTACACTCATTTGTATAAAGAGAGATAATTAAAGATAAATTTAGAAAAAAGTTTTTCTTTAGCTTTTATCTTTATATTGGAGGAGGAAAAAGCATAACCTCTCATCCATTGTTCATTGTAAGCACTCCAAGTAAGCTTTCCACCTTGAGCAAGATTAGATTGTAGATCTAATTATTGTAATTTCTTTATATTACTTATTATTTTTACTCCTGTGGTTATTTATATTCTAGTTATGACGTAAACCCTTTTTTATACCTTGTGGCTAGTTTGAGTCCCAAATATTGTATGCATGTGGTAGTTATTTAGCTAGGGTCTATTCTAGGGGTGAGTAACATAATTTTAGTTTATTAACGTGCTTATATTAACATGTTTTTATTTTCATATATTACAATTTGGTCACAAGTTGAGTAGCCTACTTCTTCAACTATTTATGTTAAGGAAGATCGGTAGAGCGGATCCTTGGTTAATATATTGCTAGGACAATATTGGGTGAGTGACATCCCAAAAATCTAAGAATAACTTCAACAAGGTTAGATCTATAACCATTTCTTGTCTCACATTAGTGTAGTAGACCATCGTGAGAGTTGTTTAACGAAGTGATATCCTTCTAGGTAAAACTAATAGGCTAATAAAGTCCTGATTAGTGAGTAATCCCTAATCCCCCTTGCCCAGTTATTAGTAATGACCAAGCATATGCATATTAAGTGGTGATCAATCAATGATCCAAGTTGGCCTTTAATCACTCGAGTAATCAACTTAGTATCTCACTTTTATTTTTGCTACTTATTTACCGTTGAATCTTTTAGTTTTTAACTATTATCCAAATTCCTCTTTTCCCCTTTTTAATTGACGCATCCTCACAATAACTTTTGATATATGGCTTGATACTCTCTCTTGTCGAGTATTATTACTTGCGTGTGTTTAAACGAGTAGCTCGATGGTGTTTCAATTTGTTGACCCTCTTCATCTTTCTATAAGCACGCTCATGCCTCATCAAGTATGGTTGTTTTTCCCTACTACTTTGATGGTTGAGAAAAGATTGGAAATCTATGGGTAGGGTAAATTCATGATTTTTTGCTTTTCGGGGGCTAAAACTTAAAAAAATCAGTAGGGATCGGGACATCTGTCTAGGAAAAAGTTGGCGCTAATATATATAGTTACCTTACAGAATTGGGGCTAAAAATCTCAAATTTCATTTTTCAAGGACTAAATCTAGGGTTAGAGGGGGATAAAAATATCAATTTACTTTTTTACGATAACTAAATTTAAAACTAGTGGGGATATTGTAATTTTTCACTAATGTTTTTACACAAGAAAAGAATTGGACGAAATTTGTAATGCATCCGAGAATTAATGGCGCTACAAGCCTCTACCCCTTATGGTATACCTACGTCTTTGAATGCTTACCGTTATTTGTATATGGTTCTTCTCTATTTTTGTTAAGGTGTACTAAGTTGTTGGTTGTGACAATTATATGTGTATAGTGGTGGAAAGATAGACCTTGTTAGTTCAACAATTTTTTATTTTAGATGGTTTGAAAGATGTAGTTCATGTTTCATCTCAACTCTAGTCATTAGATTCCTTGTTTAGGTGTAGTATTTATTTTAATCAATGGATTTTTTTAGATGAGTCCGGGTTAGATGCTTTTTTTCATATTGAGATTTGAAATTCTCTTATTATTTGATCGTCTTTATATTTATTTCAGTGTATTTCCCCCCCAAATTTAGTTAGTCTACTGGTGTCGCCTAAGGTGTGATAAAAAGATGTATAAAATAAGTGCAAATAAACACCCTAAGCTGAGCACGGTTCTGCAAGTATACAGATCGTGTGCAAGTTTTAATGAATAAGTAGAATTCGTTCCTCAGGGACTACGAAGGTTAAGAAGAACTTATGCAAATATTCAAGTGCAAATAATTAAGCTGGAATAATAATACGCAAAGAAAGAAAAAAAAATAGATTT
Source organism: Nemophila menziesii (assembly GCA_029959085.1). Classification (NCBI taxonomy): domain Eukaryota; kingdom Viridiplantae; phylum Streptophyta; class Magnoliopsida; order Boraginales; family Hydrophyllaceae; genus Nemophila; species Nemophila menziesii. The sequence continues at coordinate 24,031,116 of JARWIR010000001.1, read as the reverse complement.
TTATTTGGTTTTTAAATAAGAAAACTAAACTAATAAATTAAAAGACAGAAAATAAATAAAAGAGAAGAAAAGATAGTATGATAGTTTAGCTTGAGTAATTAGCAAGTAATCCCCACTAGTTTTGCCGTTCTAAACATGTAAGGTACGAATCATGTAGTATTTCAATAGTTTGGTTTCAATTGCACTAGGTAGTTTCAAATAGGGTTTACCTGTGTCAATAAGAACCTAAGCAAACTGTTCCTGCAATTGATTAAATAGCAATACACTAAACCATTGACTATCTAGTTAGGTTGGGTTGTCAGATCATTTCTAGACGTTATGTGCTAATTCTATAGTCAAATATACCGGTTATCTAACTACTATGATGGTAATCCTATATGTTTGCAACCATAAAGCACACAAAATATAAATCCAACACATAAACAGAGAAATCAAAACATAAATTCAATCAAATTAGATAGATGTCAACCAAAACTAGGGTTCATACATATATGCTAAAACTCAAGCTAAATAGAATTAATTCATACTAAGAAAAGAAAAGAATTACAGAATTAAAGGTTAAAGAAGACATGATTGATGCACAGCTCCTTCCAGACTTCTCTTCTTGTGTTATAGCTTCATCCTGACCTTAAGGTTTGGTCAAGGATGATTTTCTAATGTTAAGAGGCTGTATTTACAGGGTATAGGAAGACCTAATTCGTTTTCTTGAAGGAGAAGGTAAGTAATGGACTCCCAGCCCAACTCAAATTCGTATGTAGATAAGGATAATTACTGCTGACTTGTTTTTACCATATCTTCTTCGTTACTGGATCGTTTTTTACCTATAAGATGTCAAAAGAATCCTCACAGAATTATCTACGTCCCTATGAAAGGAATCTTCCAGAATCGGCTCGGTTTTGGACTTATCACCACTTCTTTAGACGTAGCTGCAGAAATTCAGATTTATTTGACAGCTTTTCCTTTTCCTAATTGAACTCTGTTTCCTTCTATCTCCAATTTCCATGTTTATCCTCTTTCCTGTAGCTCTTAGACTTTGAATTGGAATCTGATTAATTACCATATATCTCTAAAGCTTCACACTAAATAAATAATTAAACTCAATATGCTCTAAAAATAATAAATAATCAATTCAAGACCCAAAATAGGAAAGTGTACTAAATCATGATAAAATCGACCTATACTCTAATAAATACACCTAAAATGATATCTCCAACTAATAATAAATCATCACAAATGGGGAGACATCATCTACATGATATATAATTATAATGTTCCTAATATCAGTATATATAGACTTGTTTATGAATTTAAAAAAATACGAGTTTCTCAACTAAAGTCTGCGTAGCTCAAATTAGAAGAGAATCAACCGTAAATCAGATAAATATCCCTTTCAATTTTATTCGAAGGAGGAGCCTTATAAAGATCGTATGATTCTTATCAAGGAAAGACATGATTAACTAATGTTGTTCAAACATGTATAGGCTAACTGAACGGTATTCTCATCGCAATTGGGGTTATGGATTTTCAGTTTATAGGGGTAGTATGGGATCCATAGTAGGGGAGAAAATAACTCGTTTGATTCAGTACGCTACCAATAAATTTCTACCTCCTATTATAGTATGCTTCCGAAGGAAACATATAAAAGAAGGAAGTTTGAGTTTGATGCAAATGGCTAAATGATGTCTCCCTATTTGTTCTAATTATTATCCCTTTGGAGACATCCTTTTAGGTGAAAATTTGACTTATTTGATAAACTTTTATGCTTATTTCCTCATATTACACTTTCTCCCCTTGGAATTAGACTATTTGCATTTTTAGAGCTTTTGTGCGTTAATTTGGTTATTTTTAGTGCAAAGTTAGTGGGTTCTTAAATTTCATGGAAAACCAATAAAAAGAGGAGAAGTGAAAATTAAAGTCTTACAGTATTTTTAGTGTGTTAGGAAGTATTTCATTCGAGTTTCTAATTTTAGAGTGCACTTTCTTATTTCTAGTCTTGATATAATGATATATTAATTTGTAAAGCATATGCGGTGTAATTAATTATTTATTGTGAAGTTTTAAAAGATATATGGTAATTAATTAGAGACCAAGTCAAGTCTAAGAAGTAAAGGAAAGAAGATATACATGGAAATAGGAAGATTAAGGAAGGAAATATGCATAGAAGGAAAATATAAAGTTACCAAATAAATCTGAAATTCCAGCCACGTTCAAAGACGAGCTCATAACTCAAGATTGGCTAGAAATTTGTGAGAATTGTCTGGACCAATGGATAGAGCTTTCCAAGACAAGTGATTTCGATATAAAGAACGCGTCAAACAGATAAGTATTGAAGGAGATATGACCAAAACAATTCAGCAACAGAATCTTACCTTTCCTATATTTTAGGGCTGCGAATTAAAGAGTTCTTAACTTGTATTCTACTCCAAGTAAAAACGAATTTGGGCTTCCTCACACCTATAAATACACCTATAGCCTCCCCTTTTCACACACTTCAGAGAATTACACAAGAGGCTTAAGGTTTTCAAGTCAGAGCAAGAAGGCAAGGAGAAACTAGAGCGGGGAGAATCCTGTTCTTCCATCAACAGTCACCCAACTCTTCAGGTTATCAATTTATTTTCTGTAATTGAACATGAATTCCTTTTATTTATTTTCAGTCTTTAATTTTATCATGAGCTAAATTTCCATATACTTGAGAATCGCAATAAAGGGATGAACCTTAATTAATTATCTATGTTTGGAATTTGGGATTGTATGATTTATATTGAGTTGAGTATTAGATATTGGATATTACTTTGTTTTCATTACTAATTCTTTTCTGCGCAACTAGAATTAGCTTTAAGTACTATTTGGGCTATTCACTTTAGTGGCGAAGTGATCATCCGACATTGGGGTTTGAATACAAACTTAGGTAATACCCGTGTAATGTCCGTTATTGACCGACACGACATGCTTAACTAATTACATATCTAAAGATGTAAATTCATATCATCCGAAGAGGCATATTCGCCCATATAGGGGTTTATAGTACTTTAGGATAGCTTCTTCCTGACAGGGGGCTAGGAGACATTAGAGTCGTGACTAATATTATAATACCAATTCTACCCTTAAATAAAGCATAGGTTACGTTAATTATGTGGATTCCTTGCGAGACTCAAGTATCTCTCATCTCTGAAGTTAGTCAATTTACTTGCTTTATTTCTTTTCAATTATTTATTTTTAGTCTTTATTTATTTGCATCTTAGCTATTAAGAAAACCAAACAAAAATCTATTATTTTACTTTTATGTCAAACAATTATTTCTATTATCTGATTAATACTAGAGTTGAACCTAATCCGTTCCTGAGAACGAAACCCGATTTATCGGATATTACTTGGACAACCATGCACTTGCGGTATTGTGATGCTTTTACTTTCGTACTTAATTTTATAACACCCCAAGACCCACCACTAAAATATCATTTACTAGATATGATTAATAGTCAAATAAAAGGTTAGTTTATGTATCAATCATTACATCTCCTACTATCGGTGGAGTGACACCAAATTTGATATGTTGGGGGATATCATTATTGATGAACCTAATCTCTACATTGCAGTTGCGGGTAAAAGAGATTGAACAAACATTAAATAAAACAGTATCGTTGTTAATTGGTAAAGAAGATAAACTGCTATTTTGGGTGCGTACACTTGTGATTCAATTTTGACAAGTCTGTCACAAGGTGGTGATGGGGCTTATTTGCAGCCAGACCATGCATGATGTGGTTACATCATTAAATCATTAAAGCTGTACTTAAGTTGTTGCATCTAGAAGACATGGACTAATATCAGATCGAGCAGAACCAACCATATGCATACACGTTACTTAAGAATCCATCTCATATCTATATTATTCTACATTTCCAACTTGCTATACCTACATTCATTGCCACTAGATCTCTCCGAATGGATAGGCCATAATACTATATTACTATGTTGACGTTTCATTGTTACCCGTATTTGAATGTTGTACAAAGTGTGACCACATATTTGTAATTGTGACGTGTAAAGAGAAAGAACATATGACAACGCACAATTAAGGTAAAAAGCACAACCATATACCATTTATAATTCAATGTGAACAGTAAAAATGCCATCTTAATTCTAACAATTGGGTTGGGTTTGGGTGGGTGGGTTTGAAGAGAAGAAAAAAAACCTAATGTAACAACTTCTCTTCTTTTTTTGAGTGAGAAAAAATGTTTGACAATTAATTTCTTACCGATTTTAGCCTCCGATTAATAAGTGATCAACGCCTTCTTTTCCCTTGAAAAACTTGTAAAACACCATCAGAACCACCAGCTACAAGTGTGCATCTATCATCACCCATTTGTCGCCAGCATACACTACTAATGGTGCCACATTCAAGCCCGGCCCGAGCCACGGGCTCAAACCCATAAACCCAAATGGGATCACTCCACCTCATATCATAAACAAAAACTTGATTACTTTCTGATCCACATGTTATCAATCCACCACTTCTCCATACGGATAAGCCAACAAACCTTTTAGCATTCACATGCCCTTTATATGTTCTAATCAAGCAATTTTCTTGAATATCCCACATCTTTAAACAGCCATCAATACTGGATGTTACAATTGTACTATAATCAAGAAATTTTACATAAGTTACAGCTTTTTGATGTCCATCAAACACCATTATAGGTTCCATCATTTTTCTAACATCATAGGAATAGATTTTCCGATCAGCACATCCGGCTGTAAGAATCGAACCCCCAAATGGATTAAACTCGACGCAACAAACTGAACTTCGCGTAGAGCTAGGTTGTACCATGGATAAACATTTGCCACCATCGCAACGCGGATCCCACATTTGCATGGTGCCATCATCTGAGCCTGATGCACCCATAACTGGATCTTGATGTGAATAATCCATGCTCCAAATTCGCCTACCACCATGCTCGTCGCGCTCAAAGATCGGAACTTTTGTTTCAAGATCATATTCCATTACTACCCCATCATAATCACCAGAACCTAATACTCTCCTGCTGTAACCAGGTTTCCATTTGAGGCTGCTGAGTTTAGCTGGTGTGCATATACAATAATCACATGCATCAGTATGGTCTAGTAAAGTAAGACCAGGTTGATGATGATCATGGTGTGGTAACAAGGCGTTAATGGTGTAAACTCTGATTTTTCTTGATATACCACCGGTTGCTAAATGGGTATCAGAAGGGTCAAATTCAATAACACCAAGTGTATCAGAAACATCAGAGAATTTAGTGGAAGAAACAATGGTGGATAGACTGAAATCCCACTCGCACATGGCTTTCTCCTCCTCCTCCAGCTGATCTTCTTCTTTTTGTATTATAGTTGTTTCTGATGAGGCAGAAGTGGCTGCTGTGATGTTCGACGATAAGTTTTTCATTTCCCATTCATGAGGAACAAAACTACCTGATGATGCTAATTTTGAAGACCTTGGGGTTTAAATTTTAATCTTGTTGTACTTGCTTACTTTCCTTCTCCGGGGCAACTTTCGTATTTAAAATATATAAAAGGGTAGGACAACAAGTTGTTCTAATATGTCATTTATATAATAAATATGAAACTCTTTTTCTACCTTATAGTTTAGTTAGCATTGTACCAATCGTTTTCTGATAGATATATGTATTTATTTCTATAGTTGCCTTTTATGTTGGTTTGTTTCTGGTAGCATTGTGTTCAAAACCGACTCCGACCAGAAAATATATGAAGATACAATCTCTAGGTTATGTATTAATAAATAATGTCTTTATTTGAACTAATATAAATATATACTGATATTGTTTGTCTACGAAGTGTTTTTATTGTTTGATACATGAATTTAGAAGGAAGTTAGGCACCCTTTTAAGCTATCCTGACTTACGGGATTTAGAAAGAAGTTAGAATCCTGATTAACAAGAATTTCTTATATTCACCCTTATAACAAGAATCAATCATTGAAACGATACAAAATTACTTGCAACTTGGTCTATATCTCTCATATCCTATTCTTCGTAGTTTAATTGATTTAGTAGTTCAATTACTTAATTTAACTCTTGAATTTAGTCTTTAAACAAGAACCAAAAAATCTATTTTTGTTTAGTTTTAGTAGTTAGCAACTAAATCAATCTAAGCTCCTTAAAAATACAAAATCAAGATTCACAAACTTAGTTCCTGTGGAGATGATACTTTTATACTTACTTACTTACTTGTCAATGGTCCGTACACGTGGGGTTAGTTAAGCTCTCTTGAGGTGTATTTCGTTAGGTTATTTTATCTCACCTTGGGAGACGACAAGTTTTTGGCGCCGCTGCTAAGGGACTATTTTGTTTACTATTGTGTTTTCGTCTAGTGTAGTATAGTTGTTTATTTGTTTCACGCTTGTCGTTGTTTTTTTCACAAATTCTTAGGTTTGGTGTATGGTCTCAGATCTAGAGAAGTCAATTTGTGTTGAGATATAGAGATACAGAGAGAAAAAGGGGGGGGGGGAGCAAGAAGATATGTCGAATAATAACCTGCTATTGAATGTAGCTGCTGATGGAATCCAATCCCAATTGTAGAGACTGTACCACCACTTGGGGTAGATCCAATCAATCTAAATCTACCCCCAAGAGGTCAACCACGAGTAGTAGGTAATGGAGGAGTTCACCTAAAATCCGCATACAAAGCAAGGTCATTCTGGACAAGGAGGCCAATTTCGAGTTCAACCGTTAGGAATTTGCCCTCCATATTCAAGCTACTCGATTCAAGCCAAATCTGGGTATGTAAAATCAATACGTTCATGATATATGTTAAATATAGTGGAGTTGTATATGAAGATTCGGTCTGAGTTGTTGAGAAGTTCATGCAGATATGTGAAGCCTACATTACTCAAGGTGTCACTCGCGAGAAAATGTATTACTTCATGTTCTAGTTTTTCTTGGTCGGAGGTGCAGGCTAGAGGTCAGATCGTCAACTACCAGAATCAATTACGTTATGGGAAAAAATTCAAGAAAAAAAATCCTAGATTGGTGCTATCCATAGAGTTTGAGAATGATGTATCAGATGGAACTTCCTAATTTTTGCAAAGACGATAGAGAAAGATTAAGCGAGGCATGGTCGAGAATTCAACAAAGGTTAGCTAAATGCCCACTTCATGGTTGCACCACCCGAGCTTCAATGAACTATGTTTTACAAAGGACTCTGTGAGAGTTCAAAATTTAGGGTGGATAATCTTGGAGGTGGTGGGTTCATGTCCATTATCGTAATGAAGCATCAATTTGTATGGAGAAGATCGTAGGGACTGAGAGGAGTTGACTGCCTTTGCGAGCTCCATTTCATGATTCCACACAAAGTATGTTACGTCTAGATAGTACCACTACTATGGAGGCAAAATTTTATTCTTCAGAAAATCAAATGAAGCAGTTGGCACTAGTCGTTAAAGAAGGTCTCTAAGGGAAGAGTATTAAGGTAATCTGGTGTTTGTGTTTTTCGTGTCAAATCGTGGAAACTTACATTCGGGTAGTCATGGGAATCTCAATCATTCGAGCCTCCAATTGTCAAATACGAATGGGGTCGTAAGTCAAGGTAACACCTATCAAGCTAATTCGTATCAAACACGACCCAAAGGGAATAACTTTAAGCCGAGTTCCCAAAATAAATATCAAGGGGGACAAGGCTATGTCAATAAATCTCCACCATATCGAGTTTATGATGCATATGTTGGTAGTCTTTCTCAAAAGCACTTCATGCTTATCCACAAGAAGGATCCACTAGTGAGATACGACAAACTTATAAGTCATTTATATCGATGGCGCAAGAGAACGTGAGAGAAAACAACGAGAGGTTCAATGAGCATTCTACTTCATTGAAAATATTGGTCTCTAAATATCCAACCATCTTCAAACTCATCAACAAGATCCATCTATGCAAATTGGCCAAGGTACGCATAGTGAAGTTAAGGCCATTCATAATGTTGATGGAAATGTTGGGTTTGACTCATTAAAGGCTATTTGCCTTCAAGTTTAAAAGTTTGTCGAATAGCCACCGGTTACACCTATTATAGTGGAGATTCCAAAGAAGGTAGAACCAACCAAGTCTAATTGGATGAGGTAATTGTTGAGGATTGGGTTGAAGATGAGGTTGAGAAACTGAGAGATGTAGTTGCTGCACCAAGGGTGCAAGATAAGTTGAAGGCATAATCACTGCCGCAACACATCCATTACTACCACTATATCCGTTACGAATCACTTATTCAAGTGGTTACATCTAGTACAAGAAGTTTGTAGAGACATCTTTCCAAGTGAAAATCAATGTTCCCGTACTCAAAACCATCGAGAAGGAGACGAAACAATATTAGTTCTTCAAGGATACACTCTCCAAGAAGAATAAATTTGACGAGTATGAGACTTTGGCTCGAAGTGTAGGGGTATCAATAGAGTTCAACGGAAGTTACCACCATAACTTCAAGATCCTAAAGGTTTTAACCTCCCAACTAAAATAGGTGGTACTTTTGAAGGAAATGTGATATGTGTCTTGGATTCCTACTTTAGTCGGTGGGAATCGTGTGATGAAATTAAATGAACTTGATGAGTTTAGATTACATGCTTATGATAATGCTAAACTTTACTAAGAAAACATGAAGAGATGTCATGATAATCGTATTCGAGTGAAGAAGTTTGAAGTTGGACAAAGGGTCCTTAAATACAACTCAAAGTTTAGCAATTATCCGTGTAAGTTGAGATCGAAATGGGCTGGTCCTTATGTTGTAACCAAAGTCACGCCTCATGGAGCTATCGAGATTGAGAATCCAATCGAGCACCGTACTTTCATGGTGAACGGTCATCGATTGAAGATTTATCACGGAGGCGAGGATATTAATCGCGTAGAGGATCCACATCCCGGGGAGGTCATGTACCTCCTTGAAGCCCCTTAGAAGCATGAGGTAACCGTCGAGCTTAACAACGTTAAACAAAAGCCAATTCATTGTACATTAGCTTCATGTTTCCGTTAATTCGTAGTGTAAATTAGATAAATTGTTGTTGATTAGTGTTTATTCTTAAGAAATGAGAAAGGGTAGTTGTTTTTGATGATTTCAGGAGTTCAAAAATCCATGAGTTTGGGGTTAAACGTTTGAAGGAGTAGAAATTTTAGGAAAAATCCAGGAGAAAAACCGGGAACCCGGTTTTGCGAGCTGAAGACCCCAAGAGTTCTGACCATGGCGTGGGGCGAGACGCAAGGTAGTGCGTCTGGATTCGCGCGTCGACAAAATCCGGGAACCCGGTTTCGCACAAACCGGAAACCCGATTTCGCGAGCTGGGAAGACCAAAAATATCTGACCCCTGCGTGTGCCCAGACGCAAGGGGTCGCGTCCAGCACCTGCACCACGCACCCCAGACGCAAATCGGGAACCCGGTTTCGAGAGGTGAAGGGTCCAAATGTTCTGACTCCTGCGTGGCCACAAACGCAAGGGGGCTGCGTCCAGGGTAAAAAAGAAATCGAATTTAGAAATTTTTTTCTCGACGACATAGCGACGAAAACCGGGAACCCGGTTTCACCACTGTGGGAGGCGGTTTTGAGCTTTTTAAACCTTATTTATTTAGCTTCTTTCTCAAGTTATCCTACACATCCGATTCCAGCTTCACCTAACTGCAAAAATCATCATCAAAACAGGTTTTAATCATCAATTTTTACCCTCTTTCCTCCTAAAAACACATAATCAACTCAAGATCCTTCCAAAACTTCACAAAAATTCATCTTTTCTTCCAATTCGTTCTTCACCTAAACCTTAAATTGAAACACTAAACCTATACAATCCCTTAAATTAAACCTCACCCATCTCATATCTCACATAAATTCACCTTCATCTTCTCTCAAAACATCAAAGATCGAATCTTTTCTCTAGTTTTTGACTTTTTGAAGTTTTGAGTTTGGGGTGAAAAGCCATGACTAACATGACATATTCTTTCAGTTATACTAGAAGAAACAACCCAAGAACAAGAAACAATATTGGTGCTACACAAGAGAGAGCTGTTGAGATTCTTGATTCGTGTCCTAAACGCAAGATTGAAGAGGTTAAGACTGCTATGAAGAGAAAAAAACCCAAGTAAGGATACTCTTGCTAAGCCTACTTTGGTTGATGAAGAAGAAGAAGAAGAACTTGAAGAGGAAATTCCAAAAGAACCTGTTCCAGAACCACGAGCTCCTCGCAGAAAAGCTATAACACACAAACCCAAGAGTGCAGCCATGAGTTGGCCTGATCAGGTTCGTGATAGATTTAATTATTTGAAGTTTGGTATTGAAAGAGTATTTCCTTCTGGTATTATGAATAGAGAGTTTAAGAGTTATGCTACTACTTGTGATAAGTTTGGGTGGACTGAATTGAGATAGAGAAAACTTACGTTTATCCCTACCTCGGTACGTGATTTTTATGAAGGAGTAGTCTTTTCGAATAAACAAGCAATAATTGTCCGCAAAAAGGTATTACCCTTTGATGTTGAACTTATGCGCAAAGCTTTGAAATTTCCCAACTTTACTGGTCCTTGTCCTTATTTCGAAACACTTAATGACCCATCTTTTGAGTGGGCATCTCTTTGGGACACAGTTTTAGTTCATGGGAAACGCCCTATTCCGAATGGTGAGAGGTATGCTGGGCAAGTTTATAGTAGTTGCTTATTACCTTGTGCTAAGGTATGGTCAAGATTCATAATCCCTACATTCTTTGGTATTACTCACACTTCCGAATTGAAGAAGGAGCATGTTATCTTTATTAAGTGAATTATTGAGGATCGAGAGATGGATGTTGCGCGTGTAATTTACGAGACTATAATGGAGTTCGAGAGAATCCCTACAAGTCAGCAAAACCTTAAATTCCCTTGTACCATCACTGCGTTTTGTCTAGACGCAAAAGTACCGCGTAAGAGCGAAGAGGCTGAGCCTTCAGAACAGGGAGACGCAATGACATTGAACTCTATGGAAAACGCCCACAATGAAGCAATCCATCTGATTAAGAATCCTAGGGCTCCTCCATCAAAGAAGAAGGTACATACTGATAATGGGTTTGAAGAAGAGATTTGAGTGTTGAAAGAGAATCAAGAAAAGATGATTGCTACTTTAGGAATCTTTACCAAAGAGTTAGATCTTCTTAGTAACATGCTACTTGGGGTGAGCACCATCCAACATGCCACATATGGTTTACTCATGAAGGATTCTCTACTTGGACGCAACACCGATGACCAGCCTCGCGCTGGTTAAGATACGTTTTTTTCCTTTCTCATTTAGTGTAGATTAGTTTATTTTCGTTGAGTCTTTTCGAGTCATGGGGACACGACTCATTTTTGAGTTTGGGGTGGGGTTCGTTGCCTCATCCCAGTTTTATGTGTTATTTATTTTAATCGCTTTCAATAAAATTAATTAGGAGTTGCGTTTGACTGTAGAAGTTCTTAAATGTCCCCATTAAGCATACTTTTGATAAATCGATGATAGTAAATAGTGGACTTTATGAATTAGTATAAAACGCGCTTTAATTGCATGCAAACATAAGTAAAGGATAGGAAAAATTAATAAACAGTGCAAAAGAAGTAAGCTTGTACTTAAGGAAAATGTTTGGTTTGTAGAATGTGAGATCTAAATTAGTAGAGAACCCACTTAGATATGAACTAAAGACGAACCATGTAACTAGGAAAATGATAGGGACAGTTCTTTGTTAAGCCATTTGAGACCTTTTTAGCCTTCTATCCCTTGTATTAATATCATCCGTCTTAGCCCAATTTTAAACCTTAAGCCTTTTATTTTTTCGCCATAATATAAGCCCATATCCCCTTAGTTTATTAGGCATATCCAAATGTCTCGCACTTGAATCACAATCCTGAGACTTGTCTCGAGCTTGAGTTTGGGGTGGTGGGTCCATCTTTTGGGAATTTATATTAGGAGGGAATTATATGTGTTTGTATTGAGGCACAAATTCAGATGATGATATTATTTGTAACCCTTTGCCGGGATTGAAAAAAAAAAAGTGAAATAAATTCTCAATACAGTAGAATCCGCGAACCCGGATTTCACAAAACCGGGAACCCTGTTTCGCCAAAATTTTGAGAAAAAGAAAAAAAAGAAAAGAAAAAAAGAAAGAATAAATACTCGGCAAAGTGGAATGTTTCTGGAAATCATCTTAGATCAATTGGGTTAACTTGGGGATGCAAAATTTGTGCATCAAATGGGTTGAGTGAGAACATTTTTCAAGTGTAAACTCAAGCTCGTGGACAGTTGTTGATGGTAAGTGAGGAGAGAGCCAAAAGCTCACTTCAAATTTACCAAATATACTTACCACACCGTCCCTAAGCCTACTCTAAAACCGTAATGTCCTCGTGATTCCTAGGTACATGGTAAGTTAATAGGGAGTATACTAAGTGGAGCGTTCAAAACGATTAAGTTTAGCCATCATATTGAGATAAGTACAAGTGTAACCTTCTAGCATTGTGAAGTTAATTTTATGATTGAAATTATTTGTGTTTGATTCTGCATGATTGGTGTATGTGTATATTAGTTCCTAATGTTTGCTATATGAGATTTATTTTTAGTATTGCTTTGAGTGTATTTATTTGCGTATGCGTCTCTGCAATCACCTTTTCCCTTTGTTTGTAATTTTACTTTGTAGGGACGACAAAGGTTTGAGTTTGGGGTCTTGATGTATCCTCTTTTGTTCTATTTATATGCCCTTAGGAGACATCAAATTAGGTGATTATCTGGCTAATTCGATAGACTTTTAGTAATAATATGCAATGATTTATTTTCTCTCCTTAGATTTGAGTATTTTTTATTTATTAAGCTTTTGTGCATAATATGGTTCGTTTTAGTAAAAAGTTTGTATGTTTCTAATACTAGCAAGGAAAGGAATCAAGAATAGAAGTCATAGATCGTGTAAAGAAGTCAAAAGCTACAAGAAATATCCCGAGGAGTTGACAAATTTGAGCTGAAAATCTGGAAGGCTGATGAAAATTGCTGATTTCGAGCTACTTAAAGATGGATTCAGCCTCTGAGTTATGAAGAAGACTCGTACCTTATCGAGTTACGAAGAATTACCAAGTTGAATGAGTCAATTCGGAGTTATATCGAGAAAGTTAAAGCTATTTTAATAAAGGGTGTATTGCAGTTACGAGATATTGGGCTTGAATAGTGGATTTTGGCCATTTAATATTTAATTATCCTTTTAATTTAGCCCAAGTCCGATTTTTGTAGTATATATAGGCTTTTAGACTTTATTTTTATACACAATTCACTTTCTACAAAGTTAGAGCAATAGAGAAAAAGGAAAAAATAAGGAAGAAGGAAAAAGTTAGAGCTGGAGACTTCAACATCTCAAAAACAACAGCCAAATCCAACCTCCTAAATTAGGTCTTTAATTTTATTCTCTTTCTGTTGAACATGAATTCCATTATTTTTATTTCTGATTTTATTTTAATTTCAATTATGAGCTAAGTTTTTATTGTACTTGGGAATAGCAACATGGGTTGAACCCAATTTCGAATAATTAGTGTTTTCCAATTTAGTATTTTAATTTAAATTGAGTTTTTGTTCTTCGTTGGTTTTTACTTTGAACTTAATTATTATTTTTAGCGTCATGAACTAGAAATAAGTAATAGTACCTAGGCTATTCCACATAGTGGCGTATGGATCACCTTGACGGGGGGTTTGGGTATAAACTAAGTAATCACCGATGGTATCCGCCAATATCCTTGACAGGCTTGACTAGCCATTAGCCAATGAGGTAAGATTTAATCATCCGAAAGTGGTTTTAATCACCCTGACGGGGTTTAGAAGACCTTAGGAGAGCTTTTAGGTCCACCCTGACGGGGGCTAAGAGATTTACGAATCCCGACTAGCGTAAGAATAATAACTCAACCCTTAAAAAGGAAACATTAATTAGAAAAGATTGTGGTAAAACCCTAGCGTGACTTAAGTACTACTTTTCTCTCGCGTCTACCTCTTTTTTTACTTGTGTATTTACATTGTAGTATAATTTATTTAACATTTAATTTACTTTCGCATTTTAGATTGTTAATCAAAAACCCCAACAAATATTATATCTTTTATTTTTTCCCATTGTTTGCAATTATTTCACTAATCGATAGCATTAGAGTCAACCAATCCGTCCCTGAGATCGAACTTGTTTATCAAATATATTATTTGGGACAACTGTACACTTGCAGTTGTGGTTCTCTTGTCCTTATTGCATTATTTTTAGAACACACAAGGGACCACCAAATTTTTGACGCCTGCCGGGGACGGTAGCGTGTGACCCTGACATTCAATAACACCAAGTGTATCAGAAACATCAGAGAATGTAGTGGAAGAAACAATGGTGGATAGACTGAAATCCCACTCGCACATGGCTTTCTCCTCCTCCTCCAGCTGATCTTCTTCTTTTTGTATTATAGTTGTTTCTGATGAGGCAGAAGTGGCTGCTGTGATGTTTGACGATAAGTTTTTCATTTCCCATTCATGAGGAACAAAACTACCTGATGATGCTAATTTTGAAGACCTTGGGGTTTAAATTTTAATCTTGTTGTACTTGCTTACTTTCCTTCTCCGGGGCATCTTTCGTATTTAAAATATATAAGGGTAGGACAACAAGTTGTTCTAATATGTCATTTATATAATAAATATGAAACTCTTTTTCTACCTTATAGTTTAGTTAGCATTGCACCAATCGTTTTCTGATAGATATATGTATTTATTTCTATAGTTGCCTTTTATGTTGGTTTGTCTCTGGTAGCATTGTGTTCAAAACCGACTCCGAACAGAAAATAAATGAAGATACAATCTCTAGGTTATGTATTAATAAATAATGTCTTTATTTGAACTAATATAAATATATACTGATATTGTTAGTCTACGAAGTGTTTTTATTGTTTGATACATGAATTTAGAAGGAAGTTAGCACCCGTTTGGAAGTGCTTTTTTGGAGAAGCACTTAAAAGTGCTTCTACCATTTTAAGAGTTTTTTAACTTTGAAAAGCACTTTTATGAGAAGCACCAAATAGGTGCTTCTTGAAAAAAGCATTTAAAATAATTTTAGATTTTAAAATTATTTTTAATTATTTTTTTAAATTTTGAGTTTTATTCTAAAAGTGCTTTTTTTCTTTAAAATAAGCACTTTTAAACGAAAGTGCCCGTTTGGAAGTGCTTTTTTGGAGAAACATTTAAAAGTGTTTTTAGTATTTTAAAAGTTATTTTGACTTTGAAAAACACTTTTATAAGAAGCACCAAATAAGTGCTTCTCAAAAAAAGCACTTAAAATAATTTTAGATTTCAAAATTATTTTTAATAATTTTTTTAAATTTTGGATTTTATTCTAAAAGTGTTTTTTTACTCTAAAATAAGCACTTCCAAACGGGCCCTAAGCTATCCTGACGGGATTTAGAAAGAAGTTATAATCCCGATTAACAAGAATTTCTCATATTCACCCTTATAACTAGAATCAATCATTGAAACGATACAAGATTACTTGCAACTTGGTTTATATCTCTAATATCCTATTCTTCGTAGTTTAATTGATTTAGTAGTTCAATTACTTAATTTAAATCTTGAATTCAGTCTTTAAACAAGAACAAAAAAATCTATTTTTTTTAGTTTTAGTAGTTAGCAACTAAATCAATCTAAGCCCCTTAAAAATAAAAAATCAAGATTAACAAACTTAGTTCCTGTGGAGATGATACTTTTATATTTACTTCATTACTTGGTAATGTTCCGTAGACGCGGGGTTAGTTAAACTCTCTCGAGGTGTAATTCGTTAGGTTATTTTATCTCACCTTGGGAGACGACAAGTTTTTGGCGCCGCTGCTAAGGGACTATTTTGTTTATTATTGTCTTTTCGTCTAGTGTAGTATAGTTGTTTATATGTTTTACGCTTGTCGTTGTCTTTTTCAGAAATTCTTAGGTTTGGTGTATGGTCTCAGATCTAGAGAAGTCAATTTGTGCTGAGATATAGAGATACAGAGAGAAAGGGAGGGGGGAAGCAAGAAGCTATGTCGAATAATAACCTGCTATTGAATGTAGCTGCTGATGGAATCCAATCCCAATTGTAGAGACTGTACCACCACTTGGGGTAGATCCAATCAATCTAAATCTACCCCCAAGAGGTCAACCACGAGTAGTAGGTAATGGAGGAGTTCACCTAAAATCCGCATACAAAGCAAGGTCATTCTGGACAAGGAGGCCAATTTCGAGTTCAACCGTTAGGAATTTGCCCTCCATATTCAAGCTACTCGATTCAAGCCAAATCTGGGTATGTAAAATCAATACGTTCATGATATATGTTAAATATAGTGGAGTTGTATATGAAGATTCGGTCTGAGTTGTTGAGAAGTTCATGCAGATATGTGAAGCCTACATTACTCAAGGTGTCACTCGCGAGAAAATGTATTACTTCATGTTCTAGTTTTTCTTGGTCGGAGGTGCAGGCTAGAGGTCAAATCGTCAACTACCAGAAGCAATTACGTTATGGGAAAAAATTCAAGAAAAAAATCCTAGATTGGTGCTATCCATAGAGTTTGAGAATGATGTATCAGATGGAACTTCCTAATTTTTGCAAAGACGATAGAGAAAGATTAAGCGAGGCATGGTCGAGAATTCAATAAAGGTTAGCTAAATGCCCACTTCATGGTTGCACCACCCGAGCTTCAATGAACTATGTTTTACAAAGGACTCTGTGAGAGTTCAAAATTTAGGGTGGATAATCTTGGAGGTGGTTGGTTCATGTCCATTATCGTAATGAAGCATCAATTTTTATGGAGAAGATCGTAGAGACTGAGAGGAGTTGGCTTCCATCGCGAGCTCCATTTCCTGATTCCACACAAAGTATGTTACGTCTAGATAGTACCACTACTATGGAGGCAAAATTTTATTCTTTAGAAAATCAAATGAAGCAGTTGGTGCTGGTCGTTAAAGAAGGTCTCTAAGGGAAGAGTATTAAGGTAATCTGGTGTTTTTGTTTTTCGTGTCAAATCGTGGAAACTTACATTTAGGTAGTCATGGGAATCTCAATCATTCGAGCCTCTAATGGTCAAATACTAATGGGGTCGTAAGTCAAGGTAACACCTATCAAGTTAATTCGTATCAACCACGACCCAAAGGGAACAACTTTAAGCCGAGTTCCCAAAATAAATATCAAGGGGTACAAGGCTATGTCAATAAAGCTCCACCATATCGAGTTTATGATGCATATGTTGGTAGTCTTGCTCAAAAGCACTTCATGCTTATCCACAAGAAGGCTCCAGTAGTGAGATACGACAAACTTTGAAGTCTTTTATAGCGATGGAGCAAGAGAACGTGAGAGAAAACTACGAGAGGTTCAATGAGCATTTTACTTCGTTGAAAATATTGGTCTCTAAATATCCAACCATCTTCAGACTCGTCAACGAGATCCATCTATGCAAATTGGCCAAGGTACGCATAGTGAAGTTAAGGCCATTTAGAATGTTGATGGAAATTTTGGGTTTGACTCATTAAAGGCTATTAGCCTTCAAGTTGAAAAGATTGTCGAATAGCCACCGGTTACACCTATTATAGTGGAGATTCCGAAGAAGGTAGAACCAACCATGTCTAACTGGATGAGGTAATTGTTGAGAATTGGGTTGAAGATGAGGTTGAGAAACTGAGATATGTAGTTGCTGCACCATGGGTGCAAGATAAGTTGAAGGTATAATCGCTGCCACAACACATCCATTACCACCACTATATCTATTACGAATCACTTATTCAAGTGGTTACATCTAGTACAAGAAGTTTGGAGAGACATCTTTCCAAGTGAAAATCAATGTCCCCGTACTCAAAACCACCGAGAGGGAGCCGAAACAATATTAGTTCTTCAAGGATACACTCTCCAAGAAGAATAAATTTGACGAGTATGAGACTTTGGATCAAAGTGTAGGGGTATCAATAGAGTTCAACGAAAGTTACCACCATAACTTCAAGATCCTTAAGGTTTTAACCTCCCAACTAAAATAGGTGGTACTTTTGAAGGAAATGCGATATGTGACTTGGGTTCAAATGTCAGTCCCATGCTCAAGAGTGTTGGTGGTGGCAAAGGTGTGATAAAATAATAGATAAATAAAGATAATAATAAAGGACACACACCCTGTACGACCACAAGAAACTCACTGCAAGTGCACAGATCGTTTGCAAGTTATTGTGAATAAGTAAGAGTTCGTTCTCAGGGATTTATGTAGTTAGCTCAAACTTGTATTCAATAATAGCATAGATGAATTTAGATGTTTATATAAAAACATAAATAAGATAAATAATTATCTAACATGAATGAATATATACAAATGCAGATAAATAGATATGAATGCAACTAAGATAATGATTAGGGTTACCAGTATGAGCCTATCTTACTAAGTTGTTATTCCAACCTTTAGGTGAATTGAGCATTATATATGTAGCCGAGATTCTAAATTCCTCCTAACCCCTGTTAGGGTAGACTTAGGATGAAAACCCTACACTACCAGGTGACTTGGGTAAGGGGACCCTGCGCAATGATCAGTAGTTAAATCAAACCTTAATGACTATGTAGCTAGGCAAGCCCGTCAAGATCACTACCGCACACTAGACAATTATGTGGTATTTTCAATAATTTAATTCCCCCGTCAGGGTTTCAACCCAATTACTAAGGGCAGTCCTAAGATTGGCCAAATCTAGGGTTGGAATAAGTCAAAGCACATATCACAGATATACGCAAAGCTCAAATCTATTAAAATAACAAATAGTATTCTAGGATTTAGACAAAGTAATAACCCAACAATTAATAATCAAAACTACAAGATAAAAGCTTAGAAATATGGTTAAACCATAGATTTATAGCTAATTACCCTAACTATAGAGACGGAGAGATGTAGAAGAGGAGTTTGTCACCTTCCAACTGATGTCTCCTCTTTTGTTCTATTTATATGCCCTTATGAGACATCAAATTAGGTTATTATCTGGCTAATTCGATAGACTTATAGTAATAATATGCAATATTTTATTTTCTCTCCTTAGATTTGAGTATTTTTGATTTATTAAGCTTTTGCGCGTAATATGGTTTGTTTTAGTAAAATTTTTGTAGGTTTCTAATACTATCAAGTAGAGGAATCAAGAATAGATGTCATAGATTGTGTAAAGAAGTCAAAAGCTACAAGAAATATCCCAAGGAGTTGACAAATTTGAGCTGAAAATCAAGAAGGCTGATGGAAATTGCTGATTTCGAGCTACTTAAAGATAGATTTAGACTCTGAGTTATGAAGAAGATTCGTACCTTATCGAGTTACGAAGAATTAGCAAGTTGAATGAGCCAATTCAGAGTTATATCGAGAAAGTTACAACTGTTTTCGTAAAAGGTGTACAACAGTTACGTGATTTTGGGCTTGAAGAGTGGACTTTGGCCATTTAATATTTAATTATTCTTTTAGTTTAGCCCAAGTCCGAATTTTGTAGTATATATAGGCTTTTAAACTTTATTTTTACACACAATTCACTTTCTACAAAGTCTAAGCATCAGAAAAAATGACAAAAACAAGGAAGAAGGAAAAAGGAAAAAGCTAGAGTTCAAGACTTCAACATCTCCAAAACAACAGCCAAATCCAACCTCCTAAATTAGGTCTTTAATTTTATTCTCTTTCTGTTGAACATGAATTCCATTATTTTTATTTCTGCTTTTATTTTAATTTCAATTATGAGCTAAGTTTTTATTGTACTTGGGAATCGCAACATGGGTTGAACCCAATTTCAAATAATTAGTGTTTTCCAATTTGGGATTTTAATTTAAATAGAGTTTTTGTTCTTCGTTGGTTTTTACTTTGGACTTAATTATTATTTTTAGCGTCATGAACTAGAAATAAGTAATAGTACCTAGGCTATTCCATATAGTGGCGTATGGATCACCTTGACGGTGAGTTTGGGTATAGAACTAAGTAATCACCTATGGTATCAAAATCTTTATGTAACTTACTCGAGAAGGACACCAAATTCCTTTTTGATGAAGCTTGCATGAAGGCATTTCAAGAGTTGAAGGAGAAGCTTATTACTGCACCTATTGTATTACCTCCTGATTGGAAAATTTCTTTTGAAGTTATGTGTGATGTGAGTGATTTAGCTATGGGTGTTGTGTTGGGTCAAAGAAAGAACAAGGTATTTCACTCTATCTAATATGCGAGCAAGACCTTCACTAGTGCTCAAGTTAATTATACGGTGACTGAGAAGGAAATTTTAGCAGTGGTTTATGTTTTTGACATATTTCGTTCCTATCTTCCTGGAGCGAAAATTGTTGTATTTACCGACCATTCCGCTATAAAGTACCTTATGGAAAATAAAGACGCTAAGCCGAGGTTAATCAGATGGGTTTTATTGCTTCAAGAGTTTGATTTAGAGACTCGAGATCGAAAGGGTTGTGATAATCAGGTTGCAGATCATTTGTCTCGTCTTGAAGGTGTATTATTTTCTTAATTGATGATTTTTTCCAATTATTTGATATATTCCATTTTCTTACCTTAATTTGGAGAATTATTACTTTTAGAGCATTTTAGTATAATTTGTGTGTTAATTGTGAAGCTCTTAGTTAAATTAATTATATTAGATTACAAATCAATATTTGGGAGCTAAGGAAAGAATATTCGAGTTGGAATCAAGAGTTAAAGGGAAACAAAAGTTGGCAAGTAAATCTACTATGCTGAAAAGTCGTCCAGTATCTTGAAGACTGCAGGAAATATACTTGTAATTTGGATGATATATTTTACCAACAGATAGATCTTTGAATTTTGACCGTTTACATATAAAGTGCGCGAAAATCCAATAAGTAACGAAGGAGATATGACCAAAACAGTGACCAGTGTTTATCTTGTCCTATATTTTAGGAAACAAATTTGAGTTGGATTTGGATTCTTTTACTTGGTCCCTACTCCAGGATTTCGACCTAACACCTATATATACCAGCTTTTAACCTTATAAAATCATTCCTTGGCTGCATAAGCTTAATATACATACATGAATCATCATAGAAGCAATCAGGAGGATCTAGAGGAGAAAGAAGCAAGAGCTAGAGCTTAACTACATCAATTCTACACTTCTCCATCTATATGCTTTGGGTAAATTAGTATTATATCTATTTTGTCTATGATGTATTTCTAAACTATTTATTCAAGAGTTGTATTATGCATAAATTCTCTTTAGGATTGTAATTATATGAACAATTGATTATTGCTTTTCTGTTTTAATTTGAATATGCGATTTTAGTATTTAACTGATTTGGTTCTCAATTTCCATTGACTATATTCTTGTGCATGTTTACTATCATTAACGTCATGAATCAAGGGTGGGTTTTAGTAATTTGGCTAATCACTAGTGGCGGTGATCACCTTGACGCGGGGGGGGGGGGGGGTTAATTACAAAACTAGAATATAGACACGTGATATTCGTCATTAATCCTGACGGGCTTGACTAACCGCGTAGCCAATTGGGTAATTTATTAAACATCTAAACGTAGCTTATAATCGCCCTGACGGGGTTTGTAATACTGTAGGATAGTTTCTAAGTCTACCCTAACGGGAGTTAGGGGCTAATAGAGTCCGGACTATTGTGAAATATCCCATTCACCCTTATTCTTAGGAATCATTAATTCAATAAGATAGGTTCATACTTGCATCTCCTTATCTTATTTGCATAATTATTTATTATTTATGTTATTTAGATTCAATTAGATAGCAAAACATTTTACTTCACTTATCTTTTCAATAAAAACATATAAAACCATCTATTTCTTATATTGATCTCGAATTAGGATAACTACTTATATCCCTGTGGAGACGAATTTCCCATATTTACTTATCTATTACTTGGAACGACCCGTACACTTGCGGTTAGTTGCTTCTCTTCTTTAGTGTTGAATTTATATCACACTCTAGGAGCGACCATTCATCGATCCTAACAAAGTATCAAATGATCCATCTAACTACTCTCTATCGGTTCAATTGCTCCCAAATCACATAGTCAAGAATCATAAGGTCTTTAAGGTTGTAATGTTAGCTTAGGGACGGTATGATCGTATATTTGGATAATTTAGAGTGAGATTTATGTTCTAACTCAACCTAATATTTTGATGCACAAATTAGCATCCCTAATAACCCAATAATAAAGCTTTAAGATGATCACATAAGATTCCACTTTGACAGTCTAAATCATATAATATTTTTCATTTCAATTCATTTTTCCTTTGTAAGCTAGTTATGACTCTCTTTTTGATGTGAGATATCATGCTACTACTTTTTCATATTTCTTTTCTTTTCAACACTTTTCTTTCTTCCTTTACCCCGACAAAGGGTTACAATATAATAACAATTGAATTATCATCAAACATAGCACAATTACATAAGCTCAAAAACCCAACCCAATAATGTTTCCCATAAAGTGAAACTACCACCCTAAACTCAAGTTCTACAATGATTGTCTAAGCATCGCGATACGAGTGCGGGTCATATGGAAAAGTCCTAAAATCTAAGGGGTGTGGCTTATAATGTGGCTAATAAAAAGGCTTTAGAAAGGCTAGAAGGGGCTGAAAAGGGTATAAATATAATAAATTCGGACATCAAGCTAAAAGGCAACAAGGGTCTTATCAAAGAACCACCTTAATCACTTCCTAAAATATGTAATCTTGTTACTTTCTCACTTCTAGCATGTTCATTAAATGGGTTATCAACTAGTTTAGATCTCACGGCCTACAAATCACTCAAGGAGCTCTAAGATCAAACATACTTTTACCGCATTGCTCACTAATCTTTTCTTTACTATAAATATGTGTTTTCATGTTCATACTCTAAGCATACAAAATAACCAGATTATAAACAAATTAATTACTACTATTAACTCACTAAATTTATGCTTTTAAGATATTAAACACATTATACATCTAATCCCATCTATCAAAAAATTTAATTTATTCCTAACAAGCAATAAAACACATAAATTGGAGATGAGGGACAACGAATCCCCAACCCTAACTAAAAAATGAGTCGTGTCCCCACGACTCAAAACAAACTCAATAAAACTAACTCATGTATTGAAAATACAGAAAGATGGTAGGGAAGAAAGAAAATATACTCTCGAGGCTATTGCCTCGTATGATCGATACCCAAGATAGGGTGCCATGCTTTTCTTGCATGTGAACTTCATGAATAACCAATTTCACATTCCCTTACCTCCTAATATGCTCCATCCCAATCAATAATCCAGCTATACAGATCTTTTGGTCTCACTTCCTCCGATTTCCTTCTTAAATACTATCTTCTATGAAGATATTCATCAGGAATTTTTGTTTTAACAATAGCTAATAGCGTCCTATAAGCTTCACTCTTATAGGGTATAGGAATCTCAGTTATAAGTGGTATTGCATTTTCTCCTCCTTAATCACAATTGCTTGCTCTTTAGGGCTTAAATCCATCAAAATCTGGTTCCTCTCTAATTGATTGAATCAAATTTCCCTCTTTCTTGTTCCCCAAACTTACACTTCTCACTTTTTATCTTCTTAATACCACCCAATACCATGCTTCAATTCTTCTTCATCTCCCAAATCACTCGACAGTATCTTCGTTCTTTTCGTCATCTCTTTTGACCCCAACTCAAAGATTTGAACACTCTTGAACTACCTTTTTATTATAGATAGATAAGGTATTATTTGGGTAAAAAAAGGTGTAAGGATGATGATTCTTTGTGTGGGTATGATGAACTCTTGCTTGGATGATTCGATTTAAGGAATTCAGAAGAAGCTTTTTGAAATTTTGGTTTCGATTCTTATATTCTAGGTGTTTTAGATTGATTTGGGTTGTTTATTCTTGTTTATAGGAAGGTAGGAAGGATTTGGATATGAATCTATGGTGATTTGGTGGTGATTTGATGTGTGGTAGAGGTTTGGTAAAGCTTTTATGGATTTTGGGTGTCTTGGGGAAGAATGAGGCTTAAAGTTTGTGATATAAAGGTGAACAAACCTCTTAGGTCAATTTGTCGCATAACAAACCGGGTTCCGGTGTTGCAGAGCCCGGGTTCCCATTTATCTCTTTGTTGCGCACCGTCGCGACCCTCTGTCGCTTTTGACGACACGGTTGGGAACCGGGAACCCGTTTGGAAGAGACCAGGTGTCCGGTTTGGTTGACTTCTCCATTGGATAGATATCAAAAAAATACACCGTTTAGACTCAATAAAAAGTGAATTCTGACATCCAAGCGCAAAGTTATGGACTTATGAAGTTTCCATAATGTTGCTGGACTCGAACCGTTGCGACCTTTCTTCATGAACCGGTAGGCCGGTCATGGGACCGATATGCCGGTCAACTTTTGTCTTATATCATCGCGATCCTTCTGACGTGAATGAAGTCATGGCTGGGGACCGGCTAGCCGCCTGTATGGCCGGCATATGCCGGTCAAATTTTTGGACTTGGACCGTTGCGACCCTTGTGACGCGAATGATGACACGGTTGTTCGGCTGGCTAACCGACGTTATGGTCGGTATGCCGGTCAGAGCATGAAACTTTCTGTCTTGACCTGTTTTGAAGACCGCTGTGACCCTTTGACTTGGGCCGGCTAGCCGGTAGTGTGACCGGGTTGCTTGCCTGCTGTTGTGGACCTCGGTTTTTTGCGAACGTTTTCACCCCAAACTCAATTTCTACTAACCTGCACATCAAAAAAACTAATATCTTCCTCATTACTGCAATATACACTTCAAAACATATAAACTAACTAATCTAAACAAAAACAAAAACATAAAAGAATTGCGAGTTGTCTCCCGTAAGGCACTTTTGTTTAACGTCTTTTAAAGTCTGACGTGATACCTCGATCATCTTTTCATAAAATAGCCTCCCCAACAGCGAGTGAGGCTATGAATATCTACTATCCGAAGCTTGTGACCCTTCTTAGCTTGAATTTCAATCCGTTTTGGTGAAACAGCTCTTGTAACGAATAACGGGCCCATCCATGAATTATTAAATCCCCGTGGTTTATTCTCTTGCTTAGGGGCTTTCCACGCAACATCGTCACCAACCCCAAACTCATTTTCAACTTTCTTCTTCACGGGTTTATGGTGGACTTACTTTTTAACTCCTTGGTCACAACTCGGAGTGTTGGGACCTCACGTGACACCTCCTGTTTTTCTTCCACAAAATGGAATGTTTTGGATTCTTCTCCAGTTCAGAGAGTTACAGTTCCCTAATGAACATCAATTATGTTGTGACTTGTCGCCAAGAATAAACATCCAAGTATCAATGGAACGTGTTGGCCTGAAATACTATCAAGAATAACAAAATCTGTAGGTATAGCTAAAGTACCTACATGGACAAACACGTACTCAATGACTCCCCATGGCTTTATCATGGAGTTACCTAGGAGTAGTAAGTTGATGTCTTTTCTTCTGACATCTTTCATGCCTAACTTCTCAAACATATTCTCGGGCATGATATTTCTACCTGAACCCAAGTCAAACATCGCTTTAGCTTCAAAGTTACCACCTATATTGATTTGGAGGTATAAAGCTCCCGGGTCTTGGATCTAAGGTGGTAGCTTCTTTGGACAATTTATCAAAGCTTCTTTAGTATGATCCACTGTCTCGACCTCTACGCTCTTACTCTTCTCGTAAGAAACCTCTTTGAAGACTTTTGGTGTTGGAGGCTCTTTCTCAATTACCTCGAGTACATGAATGCTGATTTCCTCTTGGCTTCACATTTCAGACTTAGTATCACCACTAGGATATGTAATAATTAGGAGATATGATGGTGATAGAAGCGGATGTGTTGGAGGCATCTCTGCCTTATTCTCTTCCTTTCCAACCTCTTTATCCCAATATTTGATCGTCACATTGTCTAAGTTAAGCTTCGTGGGTTCTTCTAGTCTTGGAATTTATACTACACCCATTGCAGCTTCTTCTTTGAACTTATCCAAATCTTTGATTGTTACCTCAATTAAGTTCTACTCGATTGGTGATGATGGTTGGGTAGGTGGCGGCTCTACCTTACTTTCTTCTTCTCGTGCCTTGGGTTCAATTGTCTCTTCTTTCTCAGTCCCTTTTTCATCTTTTCCAACCACATGCTCGAACTCTTTCTCAACCTCTTTCTCCTCATGATTCTCAACAACTTCCTCATCTAAGCTAAGATTGGTTGGTTTTTCTATGGTTGAAACCTCGAACCAAACATTGTTATCGCCCAATTTTGTATATAAATCTTGTTGTAATTGCTGAGCAATCGTAGTGAGTTGCGTTAATCAATGCACATCAATTGATTTTGTTAGCGTATGAGTTGCACTACTGAGATAGTAACATCGTTTTTTGCTTCACTTTCTCTCATGAATTAATCACTTTTTCTCATGTTATCGGTTGAAATCTTGATGAATTGCGTAAGAGCATCTTTTGAATCAATTAATTCCGGGGAGTGCTCTATGAATTTTTTAGCAATGTGTTGCATGCTGGTTACTGTTGGTTCCATAACATCGTGCAGGGTTTGCAAAACCTTATTGTAAGAGTCTTCTTGCGGATTATGCATGGGTTGTGGTGGAGATTGTACTTGGTAGCTCGAACCTTCTTGATAGAAATTTTGACTACGGGCATCATGCATATTTGTATTCCTTGGTGGGTAATAGTTCTCCATACCCAAGGAACCTAAAGAGAGACTAAAATGAAAACGTGTAAAACTGAAAACAAACAAAAACTTCTACACTAAAAGAACACAATAACTAACTATAAAATCCCCGACAGCGGCGCCAAAAACTTGGTGGTGGAAAAGGTGTGATAAAATAATGATAATAAAAAATAATAAATAAGCACACACACCTACTACTACCATGATAAAATCTCCGCAAGTGAACGAATCATTTGCAAGTAATAAGTAAGTAAAACAGATACCGGTCTCAGGGACTACGAAAGTCAGTTTATAAATAGTGCTATTACTAAGTGGACTAGAAATAGTTGGTAAAATAATACGCAAAGTCACTAAAATATCTATTAGGTTTTATGACTCTAAACAATTAAACTAATAAAAGTAAAGACAAGAAAATAGGATGGATAGAAGCTTATGAAAGTTTAGCTCGAGAACTAGCAAGTAATCCCTAATAGCCTTGTTCTATGTTTATTAGCTAAGGGAGAATTGTGTGATATACAATACCCATGATTCTAAATTCCTCCTAACCCCCGTTAGGGTGGACTTAGGAAGCAACCTCTCCACTACCAGGGGACCCTGTGCAATGATTGGTGGTTAAATTAAACCTTATTGACTATCTAGCTAGGCAACCCGTCAGAATCACTACCGCACACGAGACGATTATGTGGTGTTTCTATAATTGAATCCCCCGTTAGTTTGTCAACTCAATTACTTATGGGGTAACCCTGTACGTGCGCATCGCAAGAACTACAAACATTAATTCAAAGCACATAATACAGAGCCATCACTACTAAATTCAGATAAATGTGAAAGGACATCCCAAACTAAATAACATATAAAACAACTCTAGGGTTCATAATTATATGCCAATCCCAAGATAAATATAATTAGTTTATAGAAAGAAATAAGAATAAATAATTACAAACAGGAAGGGTTGACATGGAATGAATAACTTCCAACTCCTTCTTCTCTTCTTCGCTCTTGATCTAGGCTTTCTCTTGGTCTTTTGATAATTAAGGACTGGTCAATGATGATTTTCTCAAGGTAAAAGTGGATATATATATATATATAGAGGGAGAGGGAGAGGGAGAGAGAGAGAGAGAGAGAGAGAGAGAGAGAGAGAGAGAGAGAGAGAGAGAGAGAGAGGCTAGCTCGAAACCTAGAGTGTTACCCAAGTCAAGGAGCCAAAATTCTACAAAAATTCGTATTCCTAAATTATAGGATATAATAAACCTTTGCAGATTGATTTGGTCATATCTCCTTCGTTACTTATCATAATTCAGTGTATTTTATATGGAAACGACCGTAATTCAAAGATATATCTTCTCCTATAAGGTGTTCTCTATATTCGTAATTGGTTTTCTGCATCTTTACAATTAGTGGACTTATTTCCAGCATGGCAGATTCTTTTACTTTCCAAATATATCCTAAACTTTCCTTTTCAATTAAGACTAAGGGGTTTTCTTTGATTTTCATCACTTCGTATTATTAGCCCAAGGTGCAATAGCCTCCAATACCGAAGTGCTACACAATAACACACAAAGTACGCACAAAAGCTCACAAAATAGCAAAACACCTAAAACTAGATAAGAAAGTGTAAAGTATGAAGAAATGGGAAAAATCCCAAAACTAAGTACTAAATACCCCTTAAAATGATGTCTCGTGACTAGATTATTCTATTTGAGGATGTGCTCGTCCATATAGGTAAACTTGTATTCCCATTGACTTTTTATTATTATTATTATGATAC
Source organism: Nemophila menziesii (assembly GCA_029959085.1). Lineage (NCBI taxonomy): Eukaryota > Viridiplantae > Streptophyta > Magnoliopsida > Boraginales > Hydrophyllaceae > Nemophila > Nemophila menziesii. Next base: position 24,002,713 of record JARWIR010000001.1, on the reverse strand, counting down.
AAATAAGAACGTCTTGTTCAGACTGGGACGTCCAATTTTTACCACGAGCCGTACCATAATCGATGTAAACAAGGGAGCTGTGACCTTCCATATTGAAGATGAGTCCCAAAAATTCTATTTTTTGGGAAATAAGTACAAGAAAAAGTCACGAGAGGTCCCAAAGATCCGAGTCATGACCAAAGATTTAAATTCTAAGCGCCTCCAAGAAACTGTGAAGAAGAAAGAAAAAGATGACTTTGGGGTGGAAGACGCAGTAGCATGGAAATCTCTAAACCCGTAGAATAGACCACGGGGATACAAGAATTCTTGGATAGGGTCGTTCGTAGTCACTCGGGTCATTTCAGAGAAAGTGACCAATGTTCGGGCAAAGAATATTGCAAGTTCCAATTGGTAGATGTGAATAGTCTTGTCCGATGTTAGGGAGGTTATATAAAGAAAAAGTAATGAGGTAACAACGTCGAATTTTGAACGGTGTAAAAGAAGTGTTAATGGGAGACAACCCACGATTCTTTTGTAAGTTTTCATGCATTTTAATTTTGTTTTAGTAGTGTGAATTAGTACTATTAAGTGTTTTTTGTAGCTCAAAATTTATTTATACTCACGTAAAAGGTACAAGCTAAAAGGAGGAATAGTCTAAATCATAGTGGTAAAGTACTAGTCAACTCTTGGGTCCTATTACAGGATTATTAGCTACTACTTATTAATATTACAATGTAACAAAAACTAATTACTAGTAAAACAAAAAGCTAACTAGGACAAACATTAAAATTTCACTACAACTCCTATATCCATCACAGTTTGAATCCCTCATACGTACCTTCCTTATTCCTACCCCAAATCTCTTCTTTCACTATTCTCCTTCCACAATTAGCTAACTTTTACTTCCAAAACCCAACTCCGCACAAGACCTCCATTAAATATGTTTCCATGGTATCAACCTTTATTCCACAATCTATATTTCACATCCATCTTAATGTTATGAGCAATCGCCTCTTGATTCAAGCAACTTGATCCAAAACTCTCCCATTCATTCCTCGCATTCCAAACATGGTACACAAAGTTGTGGAAGTTAATAGTAAAGATAATAGACTGAAGTGACTTACCTCGACTACGACGAATCATCCAACTAAGAGTCTCCTTCTATTCCTTACAAGTTTTCCCTTTTTTTATATCACAACGACTACTCCACACATTCATATCTATTGTACATTGTGTGAATAAGTGATCCCTTCTCTCCTTTTCCATACAACATAATCCGCATAAGCTATCGAATTGTATACTCCACTTGACTAATCTATCTCTTGTTAGTAATCTTTTCAGACAAACGAGCCATATGTAGAAGCTTTGCCTTAAAATTGCATCCTTATTCCACACAAATTTAAAACACTCTACTCTGCTAAACTTATCAGACATGTCCAACCTTAACAATTTATTATAGAAGTGCTTTTACCTTTACAACTCCAGATAAATCCCTCATTCCCATCTTCAAGCATTTTATCCTCAGCATCTCTTTAACACCTATCAAGTCAGTTGGTAGTTTCCATCTCCCATTCATATGGAAGCTTTAAGCTTTCTTATTCTGATTTAGCTCCCCACCTGATTATCACATATCTACTTATAGCTTTTGCCTAGTATCCATTTATCCTCATCAAAAAATGTTATTTTCCCATTTCTCACTATATTAGAGATATATATTTAAGCTATATACTTCATTTTTAGCATACTTTTCCATAACCAAAGCATATGATTCTCAGCCTCTATATTCCATATTCATTTTTGTTTAATCCAATTATGTTTCCAAATAGACCACAAGTTATCCTCATTCCCATACAGTCTCCAAAAGGTTTTAAGGACTGTGGTTTGGTTCATAACCTTCAGATTAGGTATCGCCAATCCATCTTTTTCTTGATATCTACAAAATGTATCTCAGGATACTTTAGCTCCTGCTAATGACTCAATACTACCTCTCCAAAGAAATCTAGCCAGCTTACTATTAATACTCTAAATAACATTTTTAGGCAACAACATAACTGAACACCAATAATTATCTTTACTTAGTAACACACTATTTATTAGATGAAATCTGCATGCATATGTTAAGTGCATGTGCATACAACTCTCTATTGACCCACATATATTATTCACTAAACTTTCACAATCCTTAGGTTGTGGTCTCTTATTAGTGAGAGGGATTCCCAAGTACCTGACTAGAAGTTTACCTTTCTTTACATTTAGAATATAGAAAATTTCATCATGTATTGTATCCTTAACTCTTGCAAAATATACTTCACTTTTGTCTTGACTGACTCTAATCCTAAAAGACTTGAGAATATATTCAACCCTTAATGTATTATTTAAAAAACATATTTATGACTTTAAAAGAATAAGAGACAGACATCTACAAAGACTAGATGGTTAAGCTTGATTTTAGTGCACTTAGGTTGATGTGTGAACTTCTTTGTCGTAGCTGCTTGTCTCGTGATAGCAGAGAATACTTCCATACAAATATAAAAAATGTAAAGGGATATGGGATCCCCTTGACTTAATCCTATTGGTCTTTTAAAGAAACCTGTAACATCTCTATTAATACATATAAAGAATGTAGGTATAGTTACACACATAACGATCCAATTTATAAACTTCTCTATAAAACCAAGTACTCTAAGCATCAGGAATAGAAAACTCCAATTTAACGTGTCATAGGCTTTTTGGAGGTCCAGATTTAAATTGCATCTAGGTGAGACTATGTTCCTATCATAACCTTGAACTATACCCTGAGCTCCAAGTATATTATCTGTTATACTTCTTCCCTTATGAATGCAGCTTGATTTTGAGATATTATAGTATCTAGACACTTTCTCATCTTGTTTGTTAGAAGATTTGAAATACCTTTGTACAATATATTACAACATGCTAAAGGCCTAAACTGTTAAGTGTAATAGTCCTCAGTACTTTAGGAATTAAGATAATATTTGTTATGTTCACATGCTTGAGAAAGGAGTCACTTTGAAGTACATTCTAAACTGTATTGCATACATCCAATAATATCCCAACTCGCTTTAAGTAATTGCACTTGTGAATCCATCAGGACCTGGTGCCTTGTTATCATCTATTGAGAAGAAAGCATCCTTAACATATTTTAGTGATCTTAGCTACCATCTCTTCTGCATCCTTAATGCTTATCTCCTAATCGATCAATCCCCTTAAGAACTCTCTATTAATTAATATCCTTCTCTTCTATAGGCTTCTTGTAGAAATTCACAAAGCCTTCATTTATTTCTTCTTCACTTTTTGATTGCCTCCCACCTCAAGTGTTAAGAGGATCATATTTTATTTCTAATCAGTTTTGCCTTGATATTGTTATGATAGAATTTTATGTCGGCATCACTTTCTTGAGCCCAAGTGATTCTTACTTATGCATCAGAACCCCTTGCTATACTTCAAAATATCAAACAACTTAACATTCAAATCCTTCTCCTTAATGACTAAATTAACCTCCCATTTAAAATCTTCATTTGTACCTCTGATAGCTCCTTTTGCACTTTTTCTTTCTCCTAATTTGTGTGATTGAAATACCTCATGTTAAAGATATCCAATAGACTTTTTGCTTTCTTTAATATACACATTATTTAATACATTTGTGGGCCATGGAATTCCAAGCTCCAACCTTCTTCAACCAAAGGCATGAACTTCTAATGTGCCGTCCAAATATAAAAGAATTAGATGTTGAAGGTTTTCTTTTTGCCTCCGCCTGTTGATGTCTCCATATTTGTGATTGAATAATCTAGTCATGAGACATCATTTAAGGTTCATTATGTGTTTATTTGAGAGATTTCTCCCCTGTTATTTGATATATTCTTGTTTTTTGCCTTGTTTGGAGATTTGTTACGTTTAAAGCATTTTAGGTGTAATTTGTGTGTTAGTGTGAAACTATTAGGTGTAAAATATTAGATGGAAAAGATGGATAAGAAGTTGGTGGGTCCTGGGATGTGATAAAATTAAACAATAAATAAAGGATCCATAGACCGCTAGTGTACGTGTCATTCAAGTAATATTCCGATAAGCGGGAATTCGTTCACAGGGATTGGACTGGAATAACTAAAGTGTTTAATGAATAACTAGTAGTAATTGCAAGTACGGGAAATAAAAGATAAAAGATATATTTGTTTGGGTTTTTAATGATTAACTACTAGACACAAGAAAATAAAGCAACTAAGACTAACAAAATGAAAATAGATAACAACTAAGAGATGTAAACGCAAATATGAGAGCTATACCTGAGTCTCACTAGGGATCCACCTTGGTTCATACATTTAGTGCTTTCGTTTAAGGGACAAGTTGGTAATTCTATATTAGTCGGGACTCTACAATCTCCTAACCCCATGTCGGGTGGCCTTAGGAGCTATCCTACGGTAAGATAAACCCCTCTCAGGTAGTCTATTTACTTACGGATGTGAAATCTCTTACCCAATTGGCTACGTGGTTAGTCAAGCCTGTCAGTCAATAACGGACACCACACGTTTATTACCTAGGTCCGTAATTAAATCCCTCTGTCGGATGATCACTCGTCACTAAGTGAATAGCCTAATTACTCAAACCTAATTCTAATTCCCGGCTTAATTAAAATTAGTAAATAATCATGAAATTATAAAAAATATAAAAAATCTAACTTGAATTAAATTAAGATAATCCCAAATCCAAAATTACTAAATTAAATAAACTAGGGCTTAACCCATTATGCGATTCTCAAGTATAATTAAGTTTCCTCCGCATTCTATCTATTTGCTCTTCTCTGACTTTAGAAAATAATGAAGCGTCCGTGAAAATGAGGTCTAAAAGCCTATTTATAATACACAAATTCGGATTGGGCTTTTAAATAATAATAATAAGTCAAATGATGAAAAGTCCAAGTCCAAATTAGAGAATCCCGTAACTGTTGTACACCCTTCAATAAAAAAGCCGTAACTTTTGCGTCTCACGTCCAAATCACCTGATTATAATCCTCAATTCTTGCTAACTCAAAGGCGCAACTTTCTCTTTTGAATCTCCAGACTTGAATCAGTGACGATGTGACTCGAAATCAGCAATTAGTAACAGCTATCCAGATTTTTATCTCATTTAGTCAACTCTTCAAATGTTTCTTTCTTGCTTTTAACCTCTCTTCTTGTTCTAAGACTTTAATCTTCACTTATCCTCTTTATCTTGGTGCTTCATAGCATCCATGAGAAATTTATACTAAAAATAAACAAATTAACGTACAAGCTCTAAAAATGCAAATACATAATTCTGAAGGGAGAAAGTTCAATATATTAAGATAAGTATAAAAGTCAATCAAATAAGTCTAATTTGCACCTAAAATTATGTCTCCTAAGGGTATATATTTATCACAAAACGGGATACATCAGAATCAAGGAAGGAAGATCTAAATGGAAAACAAAAGTTAAAGGACAAAGAAGTCGTTTTTAGAAAGTGCATGAGTTGCCGGCCAAATTTGAAAAGTGAATTGTTATCGATGTCATGTGAGATTAACAAATAATTTAAAGGAGATATTTTATACCCAGATAGGACTCTGAGTTAGGAATACTTAGGCACTTAATAAGAATTAAGTTTGATGATTTAAATTTTGGAGCCAGTTAGATGTGTTTGAAGACCATTTGGATAAAACCCTCATTAATATTTGACCAAAATATCTTGATTTGTAAATGTTTGTATTATAGCTATGAATTTAGAGATATGTCTCCAATGAGTCATGGAGAGCCCTTCTTAAGACCCATATGCAAACTCTTTATATGTGTTCCACTTATTGTCTAATTTGATATAAATATAACTATAAATTAAATTATAATATTTTTCTACCCCATTTACCCATATATATATATATATATATATATATATATATATATAGACCCCATACCCCTCATTTTCTAAAAACTCTCTCAACTTCCCATTCTTGTCGAAATCCTCTCTAAAACTCATATGATAGTTGTTCGAAGGCAGAGGAAGAGGCATATTGGTAGTTTTGAGTGGTGGTGGTTTTGTAGTGGTTTTTTGAGGTGTGTGGTGGTTTAAGATGTTTCTCAACAACGAAGCAGCAACTCGAGGCGGGTGGTGACGCTAGGGTTATTGGTGGATGATGGTTTTAAGCAAGTAAGAGGAGTCACTATATTTATGCTTTAGATGAGTAGGCGGTGTAGTTTGCAGGAGATATTAGAGCCGTGTCGTGGTGGCTAAGTGTGTGCTACCATGAAAGCTAGAAGCAAAGTGACGATGTTTAGCGTCAGGCGAGGAGGCAATGTGGTTTCTAGATGAGGTTGGTGGTGGTGGTTAGCTTTTAAGCGAGGTTAATGGTAAAGTTTCAGAGTGAGGTTGGTGAGGTTTTAGATCAGAGTAAGATTGGTTCGAAGAAGCTAGGGTATGAAAAAGTCATGTTTAAGAATTTGAGGGAGGTTGAAGAAGAAGATGATGAAATCACCACTAATGTTAGTGTAGCATATCTGTTACTTCTAGACTTAAATTTGTGTTGCACGTTTTATTTTTTCTTAATTAATTAGAATTGTATTATTTTGCTTTTTTACTATAATATGATGATTTCAATTGAATATGTGTTATTTTTCAAACTAGGTGAGGTTAAAACACAGAATTCTCAATAAAAAAACATACTTAGTAAAAAATGTTGAACATACTCAAAAAAGTTGACCACACTTAGAATTTTTTTAGTAGTTTTTAACATTTTTTAAGCATGCTAGTTGATTTTGCAGGCTTAGTGTCACTTTCGGCATTGGCTGCCGATGAATAGTGATTAATGCTCAGTGGTTCTCCGAACATGTGTTCAATGTTTAGTTAACCCATATTTTTTATATTTATGTGAGTTTTAATTTATTTGATTATATTATAGTATTAACTAATTATATTTCAATATGTGGTTGAAGTTTTCTTTGTGTTTGTTTGAATTTGTTCTAATATATATTAAAGTATCATTAAACTTTGAAAAATAAATTAGTCCATTCAAAGTAATATAGACTCTTAAATATGAAAACCTCAACTATGTATTTGTTTTTTTTTTAAAGTAAACATATTAGATGCTCCATGTACATTAATGAAATTGGTAACTTATCTCTTCGATCATATAAATTGTAAAATTATCCTTTAACTTTTGTTTTTGTGACTCGTTATCCCCTGATGATTGAATCCGGTCAATTATTTGGTTATGTAGGCACGTGTGAGACAAATTACGAGGGTACGTAAGCAAATTAAATAACTTAAGAGGATAAGTAGACAAATTAAATAATACTTAAAAAGGTAAGTAGGCAAATTAAGTTATAAATACTTAATGGTAGAATTCGATAAATTTTATCATGGTTATACAAAAATTAAAATTAAAGGGTAAATTTATATTTTATAGGATGGAGAAGTAAATACTTGTCCAAAAAAAAAATGGAGAAGTAAATTGTCAATTTTTTGATAATACTTAGAATGGTATTTACTAAAAAGAAAAATACATAAACGTATAACTTTAAAATAAACCATCTTTTTTTTTTTCAAATAAAATAAACCATCTCAAACAGGCTAATATGACATCTAAACAAGAATCAAGTTTTCCTTCCTCATTGATAATTAAAATCATTTTGTAAAGGAGACAAATTTCCATTAATTTAAGGAGGTGTATGAAATGAATACTGCTATTTTTTATACTAGTCGAGGAGAGACGAACATATGGTGTTTGGTTTTGTACATCAATTAGGAATCTGAATGAAATCATTAGGGTTGACAAAAAAGATAAAAAATGAAATCATTAGTATAGACTTTGGTGGGTTCTATGTTACGTGGTCTTATCTAGACCTTTTATACTTCAAATCTACAAACACTCTTCGTGATTATATAATACTTATACTTATCGTTTGAACTCAAATCATCGAGTTGAAAAAAAAAAGCCTTAAATCTTCGAAACAAAAGTAAAAAAGAAAAACTAAATCAAGACATATCACATGATACATGACACATGTACTCTTCTTTACCTTATATAGTGTTGGGATTTATATAAATTATTTAGATTAATTATTATTATAAATCTAATGATGCTTTCTTTTAGGGTATGTTTGGATTAAGGAGGGATTCTTTATTAAAGGATAGGAAGGGAGAGTATAATAAGGGAATGGAAAGGACGGTATTTGATTTTGTTTGGATTGAATAAAAAGAGAAGTAGGGATTTTATTAAAGGATAACATTTATCCGGTGTTTTGATTAGAAGAATAATGGGAGGAAAGGATTCTTTTTATAACTAAATGACTCATATACCCCTATTAAAATATTTTATAAAGAAAGAATAAGGGTAATTTAGACATTACAACGTAATAAAATAATCCTTCCTTCCTAATCCCACCGAATTGGAGGGATTGAATATATGGGTTCGTAAGGGATTGCAAGTATCCTTTAATAAACTATCCATTCTACTTATTTCCAAAACAAACAATGGATGGGATTGTCATTATCCTTTAATACAATCCCCTCCCACCCAATCCCTCCATCCAAACGTTTTTAAAATAAAATTTAAAATTTTAAAAAATTATTAAAAATTATTTTGAAATTTAATATTATTTTAAGTGTTTTTTTTTAAGAAGCACCTATTTGGTGCTTCTCATAAAAGTGCTTTTCAAAATAAAAAAAACTCTTAAAATGCTAAAAGCACTTTTAAGTGTTTCTCAAAAAAAGCACTTCAACCAGATGGGATTAGCTCACTGGCCAGGGCCTTGGTCTACCAATCTAGTGGTGCAAGTTCGAACCGAGTCAATGACTCCGAGTCTAAAGTGGCTCTCCTATGTAACAAAAAAAAAAAGGCACTTCCAAACGGGTGGCTTTTTTGGAGAAACACTTTAAAGTGTTTTTAGTATTTTAAGTTTTTTTTTTATTTTGAAAAGCACTTTTATGAGAAGCACCAAATAGGTGCTTCTTAAAAAAACACTTAAAATAATTTTAGATTTCAAAATAATTTTTAATAAGTTTTTTTTGATTTTGAAAAGCACTTTTATGAGAAGCACCAAATAGGTGCTTCTTAAAAAAACACTTAAAATAATTTTAGATTTCAAAATAATTTTTAATAAATTTTTAAAATTTTATTCTAAAAGCGTTTTTTTACTCTAAAATAAGCACTTCCAAACGGACCCAAGTGTCTGTCTAGAAGTGCTTTTTTGGAAAAATACTTAAAAGTGTTTATAGTATTTTAAGAGTTTTTTTAATTCTAAAAAACATTTTTTTTTGAAAAACACCGAATTGGTGATTCTTGAAAAAAAACACTTAAAATAATTTTTCGATTTAAAAAATTATTTTTTAAAATTTTAAATTTTATTCTAAAAGCGTTTTTTTACTTAAAATAAGCACTTCCAAACGAGCCCTAAAGTATTAAACAAATCTATTTTTTCCTATTCTTTTGCAGAAGTGGGAACATCACATTTTTATACATGAAATGTCCCACATAGGTGGAGAGGTGAGAAAATATTAGTTCAAATTAGCTTACCCATCTATTATTTCCAAAATAACTATAGACTATGAGACCCAAAAGGGAATTGGTAATGCCCACACGCGCGCATCACCACCCGCCCCGCCCAGAGACGGCGACGGCGACGGCGTGGGCCGCGAGGGAGTTTGGGAGTCAAAAAATGAAACACCTTTTCTGAAATGACTCAAGGAGAAGTGAGCTGGTTCTTATAGTGGTACAGGTCTTTGAAAAAAAGCAACATCTGTAACCTCCAAAAACGTCAGCCTTAATGGAGCACTTGAAGACCATATTTGGTAATGTTTCTGATAGGCCCTTACTCTCCCCATTTTCCTATAAATAGAGACTCTCTCTCACTAGCCAAATACACGAAATACACCAGAAAAGAATAACACTCTGCCTCTCTTTCTCTGAAAACGCTTAGTAGAGCTTAGTTTTTCCGTTAGAGATACCGGTACGCCGAAATATCTTTTTAACAACCATAGGTGTTATTTGTTATTCCTTTCATTCCGTGTAAGTGTATTTTCTGTTTCTGTAATCGTATTTCAATTTTTTGTAATAATTAGTTTACAATAATCCAAATTGTAGTTCTTTTACTTTTGGGAAACCAATTATATTCTGTCAAAACCGGTGACTATTTTTATCACAAATAGGAAGGTCTCTCTTGAGAGAGTATTCTATACACAAATTAGCATTAATTTAAGATATAATTTTTAATTAACTATGAATTTTTATTTTTCATTCTAAAAAAAGAAGAAAATTACTTTTTACTTAATTCTAGTTTAAAAAATATTTTCTAATTAATTATTTTATTATACTTATTTTCTATTATTCTTGTTAATATAATTTTAATAATTTTTTTTACTACGCAATATGCATAATATAATTTTTATTTATTATTCTTTGTATTTTAAAATTCGGCAAACGGAACCAAACACCGCCACCACCTCATACATTTACCACTGATTACTATCACCACCTCATTCATTCTCCCCCGACCACCACTACCACCACCACTACTACTTCCATTATTCTCCGCCGACCACCACGACCTTCGCCCATAAGCACCACCGACTAGTTCCACAACCATTGTTACCACCAATCACCACCAACTAATTCCATAACATGCACGCGTATTTAGCTTTAATTTTTTTTCATCAATTGACATGCAAATCACAACCAACACATCATATGAATACTTTAAACTGAGTAAGTAGTCACATGAAATGATTAGTCTAAACCTATATTTTATCAAGGTCCTCAAGTTAACATTTTATTTACAGATACATGATTAGCATTACACTTACATAACAACAGATCTAAATTTTTTTAGGAAATACATAATACAATAAAATAACAAATCAATAGATATACATTATACAGTTAAAAAGTTAAAAAATGTACCATGAACAACTGTTAGCATAGCTAACCTCCATTGTACTTAATTGATTCAATTTTGTAACATCTATCGGAACCTAATTCTGAAAATTGTAAAACTGATGAGATTAGGTTAATATTTAAAAAGTTGTAAAAGGTACCATGAACAACTGCTAACATAGCTGACCTCGACCTCTATTGTACTTAATCAATTATGTTTTGTAACATCTATCTGAACCTAGTTCTTAAAAATTGTAAAAGTGATGAGATTAAATATTTTATTACCTTAATTTGGGTTCTTCGATTGTGATAGTGTAGCTAATCTGGGTAGACGATGGTGCATAATTGTCCCCAATCGCATTGGATTTCTCACTCCTCATCTTCAAGAAGAAGATTAAACAAAAATGAGACAGAGAGAATCTGTATCCAAATGGATATTTACTGTAAAACAATTCCAAAAATGCAATATAAGACCAAATTTACTCACTCCTACCCTCCCCATACGCTATTCTCAGCACAATACTTCTCATATAGTAAAAAGACTTCCAACCATCATAATACTTGTTATATGGTAAAAAGACTTTCAACGATCATAATAATGGTCATTGTGTGTTTTGTACTAAAATATAAAAAATTGGAAATTTGTAAAAGTGATGAGATAAGATTAAAATTAAATCAATTTTACCTTAATTTGGGTTCTTCGATTTAATTGTTGATGGCCCATAGCCAAGCCGATAGATGATGGTGGAGAATGGTCCCCAAGTGGCACGATTTTCTTGTGCGGGAGAGCGGCGTGGTGGAAAGGTGGGTGTGAAGAGATTGCTTATATGAGTTTTTTTCCAATAAATGAGTGTGAAGAGAAGAGTTTTAACTTCTTTTTTTTCTTTTTTAGAATGCGAGTGTGAGATGCGTTTAAACTTTCATGATGCACATAAATTTCTAAAAATTTAAAGGAGTTAAATGGATATTTGTAAGTAGGGCAAGAAAAAAATAGTATAATGATTCTTTTATTATATAGACAGTAGTTTACGATTTTTTTTAAAAGACAAGTAATATTAAAAATTAATGATCTTATGATAAGTGGGGCTGATAAGTGGGGCCAGAAATGATCCTGGCCACCACTTATATAGAAGATTTAGGACGTTCAAAAGACCTTGTTTTATTACATAGATATATCTGAGGATTTTTCCTCTAAGAGAAAACAAGTCTTTTATTTCAAAGTTGTCTAAATTGTCAAGTTATAAGAGTCGTATTTTTTTCCCTTTTGTATCAAGTTTTGGTCTTCTTAGTCTTAGTCATAGTCATTTGTTGAACAAGTTTGTTTCCGAGTTATCTTTTAATCAAGTTTTCAAGAGTCATGTCAACGGAAAATGCGATTCTATTCGTATTCGTTTTAATGGAAAAAATACTCAGCTTAGGCATTCCACTTCAAAATATTTTTGTAAGGGAATGGGTTATAGGGTCATGCTGATGACACCAAATCTATCCCTGAAAAAGTTGAAGAAGAGGATGAATACGAAAATTGGGAAATCAAGATTGCTCAAATCATGGCATGGATTTTAGGATCTGTTGAATCGAGCATCATTTTGAATCTTCGACCATTCAAGACTGCAGCTAAAATAAGGAATTATTTGATAAGCTCCATAAACAACACAACAATGCTCGCCGGTTTCAGCCAGAACATTAATTAGCCATTTTTCAACAGGGAAGTCTCTCTATTTTCGAGTTCTATTCTACCTTTACGGATCTTTGGATGGAATATACTAATATAATTTATGCCACATTACCTTCTGAAGGTCTTAATTTGGTTCAATTTATTCATGAAACTAATAAAAATAATCGATTTCTTATGAAACTTAGATATGAATTTGTAAGTACCAGGTCTAATCTTATGAATCATGAACCCGACCCTCTTTGAAAATATACCTTAATGCCCTATTTTGTGAGGAACAACGTCTTCTTACTCAAAATTCCATGGTAGAACAAAAATCAACACCACATTCTTGTGGCTTACGCGACACAAGGTATGCCAAAAGGTAAATATATGAACAACATTCAATGTTATTGTTGAAAGTGATATGGCCATTATGCTTCGAACTGTTCAAAAAAGGTTTGCAACTACTGCAATAAGTATGGTCATATCATCATGGAATGTCCTGAAAGACCACTTACAAAATCCTACTAGACATCTAAATCGGTGTATACAACTACAATTGGTTTTTCCTAGTGCTAGTAATTTTGTAGATCCAACACAAAGTGCTCTTGTTCCTCCTGTTCAACCTGTAACACCTGCAATGATTCAACAAATGATCATTTCAGCATTCTCTGTTCTAGGTAAACCCTTCTCTCCTTCATCTCCTTGGTACTTTGATTCCGTGGCATCCCATCATATGAAAAACAATCTAAATTTTCTTTCCAACATAAATAAATACTCTGGAAACCTTAAGATTCATACATCGTATGGGAACTCATTGCCTATCACGGTCATCTGAGATATTTCTCCTTCTTTAACAGACATATTTGTCTCTCCCGGTCTTACCACTAATCTTATTTCCACAGGAGAACTGGTAGATAATGATTGTAAAGTGAAATTTTCTAAATCCGTATGTATTGTGCAGCATCAACAGTCAAGGAAGATGGTAGCGAGGGGCCTAAAGTTGGATGTCACTTTACTCTGTAAATTCTGGTGTCTCCACATCATTCTTTTCCATTTATCACTTGTAATTCTGCTAATGTTGATTATCGAGCATGGCATAAACGTCTGGGACATCCATACCGTTATATACACCATCAATTGTTAAATTAAGGTTTTCTTGGAAATAAATAGTCACCATCTCTAAGTGTCGTTCAATTTGATTGTCATTCTTATAGGCTCGGTAAAAGTAAGACCATGCTATTTCCTACCCACACAATGAATGTAGTCACACCTTTAATATTATACATAGCGATGTTTGGGCATTGACACTAGTTACTTTGCATGCCAATTGCAAGTATTTCTTCATTTTTATTGAGGATTATAGTCGTTTCACATAGATTTATTTCTACAATCCAAAGATGAAGTATTTTCTATATTCAAGCTTTTGTATGCATATGTTCAAACCCAGTTTTCCATGAAAATAAAAATCTTATGTTCTGACAATGGGGGTGAATACATGTCTAAGTTATTGCAAGAAATTTTGAAAACCAATGGCATAATTTCTCAACGGTGTTTCCCTTTATCCCTACAACAAAATGGGATGGCTGAAAGAAAGAACTGACATCTCCTCGATGTTGTTCGCACCCTTTTGTTAGTCTTTTATGCCCTCGAGAGTCTGGTGTGAAGCTCTCTCAACCGACATCCATCTCATCAACAAATTACCTTCTCCATCCGTAAAAAGTGACTCCCCTTCCACTCTATTATTTGGTCGCACTCCAAATCATTCTAATCTCTATACATTTGGTTGTGTATATTTTGTACATACTCCTACACATGAGCACACGAAACTCACAACTCAAACGGTTCAATGTGCATTTCTAGGATATTCGGTACACCAAAAAGGTTTCCTTTGTTATGATCCCTTTTTGTGTCGTATTCAGATATCTAGAAATGTAATGTTTTTGAAAATCAATATTTGTTTGCTAGTCACCTTGAACATTCTACTTCTTCATTTTTGGTTTTGTCATTGGTTACTAAGTCTCCTGCAGATTATCCACATTCTAAGACTCTTCTGGTCAACCAACGATGCTCCACAACAATAAAGAAAACTTATGTACCTCCAAGGCCCTCTTCGTCTCATATCTTGATTGCTGACTTTGTTCCAATTTCTGAAACTGCTCTTCTCAGACATAGTAGACGGGATATCAAACCACCATGTAAGTATGATTTTACTCCTCCTTCATCCTTAGCAGCCACATTGTCTTCTATTATTATTCCATCATCATATAAACACGCAATGGAGCATGGATGTTGGCGACAATCTATTGAAGCAGAATTTCTTGCACTATAAGAAATCAGACTGGGATTTTGTTTCATGTCCCCCATCTGTTAAACCCCTTGAAATTAAGTTTGTACTCTCTATTGAACTCTATTCTGATGGATCCATAGATCGTTACAAGGCTCAATTGGTGGTTCTTGGAAACAAGCAAGAGTACGACCTAAATTACAATGAGACCTTAGCTCTAGTAGCTAAGATGACAACCGTGCGAACAATACTAGCTCTTGTTATATCTGAATCATGGTATATTCATCAAATAGATGTTATGCATTTTTCCAAGGTGACTTGAAAGAGGACATCTACATGAAATTTCCCCATGGTATGCCTACCTTCTCGAGCAACGTTGTTTGTAAACTAAAATGTTCTTTATATGGCTTGAAGCAGGCACCACGAGTATGGTTTGAAATATTTAGATACACTCTCATTGGATTAAAATTTACTAAAAGTGAATATGACTTCTCTTTATTTCTTCAAAATACATCTACGAGTTTAGTTATAATTTTGTCTATGTGGACAATATTGTTATCACTGGTTCCAACGTGAAGAACATCTCCAATATACGAAATATGTTGCATAATACTTTTCACAAGAAAGATCTTGGCCAATTTACTTATTTTTTGGGGTTAGAAGTGAATCATAAGTCTGAAGGAATTTTCTTAATCAACAAAAATATATACAAGATTTGGTTTATTAGCTGGGTTAACAGACATTACACATGTTGACACTTCTATATAAATCAATGTGAAATATCAACGTGAAGACATGGAACTTCTTGATGATCCTACCTTATATCAAAAGTTGGTCGGTAGTCTAATTTATTTAACCACCCCTCTTCAAGACTTCTCTTATTCTGTTCACATGGTATGCAAGTTTATGCAAACTCCTTGAAATTTTGACCTCTCTACGGTTCACTGGATTATTAGATACATCTTTGGTACACCTACTCGCAGATTATTATTTCTGACGGGTACTTCACTAATCTGCAAGCTTATAGTGATGTTGATTGGGTAGACTTTCCACACTATAAATTATACTATTGGATGGTGTATATATCTCGGTGATTCCCTTGTATCATGGAAATACAAGAAACAAGATTTTGTCTCCAAGTCATCAACCAAAGCAGATTACTGTGCAATGTTTGTAACATGTTCCAAGATTATTTAGTTACAAATACTTCTTACAGAAATTGGTATTCCACAAGTTCAACCAACTCCATTACATGCTGACAATACTACCGCAGTCCAAATTGTGGCCAATCATGTCTATCATGAATGTACAAAACATATAGAAGTTGATTGTCACTCTATCCAACGTGCATATGATCACCAAATAATCACACTTCCACATATATCCACTGACTTGCATATCGTAGATATATTCACCAAGTCCATGACACGTCAATGCTATAATTTTTTAGTCAACAAACTAATGCTTGTAGGTTTACTAACATCAATTTGAGAGGGGGTGTCAAAGAAGATATATTTGGAGATTATTTTATGGAGGATAAAATTCATATTTATTCTTTACTTAAATTTATCTTTTGACTAATCTATAGATTACGCATAAAATTATAAGTTACATATATGTAATAGGTAAATTTCAATTAGTCAAAGTTTCTATTCATAGACTAGATTATATTTAGGCTTAATATCTTATTCTTGTATATATAGACTATCTTATATTTAGGCTTAATATCATCTAATTATTGTATATATACAAGGATAATTCCTCTAATAAATAACAAGACTTTTATTCCAAAGTTGTCTAAATTGTCATGCCTATTTTTATAACTTCCATCCATGCTAAGTTTGCAACCCAAGCCATCCTCTCTCACATAGTCTTTTACTTTATTGAAACATTCATTCAGTTCAACTGGTTTTTTGGATTGAAGTAATCAAAGGTGTCTCCCCTACCCAAATTTCTAGCCAAAATTTGTTACCCATTGGTATCCCCATCTAACTACGAAATATCTTCCAGGATGGCTCTACAAACTTACAAATCATTAGCCTTTGGTAAGTATTGGAGGAGTTTAGATTTGAAATACTTTTGCCAAATAATGATAGATTATAGAACTAATTTATCATGTACCATTCTTTAGCCAAACTTCTCAAGGAGGGCTCTATTCATGTCTTCCGTCTTATGGAATCCCAAGCCACCAACGTTTATTTGGCATACATATATTGTCCCAGGCAATACAATTGATTATCCTATCTTCTTTTGAGGAGCCAAAAATGAAAGCTCTTTGAATGTGGTCTATCTCTTGACACACGTAGTCCAAAAGTTTCTCTACTTGCATGATATATAGGAATCGCGCTCGCAACCGAATACACTAATGTGATACGTCCTGCAAGCGAAAGAGACTGCCTTTTCCAATATGTTAGCTTCCCACGTAGGTTGTTGATTATTTCACCATAGAATCCATAATGTCTCCTTCCCAAGAGGATATGATACCCAGGCACTTACCTAATCCATTGATCCTATAGAAGCCACTCCTATTGGTAATACTCGTCGTTATCTCCTCATCGATATTTCTCAAAAAATATATAAGAGATTTTTCGTAAAACTTGTTGGATTAGATTAGCTCATTAGCGTATAGATTAGAACAAATACTAAAAATAGAAAGTAAATAACACAAACAAAATTTATCTTGGTTTGACAGAAGTCTACATCCACGTTGAGCTCCGGTGAGAGTAGCTCCTCCAATAAAGAATGATTCTAATTTACAAATTATAATTGTTCCTTAGATTACACAAAAAGAATCACCCAAAATCTCAAGCTACCTAATCACTTTTAAAACCCTAGCCAATCTACGTTAACTATATTAATAAAAACCAAGTAGATTCATATCTTAATAAGATTACCTAACTATTACAAAGATTAAATTAAACTCAATCTAATCAGTTATGAAACCCTAGTTTCGACGTTGTGTGTTGAGAGATTAGACCAACAAAATAGAAAAGTAGTCCATCATGTTACTTGATGGATGGGTGAGAACCATTTTGCTAAAATAAGAGAAAACGTTGTCATATTAGACCAAGTCCAATAAGTCACAAGTCCATCAAGTCAATCCCAAGTCCAAGACTCAACATGTAACACAGAGTGACCCAAACATAAAACTCAAACACATTTCACAAATAAAACATAACAACAATCTCCACCTTGAAGTGACTATAGTGGAAGCACCAACTCCATCACCTCCCTTTTCCAATTGTACCTATAAAACAATTTAACCAACAAACAACAAGTCTAACACAGTTTGAACTTAGTGTTTGACACAAGTTTAGTACCCATATCAAAAGGATTCAACTTAGATGATATTTTTTTCCAATTTAGCTTCATCATTAGACATAATATCTCTAATAAAATGGTATTTAAATTATACATTTTTAGTTTTTTCATGATAAACTAGATTTTTACTCAAATGTATTGCACTTTGACTACCATAAAAATTACAGAAGTATCCTCCACCAACTTAACCTCTTTGAGAAAGTTTTGAAGCCAGATGGCTTCTTTCAAAAAACATGTAATAGAAACATATTCAATCTCGATGTTGATAAGGCTACTAGTGGCTACAATTGAGACTTTCGAGAAATGTAATTCTTTCCCAAAGCAAAACGATAAGTTGTAGTAGACTTTCTAGAGTCTCTGTCACTTGCAAAATCCGAGTCTACATATTCAACTAGCTCAAATGGAGCATTATGATTATCATAAATTAAACCCGCATTCGAAGTATTATTCACAAAATCCAATAGATGTTTAAGAGCAAGTCAATGAACATGTCCAGGATCAAACATATATCTACTAAGTTAAGATATGTCAAAAGATATTAGGCCTAGAACGAATCATAGAATAATAAGTGAACCAATTGCATTTGGATAAGACACATTTTCCATTTTGAGTATATCAAATCTTTATCTAGGGCACAATTGTTTAGACAAAACAAAGTGTCTGGACAATGGAATCTGTACATGTTTGAAATTAAAATTTCCATACTTAGAAATAACTTTTTTTCAAGTAAGAATCCTGGTGTAAATTCATATTGTAATTAGATCTATTCCTATCAATAATCATGCGAAGAATTTTCCTAGCATTTCCTAAACCTTTCATATCAAATTCAAATTTCAAGGCATCTTTAAAGTTTACTGATAAGGGATTATGAGCTACTGATAATCAACATATCATCCACATATAGCAAAATGTAAATCTCACAATTATACTTAGAAGTATAATAGAAACATGCATCATAGTGGGACCTACAAAATCCAAGGGAAGGGACAAAGGAGTCAAACATTTTATACCATTGTCTAGGGTATTTCTTCAATTCGTACAAGGATTTTATCCAAGGGCACACATGATTAGACAACTTGTTATCCACATAACCTTCAGGCTGTCTCGTATAAGTCGTCAAATTATGATCACCATGAAAAAGTTGTCTTAACATCAAGTTACTCATTTTCCAAGGTAAAACAGGTAGTATATGAAAGCATGATTTTAATAATTTTAAGGTTGACAACATGAGATAACTTTGCAGAAGTCAATCCCCTCCCTTTGTCTATATCCCTTAACAACTAATCTGGCTTTATACCTAGAGAGATCAGACTCAGAACTACCCTCCTTCAATTTATACAACCATATATATTCCACTAATTTTGCATCTTTAGGTTAAACAACTAAATACCAAGTTTTACTAAGCAATAAAGAATTGATTTCATCATTCATAGAATTAACCCATATTTTACTATTTAGAACTCAAAGCATCAAGATTAGAGTAAAGTTCAAAAAAATTAACCTCAACTGTATCAGTTGAAGCAGAATAAACAAGATCAACATAAGAATACCTAGTAGGAGCTTTAGGTTCCGTTCTATGCCTGTATGTGA
Organism: Nemophila menziesii; assembly: GCA_029959085.1. Classification (NCBI taxonomy): domain Eukaryota; kingdom Viridiplantae; phylum Streptophyta; class Magnoliopsida; order Boraginales; family Hydrophyllaceae; genus Nemophila; species Nemophila menziesii. Next base: position 23,982,994 of record JARWIR010000001.1, on the reverse strand, counting down.
CAAGTTGGTAATCTTAAAACGGTCCCTGTGATGACTCAGTAAATGATCACTACATCCTCTTCAGGTGTATCAGGTTGCTCTACACCTTCATCATTCTTATGTTGTTGTGGTTGATTCACTTGAAGGTCTCCATTTGAAGAGTCTTCAAATATTGCATGGTTGAGAGGCTCCATCTCAAACTCGTATCCCAATGCATCACTAGTAGGTTTAGCAAAAACATCACTACCTGCAACAAAGAAACCATGTTGGTTTAGGAAAGTATGTATCTGCTAACGCATGTGACCAATCCTCAAATTCCACTTAAGTATAGCTATTTTCTTCAACAAAAAAATAATATTTGATAAGAAAAATTATATGACCACCATCAAGAACGTAGTGACCAACATACTTAGTACCAGTATTAAATAGTTTAGAATTCCTATACACATGTATACTACCTTTAGATACTTCAGAAATACAACCAAGATCATCAAGGGCACCCAAAGAAATTGAGACTCTTTTAAAGTAACTAATTTTCCATCATGCATTTTTAGTTTAATTTTTTCCACACCTTTAACCTCATATGTTTGATCATTTACCATATACACAGTTTAATTACTAGTATCAATTTAATCATGAAATAACTCAGATAAGGGACACATATGCAACCAGAATCAAGTTTTCAATTAATATATTTTCTAGTTTCTTAACTCTTTAGAATTAGAGCTAATTTTATATGTTTTCTTGTTCTTATTAGGGTTTGTGACATATGTAGTATTCTATTATGGGGTTAACAAACAAGTTTGAGACCGTTATTCTACTCAATTTTTATCATTTTTCTCTAGTTTGTAAGGTAACAACTACTTGATCAAAAGTAGTGACATTACTAGCATACTAAGACACGTCTATAACAACTTGATAATAATTAAGAATAGATTTCAAGAGAATAATGCATTTACTAGTATTATCTAAGGCATGCGAGGTACCATTCAACATCAAGGTCATTTTTTAAAACTCATCAAGATTATCATTTAAAAATTTACTATCATCTATCTAATAATTGATCAAATATCCTTTCAACAACGCCAAGTTGGCACTTAGTAGAGTAAAGTGGGTCTAACTTACCCAAAATCTCAAATGCAGAATTAGCACCATTTACCTTCATTATAACTGAATCGAACAAATTTAGGAACATGTAGGCTTCCTCCTTAATATCATTTTCATTATCAAGAAGATCCTTAGGCCATTTCTCGATATCCTCATTCAATGGATACCCGACGTTGTGATGTGAAAGCAATGGCTTCATCGTTTTCTTCCAACCATCGAAATTAATTTTCCTATTATAGTCTGACATCCTATTTGACTTGTAGCCATCGGGTTAGTACAATCAAAGTATAGAAATATATATGAATTGTACTAACAAGCAAGAAGAGTTTCAAAGTTTAATATACTTTTAAATCACATGTTGTAAAACCCACATAAGATTTTAGAAGCAAAAAACTTCCAAGAAACATTGAAAATCCTGGAAACTTTGAAATTTCAAGAATCACTAGAAAACTAAGACCAAATAAGAAATAAACTAGAGTATAGATTAAATGGTCAAAACCCTAAAAATAGTTGAACCACTACAGATTTGTACAAGATTTTACTAGTTCTGATACCAATTGTTGAATTAGATTAGTTCAATAGCGTTTTTTTGGAAAGATTAGAACAAATACTTCAAACCAAAAGTAAAGAACACAAACGCAATTTATCGTGGTTTGACAAAAGTCTACATCCACATTGAGCTCCGACGAGAGTAGTTCATCCACTATACAATTGTTCCTCAAATTATAGAGAAAGAATCACCGAGAATCTCAAACTACCTAATAACCTCTAAAACCCTACCCAATCTACTCTGACTATATTGATAAGAATCAAGTAGATTCTTATCTTAACGAGATTATCTAATTATTACAGAGATTACAATAGATTCAATTTAATACGCTCTGAAAACCTAGTTTGTCACTTTGTATTAAGAAAGTTATTTCCACTACACACGTGTTCCATTTATCTTATTTATAATTGTTTTTTTCCAAACAATTAGATAAACATTCTATTGTTTATTTTGATTCACAAAAACATTCTTTTATCTTTTTCATTTTCCACTACCGAATCAAACCTTTTTTTTTCTAATTCTTCATTTTGAATTTAGTAATTATTCTAAAACATAAATTATTTCACTACATAATTATATATATATATATATATATATATATATATATATATATATATATATATATATATATATATATATATATATATATATATATATATATATATATATATATATATATTCTCTCTGATTCCCAATTTTAATTGATTCTTTTTTCATATACACAACACAAATGAATCATCAAAGATTTAAAGGATAATAAAAGTAAGTTCAATATTTCAATTAAAAATGCAGTAATCTAAAAGTATTTTACCTTCTTTTTGCAGATTGTTTATGGTTGATTTTTTATTTTGATTGAAATGAATCAATAACTCTTTAAAAATCCATTGGAAAAGAAGCTTCTTTTGCAGAAAAGAAAGTATGTTAGCATAGAAAAAATGAGAGATAGATGACCAATGGCATATGCCACAGGGGATGGGCTTTTTGCATATAGATCTATCAGTAAGATCTTTTATAAAGATCTTGTAAAAAGATATTTTATAAAGTTAGGGGGGGCCAAGTTCGGCAAAGGCTTATAATAATTTTTTTTTTAATTATGTACATTATATTTTTATTTTTATTAAAATCTCAAGGGTGGACATCCCCCCCCCCCCCAACCAACACTATACATGGCTTTGTCTTTGGAGAGAAGACCAGCGGAAGAGAGAGAAAAAAATGATCTGGGTTTTGAAAAAGTGATACTTTTATATGAAAGTAATAGGTTTTAGATTAGGGTTCTCTATAGTCCATGATTAACGGTTGAAAATCATTATGTTAAAACAAGAGAAAAATGATCGTATTGGACTAAGTCCAATAAGTCACAAGTCTATCAAATCAAACTCAAATCCAAAAGTCAACATATATCATAGAATAAAACCCAAACACATTTCACAAACAAAACATAACAACAAGCTTAGTTAGCTTGAAAGTAAATTTATAATAAATTTTCAGTAATTTTGATCAAAACACTAACCTAACCTTATGAAAGTGATTTTAATTAATTGCAAGTAAAAAAAACGAGTTAGATATTTGTCTCTAGCATTTAAGATTTTTTAATTTTATCCATAAGTTGCAGCATACTGCATAAGTGCATATACGTGTTAGAAAACACATACTTACAAATTTAGATATTTCATTTGTTTAATAGATTTATTTTAATTTGAAGAACTAATAATCAATGAGGGAGTTAGGATTACGTAACCATCAAATTCTGAAGTAAATTCATGTTAGAATTCGAGCTATATTAATGATCTCATGTTCTTTTTTAGCAAATACTGTATATGTGGCTTCTTAAGAGCCAATCAACGGAAGTTTTAAGCAAATATTTACATGTAATATAACTTTAACCACGTCAGGGTGAAGACAGCCATAGGAGATCAAAGGGACCATTGGTCTTTTATGGGCTTTAATGGTTAAGTTGTTTAAATTATAGGTTTAAGGGTGGGTTAATATAGATTCAACCCAATAAAAATAAATGATACATATATGTTTTTCCTTTTTGAAGTTTTATTCAAAATAATCTAATTAAAATATATAATTATAAAAAAGATGGTTCTAATAATTTTTTGAAATTTTAACCCAAGGGGTCTTGAACACCCACCACTTAATCCTATCTCAATCCTTTTTTTTAGTCATCTCACTAAAGACCTTAATAACATTTTAACACTATAGAGCTAATATTCCAGTTATCAAAATACCCTCTTTTGTTTTTCATTGCCTATATATATTGTTTTTTAATTTAGAAATATATTTTATTAAAATCTAGATCTACTTTCTCTCTCATCTCTCTCATATTTCTCGTTCTCTCGTTCAACCATGGACGAGCTCACTCGCCTGCTCCACCAAGCACCTCCCTACCATCGCACCTCTACAGCTCAAGCCGAGAAGCTCACCTCCTTGCCTCCATACCTCCCTGCCGTCACACCGGTGGAGAGATAACTCATGACACCACTAGCGCCCGACGAGGCAGCAGCTGTGAATGAAGACCGGAAAAGCTGCAGTGAACATCTCGACGGTTTACTGTGCGTGGGAGCCTCGAAGAAGAAGCCTCCCTTCATCGTCGAACGGAGCTGCTGAAAATGAGATCTCGACCTGCGGAGGTGTAGCAGCGGTTCGAGCAGCAGAGCTCACCGTTTTTTGCAACAATGAAGCGAAGAGATCTCGATTCCTGCGGAGGTGCAGCAATGGAGGTGCAGAATAGATCTCGATTTTTGTGGCTTACGTGGTGGCGCTAGATCCAGGAGAAGGTCGGTGGTGCTGCAAGTGGTGGCGCGAGGTGCGAGCGTCGTTAGAGATAGAGAGCTTCTTCTCCAGTTCGAGATCTGCAATGCAGTTTTTTTTTATTCATCATACATTGTACACTTAGAATATGATTTTTTTCCCAGATATGATCAAACAAATTTAGTTAGTTTTTTATTTTTTTTATTAGTTTGATTGTTTGGTCAAATTAGATAGGTTAGTTAGTTTTTTTTAAGTTTTTTTTAGCTAGACTATTTTCTTCTCTTGTAAATTGTAATAAGTATTTGTATATTCAGCTATTCTTTAATAATACTCAATGTTTTTTTTATGAATACTCACCTTTTTTTTATGTATACTCATCTATCTTTATGTATACTCATCTATTTTTATGAATACTCATCATTTACTATTGAATACTTATTATTTTTAGAGAGTACTCATCTTTTTTTTTTGAAACTCATCATTTTTTTAAAACTCGTCAAATTTTTCTCGGCGACCGAAAGTCGGTGGTTGGAGGTCGGTGGTCGGAGATCGAAGGGAGGTGGTCGGAGGTGGTCGAAGGCCGGAGATAGGTGTGGTAATGGAGAGAGATGAACTGTGACATCACTCATTTTTGTCTTTTAGTGTTAGTAAGGGTATTTTAGTATTTAGTCATTTTTGAGGTCCCTTTAAAGAAGTAAGATTCCCACTAGTTTCTTTAGGCCCAAAAACTAGTCTCTAAGACACTATAGGTCAATCACCCTAATTTTTTTTTTTTAAATTAGACCTTTATAAAAAGAGAAATGATATGTACCACCCAAAATTATATCGCCTAATGACGTATTTTCTTGATCTAATTAACGATTTATTGCCAACCAATTCACGCTACGTCATTGGGTGGTAATTGGCTAGTATATATCATTACTCTTATAAATATTATATCAATTATAATTTTTTACCTAAACTATCCTTATTTTAACTATTATTTTTACTTTTAAAAAGTATTTATTTATTTATTATTTATATTAAATAAATATTTAACCACTACCACCAATGTCCATTACTACCACCACCACACCACCACCATCACTACTACCCCACGCTAATTTTTTTTATTTTCTCAGTAAAATTTCGACCACCACCACCGAACACCGTTGCAACCACCACCACCACCACTACCTTCATCATTTTTTAGAAATTTCGGGCACCACAACGGTCCACCACTGCAGTTACCACCATCTACGGCCAGTTTTTTTTAATTTTTTTTGTAAAACGGCTGCAGCCACCACCACCTCTGACCAAATAGTTTTTTTCATTTTTTATTTATATTTTTTTGTATAAGACCACTGTCGTCGCCACCTCCACCACTAAAGGCAACAACTAGTTTTTTTTTTCGTCACCACCACATCCGACCACTGTTGACGCAAACATGTACTTCAGGGGTTTTTTGAAAATATGTTTTTTTGCAAACATGAAATTCCTTGTTCTGAACAATGAATCTAGAACAAGTAACTCATTGTTCAAAACAAGGAATTCATTCTTTTAACTATCGCAACTATTCCGCATACATGAATTTCATTATTCGAAATAAGAAATTCATTTTTTTGAACACAGATTTTTTTTTTACAATAAACAAAATTCATTCTTTGTTTAGAACAATGAATTCTTTGTTTTAAACATTGATTTTTTCTGAATAATGAATTTTGTTTCATGATCGGTAAAAAAATTAAATAGATTGTTGACGGTGGTAGGAGTGGCCAGCAGGCAATGCAGGTTAAAAAAAATCTGGTTAGATGTGGTGATGGCTGCAGCGGTGGTCGGTGGTGGTGGCCGAATTAAAAAAACTCCAGGAAGAGGTGGTGGTTGCAGCGGTTGGTGTCTGATTTTAAAAAAAAACTGTCCAGAGGTGGCGGTGGTGGTGGTGGTAGTAGTACTGGCGGAAGCAGTGGTCAGTGGTGGTGTCCGAGTTTTAAAATTAAACGTGGTGGTGGTGCCCAAATTATTTGTGAAAAAATGGTCAGAGATGGTGCTTGTGGCTATAGCGGTGGTCGGTGTTGTTGCCTAATTTATTTTTCAAAAAAACTGGCCAGAGGTGGTGTCGGTGGTCAGAATTTTAAAAAGAATTACCCAAAGATGGTGGTGGTGTTGTGGCGGCGGCGGTGGAAGTGGTGGTGATGATCAGAGATTGTAATAGGGTTGGTTAAATTTAAATAATTTTTTAAATATAGATGAATAAAAATAAAGTAATAAGAATTACATAACGGTATTTTTGTCGAGGGATGTTTTTAATAAATAATTTTTAGAAAGTTGTATTTAGCAAATAAGTTTTTCAATGGGTTAGTTTTAATTAATGACTCTTGAATTTTTAAACAGGAATATGTTGATCGTAAAGTTAACACTGTAATCGAATATTAAACCCTCCAATATATAGATTATAAGAGTTTTCCAACCATATTTATCGCGTGTTAAGAATCGTCATATCCTATTTGGTGGTTAGTGCACGTCAACCTGGAAACCGTTTAGGAAGGCCCAATATGCGTCATCCAGTTTGCGTGTGTATTCGTTTATTTTAAGACTGAAAACGTCAATCTTGTTCAATATGATCTGGATAGCTTTAGGGTTTGTTTGGATGGAGGGATTAGAAGGGATAGGATAATATTAAAGGATAATACTAATCCTCTCCTTTGTTTGGATTGGAAATAAAAAGAAAGGAAAGTTTATTAAAGGATTGTTTTAATCCCTTCTTATACAATATATCCAATCCCTCCAATTTGGTGTCATTAGAAGGGATTAATTTTTTATTATGTCATAATGTCTAAATTATCCTTATTCTTTATATATAAAATATATTACTAAGGGTATAAGAGTCATTTAGTTATAAAAATAATCCCTTTCTTTCATTATCCTTCTAATCCAAACACCAAATATATGTAATCCTTTAATAAAATTATTCCCTCTATTTTTTTCTAATCCAAACAAGATTTAATACTCTCCTTTCCAATCCTTTACTAAACTTTCCTTTCCTATCCTTTACTATACTATCCCTTTTTAATCCAAACATACCCTTAATCCATTTGGTCCCTGGCATCTAGCTCTTGTAGCTTGATTCATTATTGAGATGACATCTAAAGAATCCTCCTCTGCAAATAGATATGTAGCCCCACTTTCTCGGCTAGTATCTGAAAAGCTATTAGTTCTGAAACTGTTGGCAAGGCACACTCAATCTTTATCGAGAAGCCTCATATCTAATTACCTTAGTTGTTTCGTATAAGTCCCTCTGCTTCCCCAAAGTTTTGACCAGGGTTCACACTTCCAATTGTATGAAACTTTCACCCACGTAGTTGTTTGCACTACCCCACTAGTTCTCATGCTCTCGCTTCAGGGTGGTTATCGTGTGCAGGTTAACGGTCCACCGGACCGGACCGACCCTTTAAGCGCCGGCGACGAACCGCGACCGGTGGCGCGGCGGTGAACGGCATGGAACGAGACGCCGGTTCTCTTATCGTGCGGGTTTTGATTTTCTGTAAATTTTCTTTGGGCCGAACCGGTCCGTAACTGATACGGACCGACGGCCCGTTACAATTTTTTTTATATTATAGCCCAATTCATTAGTTAGCCTAAAACCCAATAGCCCATCCCTTAACCCATTAAACCCAATAATCCCATTCCCAACCCACCGCCCCTTATTCATTACACCCTCCCACCTCAATCTGTATCCCACCCACCCCATTCATTATTGACGCGTTAATCTTCTCTCCCAAACTACCGACCCCATATTCAATTCCTTTCATCGATGGTAGTCTTGATGTTTCTAAATCGCCAGTGGGTTTTTGATTATTTGATTGATTAAGAATGATGTGGTGCGTTTTTTTGCCTTTTTGTGTATCATAATACGCCGATTTATGGTGGAGGTGGAATGGTTTTTGTCGAATTAAATTATATGGTATGTCTAATCCTTCTTGAATCCTCAATTGTTCCTTCTAATATTATTATTATCCAATTTTTGTAACATATTGCTTGATTAATTTTATTTGCATGGTGTATTTGTGCTCCAATTGATGAAGATTCGATGTAAAGATGATGGTTTATGCATTCTTTCTACTATGGTAAGTAGATGGCTTGAACTCGAGTGTATGATTAATGATTCTCTGGATATAGAATTCGAAATTTACTCTTGAATTTTCTGGGTATATACTTGTTGGATTGTTTTCTGATAATTGGCATTACACTACCTGGGTGTATTAAAAAATTGCCACCATTGTTCAGTGTTTATTTGAAAAATGCTACTATTGTCCCTGTGTATTAAAAAATTGCTACTTTTGTCCCTGTGTGTATTCGAAAATTGCTACTATTGTCCCTGTGTGTATTCAAAAATTGCTACTATTGTGCCTGTGTGTATTCGAAAATTGCTCTTGAATTCATTTGGTATTGCGAAATGTTATTGGAAATTGTTGAGTAGTTTTTTAAACTTGTGGAACTGTTTTATGAAAATTGCCACTAAAATAGACCCCTAAGCTTTTTAAAAAATACTTTAAACCCCTAGTTTTAGGGTTAAACAACCCCCTCCCTTTAAATCTCGCAAATGGACCCCTAAAATTATAAAAAAATACTAAATAACCCCTAATATTAAAGTTAAACATCCCCCTCCCTTATACTTTCGAAAATGGACCCCTAAGCTTTTTAAAAAAATACTTTAAACCCCTAATATGAAAGTTAAACCCCCCCCCCCCTTATAAATCTCGCAAATGGACCCTAAAATTATAAAAAATACTAAATAACCCCTAATATCAAAGTTAAACATCCCCCTCCCTTATACTCTCGAAAATAGACCCCTAGGCTTTTTAAAAAATACTTTAAACTAGGGGTGAGCATGGTTCGGTTCGTCTCGGTTTTTGGCCAAAACCGGAACCGAACCAAATATTTCGGTTTTTTATAATTTAATAACCAAACCGGTGGTTCGCCTTTGGTTCCACATTCGGTTTTTGGTTCCGAATTGGTTCGTTTCGGTTCGGTTTTGGTTCGCTTCGAATTCGGATGTTTGGTCAATAATATTTTCACCCCATTTCTTGAAATACATTGTCCAATGAAGACTAATATTCCAATAGAATTATGCTACTATTACTTGTCCATGTAGGCTATTAATATATCAATTGAATATAAATTTATAATTTAAAAATACTTATCTTAATTTACAATACTACAATAAATTTAAATCTATTACTTCCTATTTTATAAAATCATGATTTATAAAATCAATCAAGTAATGAATACTTATAATCTTAAGTGATATAAAAAAAATTCTCACTAATAGCATCATCGAATAGTATAACTAAAATTTCACGTAGATGATAAATTCTTAACAAAAGTTTCTCTCACATAATTCTTATAAAAGAAGTTCACACATTCCCTATATTTTCCTTCATTAGTTCGGTTTTTGTTGGGTTTTATTGGTTCGGTTTTTGCGTAGTAAACCGAACCGAACCAAAAAATTCGGTTTTTGAAAAATTAAAAACCGAACCATTTGGTTATTCGGTTTTTGGTTATTTTGGTTCTATTTTTTTGGTTTTTTGGTTCGGTTTGGTTATCTGGTTCTCATTTGCTCACCCCTACTTTAAACCCCTAGTTTTAGGGTTAAACAACCCCCTCCCTTTAAATAGCGCAAATGGACCCCTAAAATTATAAAAAAATACTAAATAACCCCTAATATTAAAGTTAAACATCACTCTCCCTTATACTTTCGAAAATGGACCCCTAGGCTCTTAAAAAAATACTTTAAACCCCTAATATGAAAGTTAAACCTCCCCCCCCCCCCTATAAATCTCGCAAATGGACCCCTAAAATTATAAAAAAAAAAAAACTAAATAACCCCTAATATTTCTCTAATAATTTTTATTTTCAAATCCTAATTGTATTAATTCTTTTTGAAGCATCATTACTTCTTGGAGTACTACTACTAGGCACACCGTACACTACCATCCATTCCTAAATCAATAAATGATACATATTTTATATTTAAGTGTTTAAAAAATCAAAAAAACCAACAAATTAACTGTTAAAAAAAGTAATTTATTCAATTCAGTAATATTACAACTTTAACTAGAACAAAAAATTATTACAACTTTATTTAAGTACAATTTCAATAACTTACAACTCTAATTTAAAAAAAGAAGTTAATAAACCGATAGTGGGACCGGTCTGGGACCGATAGTTCGTCTCCACATACATAAAAGAGTTAATGCATAACTTTAGTTTTCGGTTAAAGATTCGTTGAGCTAAAAAGACTGAAAGTGAAGATTTTTATTTGGTTATTGTGATTAAGAATTATTAAACTATGAATTTAAAGACGAAGATTACCCAAATAAAATAACTAAAAGGGTTTCAAGAATAAAGGAGAAAACATAGCTCGTGACGCTTGTAATCTCCACTAACTACGACTTGGATTTATTTGCAATTTAAAGGAAAAAACAGGACATTGTTGTTAATCGATAATCAATGGTACACCTCAGTTTTCTCCTGAGTAAGTAGAGGATACTATTTAACACTAGGAACCTCTCCCGAGTGAACCTCTAATGTTATCTAACGATTAAGACTATTTTATTCTCTCTTGATTACCTAGTTAATCTAGCTCTTATAAGTCATCAACTCCAAAAGATGTAATTATCCTATTTTCACTACCAGATCCCCCTCCAGGGTGTAATTTAATAGTCCTACGTATATGCTTGTCATACAAAATTCTACAATAAACATAAGGGTGATTACATTAACAACAATCTACGTTTTATTTAAATGAGAAATCCCAAAAATTATACAAATAAACCCTAATTAATAGTTAGGGTTCATACCCAAGTATCTCAAGCTACTAAGAAATTTAGTTCATAATTTAAATAAGGAAAACAAATAAGAGATAGTCATAATTAAGGTAAGAATCGAAAAACTCACAGAATGATACTAATTGTGATGCCAAAGGTGTGGAATAAGGTATTGTAGATGAATTTCTTGGTTCCTTCCCTTGATCCCAATGTTTCTAGCTTAAAAATATGATAAGTGGCTATTTTGATGTTGAAAACAAGTATGTATATCTCTAAGAAAACGTTTGACATAAGTTGTTGATCGCTCCTGGAGTGTGATAAAAATCAACACGAAAGAAGAGAAGCGACTAACGCAAGTGCACGGGTCGTTCAAGTAATAAATAGGTAAAACGGGATAATCATATCCATAGGGATTGCGAGGTAAGAAGAATGTGGCTAAATGAAAAGTAAGATTATTTGTAATACAAAATAAATAAGATAGATATTTGTTTTGGTTTTTTATTATGAAAAGACTAAATGCAAGAATGTAAATTAACTAGAGATTAAACAAAATGACAATAAAATAAAGACTAAAGGGTGGACGCAAATATGAGAGGTATACTCGAGTCTCTCTAGGGATTCAACTAAATTCAGTTATTTAATGCTTTCGTTAAGGGTAGAGTTGGTATTTCTATATTAGTCGGGACTCTACTATCCTCTTACCTCCCGTTTGGGTAAACTTAGGAGGCAATCCTACAGTATTACAAACCCCGTCAGGGTGATTATAAACTACGTTCAAATGATTAAGAAAATTACCCAATACACTACGCGATTAGTCAAGCCCGTCAGGACCAATGACGAATACCACGCGTCTATTATTTAGTTCATTAATTAAACCCCCCCCCCCTTCTGGATGATCACCGCCACCAATGAATAGCTTAATTACTACAACTGTCTCCGATTAGCTAATTCATTGATAGTAAATACATACAAAATAATAATCAATATAAAATACCCAACTCAATTTAAATTAATCCCAAATTGAAAATACATTAATTGAATAAATTAGGGTTCATCCCATTACGCGATTCTCAAGTATAAAAGTGTTCAGCTCATATTCGAAATAATAACTGAAATAAAACTAATTAAATACATAATTTCTAAAACATAAATAAAATAGAAGATAACCTAATTGGAATTATTTGGTTGATTATGGTAGAAAAAATTCTTCTCCAGCTTCTGCCTCTTGCTTCCAAGTGTTTCTACTCTGCCTCTCTCTATAAATATGATATAATATGAAGCTCAATTGAGAGGTACTAATTAATGAGGTTTAAAGGAGCCTATATAGAGAGTAAAAATTGGATTGGATCTAATCTTAGGCTTAGTTAAATAATTAGGGGCCCAAATCCATTTTATATTCCCACATTTGTTGAACACACTCCAGTAAAACAAGTGTAACTTTCGCATTATAAATCCAAATCACCTGAAAAAACTTCTCAAATTTAGCTAACTCAGACATCATTTTCATTTGAACCACCAGTTCAGATTCTGCACCTTTGGGCTCGGGAAGAGCTAGAAGTGACAACTTTCTAGTTTCCAATGCTCCTCCTCCTTACTTAAGTGATGTCTTTTGCTCTCTTAGCACTTACTTTTGCTCTTGGACTTTAAAATTCACTATTTCTCTTCATTTTGGTGTCTTCTAACATTCATATACCTAATAAATTCACACTAAATACACGAATTAACGTACAAAAGCTCTAAAAGTAACAATAAGTATAAAACTAAGGATGAAAGTGCAATATAGAAAATTACGCTAATAAATCTAATAACTAAGTCCAATTGATACCTAATATGATGTCTCCTAAGGGTATTTATTTCTCACAAACAAGGAGACATCAGTTGTGCCTAATTAAGTGAGTCAAAAGTGGCACACTGGACTATTCGTAAATCGGGACAACTTTGGCTCTTCATAGCAAATCGCCTATAATGTTTCATCCCAACTCCAAATTGCTCTCCGTTTCTCCTCACGTGCTTTGAAATAAAATGCCTACCTTGAGGGAAAGTTTGTTTAATTATCAGAATTATTACCCATTAATTGTTGTGATTTTTCAAAGTTGATGTAAGTGTTTTGCCAACACTTTTTGTTGAGATTCTAGTGAACTTTTTGACTTGTTTGTGACTTGACTCGGGTCTCTCTTAGATTGACTTCTTGAAATAATCTTGGGATCTCATATCATTCCTAGTCCTACGAGCTATACACTTAACACACAAATCACCTCAAAATGCTCAGAAATAAATCCAAGAACAAATCACTAACTCGTAACATATAATATAAAGGGATAAACCCCACATTAAAACACTAAAACCCTGCAAATTATGTATCAAGATTCTATTAATATATCATAAAAGGCTATACATCACATTCCCAAACTCATCGGCAGAAGCTGCAATTTTTGAAATGGTTACACTCTTAAAGGTGGGTTGATGTCTACTAGTAGACCTTGGTATTCTCTACGACGCCTTTTGCCTAGTTCCATGTTAATTTCCTTGTTGCAAATCATCCAGACTTAGTGCATCCATACACATAAAAGGTGTTGTGCGCTCTCAAAATGTTCCATGCAACATGGATAATCAAGTGGTACATCTACCCCCTCTTAGATATGTTGAACCTCGTGGAAATCAATCTTTTTTTTTTGCACACCACATTAGAAATTTGTTTTAATGTGTACATCTAAGCTTCCATATATTTTCTCACTCGAATTCGTCTCCATTCTTCGTCCTTTCTACACTTGTCATTGCGAATTTCACAGAATATACCCTATTGTCTTTGGTTTGCCATAAAAGAAGTCTAGAATTTCAGTTTCTTTCTATTCTAACCCTTACAATATTAATTATCTTAGAATTCAGGAATGAATTTAGAAAAAGATGTCATTTCCACGACCCATCATCTATCAGGTAAAACTCTACCACCTTAATATAACGGTCGTTTCTAATATGTTGTGTTGCTATTTCGATTATGGGTATTCCCCTTACCCATACATCCAGTCAAAAATGCCACATTCGTCCCATTTTGTTTGACCCATTTTGATCCCTGTCTAACTGCGACAATACCTTCCACTAGGGTTGTAAATGAACCAAGCCGCTCGCGAGCAGCTCGAGCTCGGCTCAGAGAAAAGCTCGTTCGAGATCGGCTCGAATATAAACAAGCTCAAGCTCATGCTCCATTTTAAGCTCGATACATAAACGAGCCTGCTCGAGCTCGGCTTGTGAGCTTGGCTTGTGAGCTCGTTTAAAATTATGAATTATAAATAATATATTATTACACCTTTACTATCAAATTAAATATTTTTAATTTCTTTAGACATTTATTTTTTCATTAAGATTAGAAGTAATCTGCCATGCAATCTGCCATGTAGGAGGTGATAAAAGGGTGAAGGGAATAGGGGTGACAAAGATCATTACTCTTAATGTTATGTTTCATATTTTTGTAACACACACTCATGAAAGTCTCATTTCAACCATAAAAAATAATTTTTTCATGGGCAACTCGTGCTCAACTCTAAAACAATATTGTTTTATAAGTTAAACAAACAAGTTCTAACATTTCTGATTTGGATCATTGAAAGCTCGGGCTGGACTCGTTTAAATTTGAGCTCGGCTCGGCCCGACTCGTTTAAATTCGAGCTCGGCTCGGCTCGAGAAATTAAACAAACAAGCCTGTACATCTAGTATTCGGCTCGGCTCGACTTGTTTACCGCCCTACCTTCCACTATGTCCCTAAAAATTTATGAGTCGGTTGTTCTCGATTTGTACTCAATATCGGTCTTCTAAAGTATTTCTTGACATAGAGGTTGCGTCTAGATGACTGACTCGTCATGAACCAACTTCCACCCCAATTTTCCTAAGAGTGCTTTGTTCAAGTCTGCTACTTCTCGGATTCCAAAACCTCCATCCCACTTTAGTTGACATATTGTGTACCATGTTACGCAACGTATCTTTCGCTAGTCTGTTGAAGAAACCCAAATAAAGTCTCATCGAGTCTGGTCAATCTCTTGGAAAACATAGATAGGTAGCTTCTTTGTATGTATGGCGTACAATACATTATTTTGTGTACTAACTTTGTGAGTCTCAAACAACCTGATAATAATAAGTTATGTTCAATCTAGCATACCAATTGATTTCACAATCCATTTATGATGTCCCTATAAACTCCATAGGGTCTTCTCCCATAAGGAATGCACTATAGTTGTTGAATTAAGTCTAAATATGTTGTTGTAGAGTAATTTGTCAATAAAGATAGAGACACAAATAAAGACACTGATATGTGTCTATTACTTTATCAAAAAATGAAACATTTTGAGTCTTTTAATTAAAATTATCTACTTATATAATCATATTCAAAATTATAAAATAATCACATATAAGATTATAAAATTATGTATCTGTTTAAATCTAATTTTCAATGCATGTGTTTAGTCATGTATGAAATTAAATGAGTTTCCACTTATCATAGTAAACCTGGCTGAAAATAAGATTAGAAGTAAGGAAAATTGTCCCTCTATATCAACTAGTAATCTCAATCTATATAATGCCTTCTTACATAAGATTTGTTTTAGTTTTCTCAAACAAAAGATCATGTTGTGATGTGAAATAATATTTAGGGATTTGGGAAATTTTGTATAAATTAAAAATTGTGTTTGTATTTATCACATGTGTTATTAGTTGTTTTTCCAATACATTGTATATCAACTTCTGAATTCTATTTTATGTAAAAGGTCTCCATCATACTATAATTAGCTAATTTTTATAAGATAAATTAAAATAATGATTTAAACTGTGTTATGTGAATTTTCTTGAATATAGTATTTTTTATAAGCTAAATCTTCCATCAATTATATTAATATACATCCCTCATGTTTTAAACTTGTAAAAATAACTAATTTATTAATCTAATAACATGTATTTTGTTATAATAGTCAATAGATACGATGTGAATATTGGACCATCCAATATTACACGGAAGTCTTACCTTTTTTATAAATATTTAAATTTCAGACTCTTAATGAAGTACCCCAAATTTGTTCTACTTCATATTATCTAATTTTTTTGAAGTGACAACACCCCTAGTTGGTGTTGAGAGAATATGAATTTATTGTTAAAATATAAAAGTTTATCTAATATTTGATTGGTTAAAAACCAAAGTGTGAAGGGTGGATGGAAATCTTAGGAGATGATCCTAATTTAGAAGAGGACCATATTTATCATCTTGTGTAGATATCTAAACCAAATACTCCAGATTTCTTTTTGCAACTGATACCTTTTTCCCTAGACAAGTTAAAGATATGATGTTACTTCTGCAATCCTCACTAAAATATGGCCACCATAATTAACAGAGATTTACATATCGTTTTGATAAACATTAGCACCAACATAGTGTAGTTTAGAAAACCCGATCATCCCTAAAAAAAAATGCAATTTTTCTACCACACCTATTCCCCCAAAAAGAAAAAATACACCACCTCTTGTACCTATTTAATTTGATTTAAAATCATCCAACCAATCTTGATTCTTATCCGATGATACATGCAACACCTTATAGTGTCCAAAGTTCGTCTTCTAACCACCATTCATAATTAAGCGTAGGAGAGATAAAGTATATAAATAGTCCTGAATTATTAAAGGATGTTAGCTATGAATAATCTCAAATCTCGTGCCTTTTTTTCAAATCCAGGTGACACTTCATTTTCAGACTCACTCAAGTCAATTACATCGATACATCTAACTCCAGTTTCTTGAACTTTAGATACCTTACGCACCAAAAGCTTCGGCGAAGGACTCAAAAGATCAATAACTTCAGTATCCTTATTAACCACCCTTGCATCTCTTCCTTTATTTCTGTCTATCTCAGGTTCATTTCTTCGATTACTTATATTTTCTAATGCTGATCCACTAACTAATGTGTCACGTTCAATTTCAAGAAGTAGCTCATCCAACTTGAGGTTAATTTCCTTTAGAGATGCATCTCTCTCGCTCTCGGTTATCTTGGGTTTTGGTTTTGATTTACGATTCTTTGGTTTCTTTGCTTGTGCTTTTCTGTCTTGGAACTCAATAATCTTTTCCGGACAAGCACTGTTTGGATAGAGTAAAGTAGATTAATAAGTCATTATATTAATAATTATTATACATTTTGGAATAACTTGATTACCTCTGTACAAGATCAGCAGGTACTATGGAAGATTCAAGTCCATCAAGTTTCTCCCAAGAAACTTCAAAGCAATCTCTTCCTTGAAGTTTCCTTAGCTTCAAAATCTCATTTATAGGACACTTAATTTGAATACATGTTCCAAACAAAATCTTAGTCCATGTTATAAAAAAAAGGTGAAAATCGGAGTTTAAAATAAAGAATGATCACCTCATTCATGGAAAGGCAAACTCCTAATTCTGATGAAGTGCCACGTAAATTATCATAACGGCGTAAATCTCTTTCCGCAATCTTAGGAAGAATATATTCATCTGATTACAAAATTTACACTCCTTTAGAATAAAAACATCCATATCATTAGACAAAATACAGATTATAGATTGACCTGTTTTCTCGATAGGCCAGTCAAAGTATTGGGTGCAAAGTCTATGAAGTTGTATACGATCAAACGGATACAAACCAACAACCCTGCAATTGATTAAAACAAGGAAAAAAATAAAAAATTAATACATAATTTTGTGTCGAGACAAGAAAATTATAATACCATACCTATTGACAGCATAAGAATCTGTTGAGTGACATTTTGGCTTTAAATACGCATTAAACACTCGCATACACAGATTTACCTCGTCCAAATTATGTCCATTCCCTGAATATACACACAAAACAACTTAACACGAAAAGTTCAGACAACTAATGACTCCTAGTACAAACAAACTTTCTCACTTTGAGTGTCTGAAGTGAAAGATTTGCCTTGTTTTTTCGAAGCCTTTGGTTTCTTTACAAATGATAGTCCCTCTAATGTGATTCGTTGAAGGATATCACTTTCACCAACTGATTTAACTATCCTACATGCTGTATCCTATAGGCAGTTAAAAAAAAACTATATAATATTAGCATTTAATTTTCACTCACCCTTCAGGAATA
The DNA here is from genome assembly GCA_029959085.1 of Nemophila menziesii. Classification (NCBI taxonomy): domain Eukaryota; kingdom Viridiplantae; phylum Streptophyta; class Magnoliopsida; order Boraginales; family Hydrophyllaceae; genus Nemophila; species Nemophila menziesii. The sequence goes on along the minus strand of JARWIR010000001.1, from coordinate 23,964,687 downwards.
AGAATTTGGAGAGTTTAAATTTACCGGTCCAATCCCTTGAACACCTGGGTTATAATCACTGCCAAGAAGAAGAGCTAGAGCTATCTGGAAAACAAATTTTTTAATGCCTCGAGAATATAATTAAGTCTTTTAATTACATCGAGAAAGAAATTACCAGAGAATTTCTTCCAAATCCAAGTTTTTTTTCAATGTCATCCATTTCGTAACACACAATATAACCACCTTCACCTACTCATGATGAAAAATAATCAAATTATTTGTAAAGGAAGATGAATTAGAGAAAGGATGTATAATAATCAAGAAATGTACCAAGGCAGATATCTCTGTACACAGTCCTTGCACCAAATAAAAAAGCATCAGAATCTGAGGTGAAACATCCATCCTGATCCATTTAAATGCCAATATAAATGAGATTGATGCATCAAATTCTGATAAATTAAGAATAAAATGTTCAATTGTAAAATTAGGTACTTTAATATCCACAACTTACACATAATGATTCCGAGTTTAATAATGCACATTGAGCTTCAGCCTCCTCGATACTAAAATTTTTGTCACATCAAAAGACAAACACCACAATTAGTTCTGTGTTTCAGTTAAAAACTAAAATTGCATATATTGTATTTGATCTTAAAGTGTTGAGAGATTTTAAGAAATAAGATTACCCATCTAAGCAAGGAATACCAAGTGCACCTCCGAGAAGTTTAGCTTCTTTTATCATACATGAGAATTCGGACCCCATATTTCTCTTGAGTGATGACTGTTTATGCGGAATGTTTTCTTCTTGACTGACCTGGAGTAATTAGAATGATAGATATTAATTCGGAATAAAAGATGATACTAAAAATATAAAAGTATTATTATTAACGTGAAGATATCTTGCCTCATTTCCCTGATTCAAGCGTCGTCTGTATGTTGATAATTTAATAGCAGGAATTGACCCATCTGGAGAAGAAACGTTAAGCATATGAATCACTCATACTAAAGATACAAATTTTATCAAAATATGAGGGGATTTTAATAACAATAAACGACATATCATACAAAAACTGTAAAATTTGAGCAAGTATGCAAAGTACCAGCAACAAAGATGACACTGCAATTCAAAGCAATGAGAGCTCTAACACGGTGGAAGAGGCCGCTAAGGTAAAGCTTTTCCTTCATCGCACAATGGGTTTTGTTGACATTGTGAAGTTGAACTATCCAACATGATAAATCTATACATACCCTTTTGTTCCTATTTCAAAAAGAAACCCATCAAAGTTTAATACTTCATTCGAACAATTATCTAGACAAGGTATAATAAGTTGATTCGACTGAGTGAAGAAAACTTACTGGAGATGGTGAAGAGGGACAGTTTTCTTGCAAGATTCTAAGATGTCCCATAAATTCTTGACCCCCATCGAGTGTTCTTCTTCTACTTGTAGTGATGTATCTATTGGTTATGCTAGAGATGAGAAGGGTTCAAGTCATATTTGTTCTTGTTTAAGAGATGATGATGATGACGACGATGACTACAACGACGATAAAAGGAACCTTCAATCACTTGATTCAAATTTACTGGTCACAATGCCGTTGCTCTTTTGCCAAGACGTAGTGTTTGAACCTTATTCAAAAAAAATTAGGAAAAATTCTGATTTTATTCTCAGATGTATTAAAAAAGAAGAACTGTTTTATTAAGAGAAAATTAAATAAGTTTACCTTTCTTAAAAAAAATCAAAAATTTAAAATTTCATGGTTAGAGTACCTATCACTAAAACCCGTGTCTAACACTAAAACAAAAATGAAGTTAGTTGACAGAAATCGAATCCAGGTTCACAGAAAACCGTGTCTGAAGATATAAAGGAAAAATAAATCTCGTTGACAAGAATCGAACACAGGTTAAAAAAACCGTGTATGAAGATAATAAAGCAAAATTGAATTCCGTTGATAGGAATCGAACCCAGTTTAAAAAAAATTAATAAGTGGACCAGAATCAATCATGACCACCACTTATGTTTAGACATATTAAAACCTGACCACCATTTATGTTTGACTAAATTTAATTTTGACCACTACTTGTGTAGGTAAATTTAAACCATAGAAAAAACTTTGAAATATAATATAGATGACCAACCTAATTTAAAATTATATATAAAATACTTACATATTCTATGTGGATGCAAATTAGTTTGAATTGAAACATTTATATTACGTAAGATTTTTTTTTTTTTTAATTTGGTCTAAAAGCTTATATTACGTAAGAAAACTATAAAAGTATTTTATTCAAATTTTGATTTTGAATTAAAATAACTCTCAAATATATTTATAAAATAAAAGAATTGGTCGGAGAGAGCTCCGGTTCACACCTACCTTTCTTTATATTTCTATTCTATAAAATATACTTTTAATATTATTACTTAACTTTATGAGAATAAGAAATATGTTTCTTTTTTAGTAATGCTATAGTTTCGAGAAAAAAAAATTTGACTGGTGTTCGAAATTTTTTACATAAAAAGTAATATAAGTGTGAAAAAATAAAAGGATGATATATATATATATAATATATATATATATATATATATTTTTTTTTTCTTTTTAAATAAGTCAAAATTCTATTCATCTTACAAAATTATTTTATAAGAATAGTGAATTTGTATTATTATAAATTATAATCTTAGAACGTCTCCTTTTTACAATCAAGTATTTCACTTTTTATCTCTAAACGCTTTACAAAATATATAATATTCAAATACTTTGTCTTCCATAGGTCCTATTTCCACGTTCACCCTTCCTTCCCAGTGGTGATCTCACTTTCGTGATAAGGGGGAGAGGAGTGGTGAGGTTGGCCCCTTCACTTTTTTAGGACGGAGTGTTCACTTAGCCCAGCAAGAAAGCAGATGTGCGGGCTAACGCGCAAGGGCTTTCGCGTTAGTGCGCTTGCTTGTTGGGTCATAAGCCGGGCGTAACCATTGGCATAGTAGAATCAGACGTGGCTCTATTGATTCGACACAGTACTAGCTCGATAGTCAGAGTGCAATGGTAAGTACGGGAAGGTTCCGTGCATGAGGTAATTTACGCACTCGCAATTGTTACGATCCGCAAGGGTACGGTTCGTTCCAAGTAGTGAAAGTATAATATTTATCCTTCTTTGCAAGGAATAGAAAATGGATGTCATGGGCTTATGATGATTTTCTAATTCAATGTAAACAGGTCTTAAAGACCCACCTTCAAGACCCAAGGCCGCTTATTAATGTAAGTTTCTCCCAAAGAAGTCTAAAATGAATAAAACCTATTAAAATTAATTAAAGATTCAAAAACCTATAACTTCTATCCCCTAAATTTTCCAATTTATATCTATGTATACCACATAAACCACATTTTTCACCTATAAACCCTAAAATCCTCTCAAAGTTCTCTCACCCCTAACCCACACTCCACCCACCATAATTTCTTTGGTAGTGGTTCTTTAAGGCAGCAAAACAGAGGCAGCACAGAGGTAGCCTAGCGGCAGCAACCATGGAAGTAGCTTCACAGCAACCTACATGACGGCAACACATCCGCCAGTGTAGATCGAGATCCATGTCAACAACTTCACAGCATCACACACATCGAAATATCTTTGGCGTCTATGGAGCAATGAATCTCGTCCAGCAGCCAAAGATCTCAGAGAGATCTATATTTGTGTTTTGAAATCTCGTCCAGCAACCATGTTTGTAAGCTTTTGTTTGTGATTTTGACTTTGAAGCTTTTTGTTCCAACGGCCATGGAAGTACAACAAGAAGGATCCATAGGCTTTAACAACTCTGATGGTGTTGTGCTCAGCAAAGAAGAAGTTCATGGTTCAGCGAACCGCTCGAACCATCAAAGTGTTTCAACATCTCCGGCGATGCACGCGAATATCAATGGAGATCTAGATCGACGACAAGAATGGCTTGTATATTTAAGTTTAGGAAAAAATTTAAAGGGGAGAAGACGTTGATGTCAGTTAATGTCATCTTGGTGACGTTGGCGATGACACCAATAGGTTGTGAGTTTTTATCATGTATATTTGTATTTTTTTTCTTAGTAATTGTAATAGATTGAAATATTATATTTAGGTAGAAAAGATTATTGTGTTGTAATATCCTTTCGGTCATAGAAATAAATTTTGTGTAATTATTTATCTTTAATTTTCTGTAATTATTATCTTTAATTTTGTGTTAATTTTTATTTTTCGAGTATACTCAGTGATTTACGACACATTTTTAGTGATTTTACATCATACTCATAGAATTCCCTAAGCGTAGTTAGTGTTTTTGCTGATTATACTCAAACACTTGTTGAGTATAGTTGGAAAAATCTTGTACTCGGAGACTTGAATTCAGTGACTCTCTGAGTATGCACCGGGTGGCGATGGTGATCTACGGTTGGTTCTCAGAGATGAAAAACACTTATACTCAATGACTCACTGAGTTGGTGGTCTATGATTATTGCCACTTGTTTCTAGTCTTTATGTGTTTTCTTGTTTTATTTGAGGGTATTTTATACTTGGCTGCCCATAAGATTAATTATGGTCTCTAAGAAGAATATTTTTCCCACACCTTTCCTATTGGCGACAAAATTGGTCTCCAAAACCCGGTCAATCACGCATATAAAAATGCAATATATAAAACAAATACACTAATTCGAGAATTTAGCAATGGATAAACGACTTGCTTGAAATGTTCTAGTTCACCGAGTTAACACACGCATTATGATTACTTTGACTAAGGTCGAAGTGGAATCATTACATTAAATTGGATTCAAAAAATCACCTAAGTCTATCCTAAGTACCCAAAGGGCTATTTTATAAACTTAGAAATCTCTTCCGAGTGATTGTACAATCTATTGAATGATTGAAACTAAAACCATAGGTTGGTTATATGCGTCATTATGATTCTCTACAGTAAACAATTCATATGAATATTATCTAAATTTGCTCATAAGTCTTCTTACAATTGTATCACAAGGTTGGAAAAATTTGTTACATGACCATTGTTAAGAAAAACCATTTGATGCAAGATAATATCCAATGAAAATTCCAAATCATTTAAATATCAAAAATCCCAATAATCGTTCATAAATCCGTACATATTTATTAAAAATCATAAATGGACATCCCAAACTTTCAAAAGTTTAGCTCACAATATTTTTAATGTTAAGCATGTTCTTGATCAAAGTTAGAATAAAAGAGTAAAGAAAAAAATTGTTGGTAATGATCATGATATTTTCTCTTATTGTAATGGTGAAAAACATACATATAAAAATGTGTATAATAATGTCTAGTGAGTCTCTTTTAAAATATGTGTCGTAATAGGGATCAATATGGGGCTAAACAGGTGACAAATGTGGTTTACGGGGATTTCACTGCAATCAGTCCAGGTCGTCTCACGTAAACGTCCATAATTTTCTCATCTAAAATCAAATTACTCATGGTTTTTGGCATTGAAAACTAGATTTCTGGGAATTTCGAAAGGTATATGTCACATCACTTGCTTTCTCTTCAATTGTTCTAAACAACTTTTTGAAGTTAGTAGGCAGGTTTTTCTTAGGATTTGTTACGCTCTTAATACTCTCATGAGTTCCTACTTCCTTTTGAGCTTCTCACTAGTTCATTCTAGGCCTAACATTACTTACTAGTTCTTGCTTAAATTGCTGGAGCTTACGTGTCCATGGCATTAAATCCTGCATAAATCAAATCACCTAAAATGTTCAAAAAACACACGATTCACAATATTTAGCTAGGAGTGCAAAATATTCCAAATCACAGGATAAATTCTTACTTTTATGCTCTAAAACTCTCGGGAACGTTGTCACTCGCATATCAAATACTATCACAAATAGCGAGACACCAAACACACCTCTCTCTTGAATCTTAGTTTTGGTTTTACAGGTAGGAACACAGGTTGCCCAGCAGACTATTCTTGTATAATCCAATTAGTCCACTCGAGTCAATAACTCGCGCCAGCTAGGGGTGAGCACGGGTCGGGTTTACCCGGGTTGGGGTCTAGGGTAAGGGTAGGGTAATATTGGAGAGTGGTAAATGTTGGAGGGTAAACCCGTGTTAATGGTAAAATAAAAATTACCACGGGTTAAGACGAGTTAACTAACGGGTTACCCGGGTTTTACCCTTGGTAAAATTCATAATTTTATCACAATAAAAAACATAAAACCAAATAAAGTTTAAATGCTACTATTCAATTAAAAGAATTTTTGTTCTTCAAAATAAAGTACATATTAGGTAAAATTCAAAGAAGAGATGAGGATAAGATTTCGGTGAACGAAGTAGCCAAATGTGTCAAATGGCCAAGTCTTGACCATACACACACACACATATATATATATATATATATATATATATATATATATATATATATATAAATAATATATTAAATGAACAGTCCAACCCGTGTGGTAATGTATAGAAGGTAAACCCGTGGTAAAAAAATTAACATGCCCAAAATTGAAGGGTAAGGTATGTTATAAAATGGGCTAGGGTAATTTTTACCCTGTTTTAGGTAGGTTTTTATTACCCTAACGGGTCGGTTTACCATTTACCACTATTCTGCTCAACCCTAGCGCCAGCTACATGATTTAAGACCGGCGAAACTAAAAAATAATCTGATAAACATTTGCTCTATAAATTTCAACTTATGTTATTATCTACTACCAAATAATTAAGAAAACAATTATTCAATTCGATCCTAATAATGAATGTCCAATATCCCAAAGTTCATCTGTTGACTATTGTCAACCATCTTTTATAAAAAATTCATTCTCTCGTTTCTCGATATATGAGACATATGAATTTAAACAACATTATAATTTTTTTTTCATATTAATTATAATTATTGATTCAATGCTAATTTTTATACCTTAACGATTCTTTATTGTAAATATAAATTGTATTCATATTTATATTTTTATACTAACGATAAGTATAGTTATCTTAGAGAATGATATATAATTAAAGAGATTATTACCCAAAGGGTCTTGAAAACATCACCTCGTGATCTAACAAGACCGGCTCTTTAGCCTCTTCTTACTAAAGGCCACAACAAAATATTAACACTATAAGTCAAAAATTCAATTTACTTTTTTACCCCTTTTTTTTATTTCTCTATATATACTTCTTTAATTAGAGATATTTCTAAAACCTGATATTTATTCTTTCTCTCTCATCTCTCTCCTTTCATCTCTCCTCCCATCTCTCTCACGTCAAAGCTTCCAAAACACCTCCAAAGCTTGACAACTCCGACGAGCATTCAATCCACTGCTCAGAATACCTTCGTCATTCAAAGCTTAGATCTGTCGCAGAAGACCACCGGAGTTCGTGAATCTTCGGTGAGGTTTTAGATCTGAAAAATACAGCAATCTTCCTCCTTGCAGCTGCTTCAGCAGTGTCCGACGTGAGCTCCGCCGTCTTCTCCAGCCACGAGATCGGGATCGTTAATGATTTCGTCTTCTCCATCTTTGCACAATTATTAAATGATTTCGTCGCGTTCGTGGTTCGTTAATGGCCAGATCTGACGCCGTGAAGTTTCGTGATATTGAGCTTGAGCGAGCTAAAGATGTTGCGAGCTCCGGCCTAGGCGTGAGCAAGCTTCGTGGTTTGTTAGTGGATGCCGAGAAGAAGGCAGGTCTGTTCAAAGCTGCTAGATTTTTCTTTAGCTGAGCACGCTCAGCAAGTTATTGAGCGCGCTCAGCAAGTTACTGATTCCTTCACTGCTGGTCTGTTCGAAGTTGTTGGTTTTTTCTTTAGCTGAGCACGCTCAGCAAGTTACTGAATCCTTCACTACTGGTTTTTTATATTTTCTTTGTGAATTTTAGCTGTGTTTGATTTTTGAATTTAAGAGGTGAAATTTCTGTTTAGATTAGGACATTGAGGTATTGTTTATGCAAATGTGTGATTTGATTTTTTAGGGATGAAGATGAAACTTCCTAGCTTTTTTTAAATATTATCAATTTTAATATTACCAATTTTGTGTTGATAAACTATTGCTGAAAATCACTCAACTTGTTCCGTAAAAATCCCGAACATTCATTGATTTTTTTTGCATACTCAGTATTTTTACTGAGCACGTTCAGCAAGTTATTGAGCGCACACAACAAGTTATTGAGCGTACACATCAAGTTACTAGGCATGCTCAGTAAAGATACTGAGCAAACGAGCATGCTCGGTATCGTCATTCAACAAAAAAAATCGAATACTCAACAACTTTTTTCCGATACTCAGCACTTTTTTTATGCTCAGTAGCCCATACTCAGTACTTTTTTCATGCTCAGTTTTCTAGGCTCTGAACTTTTTTCCACGCTCAGAACTTTTTCCGCCGGTGGCCGACGGTGATCGGTGGTTGTTGTCGGAGTTGGAAATTATTTGATAATTAATGAAGGAGGAGAGAGAAAATATGATAAAGGAGGAGAGAAATTAATGATAATGGAGGAGAGAGAATAAAGAGAATAATAGTAGTGGAGCAGAGAGAAAAATCTATTTATTTTGTCTTATATGCACTAAAAGGGTAAGTATGACATTTGACATCTTATTGGCCTCTAAGAAGGAAAGAGAAATTTGCTAGCTTCTAAGTGACACTATAATATTTTTTAAGACTCTTTGGATAATTGACCCATAATTAAAAGATACTTAAAAATTCTTTAATATTATATGTGTTATATGTAAGTTTTTAGTAAATTGTAAGTTTGAGATCCCGTTTATCTTTTATCTTAAATAACAATAAGGTATCATGTTGAAAAAGTAACTAAATATCATTTGCTTCAACCTATAAATAAAAAATCTAAATACAAAGAAAAAATCAAAAGATATTCTCAGTGAATTTTTATAGATATCAAACCCTTTAACTTAAATATTCTAGGACTCATCTTGTCACGGATTTATTTTCTTAACTTTCCGTCCATTACTCAGTTAAATGAAATGTCTTTCACAATCCACACTTATTCAATTTTCAATATTATTTTTAATTTATAGTTTCGCACAAAACCTTTAAATTTCCAAGATCGTCTCTATCTAAAATATATCTAAAAGTTGCTAGTAACAGTCACGAAAGAAGAAATTTTGAATAAAAGGGTCGAAACTTGCTGATAAAGAAGTATAAACAAATCAAAAATTATAAAATTTGTCAATCCGTTATTCGTTAATGGACTCTTTCTTTATCAACTCATGTCAGATACAATAAAAAGATGAGTATTTTGACTTCTAGCTAACCCCTGGCGCCCAAAAGGCAAATCTCATTTTGCTTCCTTCGTGAACGAAATTCAAAATTCATAATTACTGTAGAGTTCATGGAACCAAGGGAATTGAATGAAGGAGAGATAAAGCATGCCCATTCTTATTAACATTTTCTTCAAAAGAACGACTGGTTAAAATTATTGTCGTTCATTCATTTCCCCATTATTTATTCTCAAATTGTATTGCCCGACATCTAACATCATTCTTTCTACCATTCTTTTGTCGTCCTTAAAAAAAAAAAAATCATCTTTTCCTGTTAACATATTATTTTGGCATTTAAAACATTATTTTTACTACCAACACAATTAGTTTTAAAAAAAAAAGTTCTGGGAGTCGTACAAAAGTGAAGTAGCAAGTTTTGCCAAGTTTCGTTTTCTTGAGGTACAAAAAGAGGAAACTGTGTTGAATAAACAAATAAATAGTAGGCTGCTTTGACAAATTTCAATTAGTTTCCTACATTGCACGGAGTGGAAATACCAAACTTTGCCACACTAAAAAGCATTTAAAACCTTTCATCCTTTTCTCCTAAAAATAAATGTGTCTTGGAATTTTTTTAAGTCAAAATGATGCTTCATAAAACAATAATGGTTACATGTGAACTGATATATCAATTCTAAAAAAAACTCAACAGAATTACAAACACCATTCAATAGCATGTAATAGAAAAATGATAAAAAAGAAACACCAAACGAGTAAATTCCTGGTGAATTTGAGAACATTTTACAAGAATAGTTTTTAAAACAGTGGGAATTCTTGTGGAGTATCAAAACCAAATTAGTACACCATACCAAGTTGGAGTCAAAAAATCCCAAACACTAACTTTATTTTATTTTTGTTCCACTGTTTGCATTGATAAGACTACTAAGATGATCAAATCAGAAGTTTAAACTAGCAAAAGCAGTCGAACATTTAGAAAGATGAAATACAAAGTAAATTATCCACCAGCATTTCATTGTCGAGTGGGATGGGCAAAACAATCATTTGTTTTACGAGATTAGAACAAAGGAGTTACCTATCTGAGGACTGTCTTTTCTCTGTTCCAAATTAGCAGCATTGTAAAGAGGGTGGAGGTAATCAAAAACTCATCACCTTGGTAGAATATTTTCATATCTCGATCCTTTTCAAAGTTGGAGTAAGAGATACGAAAATCCACAGTAAAATTTGTAAAGCCCTTAAATCCAAGAAGAGTAGTTTGTCAAAGACTCTTAAAACTGGCAAATATCACCCAACTCAGAAAATCTAGAGCCCAAGAAGGGATATCAAATCAAAGAAAAGGATAAAAAAAGTCTTTGGTTCTTGTATTACTTCAACTCTGACCAGAATAACCCAAGTGGATGAATATGCAGGGGTTTTGTTAAACATGTGAGTGATTCTTAGATCTTGAAGGATTATTGGTTTAAAAGAGAACTAAAAGAAATAAGGGAGAAGGGAGGCGTTGCTACTGTGGAGGGAGTGGAAGAGGCCTCCCTCCACAGTGGTAGGGAAGGGGAAGGGTTTTGAAAACTCTCTATCGAGAGAGAGAGAGAGAAAAGAGAAAGAAAAGAGAACCACCTAATGAGATTTGGACTTAGGAGAGGTTGAATTACACTTAAACAAGTTATGTGTTCCTCTTAACAGGATTAGTAAATTTTTCTTATGTGTTAAAAAAAACAAAAAAAAAATTACCTGTACAGGAAGGAGTATTTTAGATCTAAAGAGCAAGTGAGATAAAAAATTGGAGATCCAACACCATAATAGAAAAACTTAATATACTCAGCATTCACCATTAAGTACAAATAGAGTTTATGACAGTGTATAACAACAAGTCCATCACTAAAACAAACAAAATGTGCGTATAGTCTCGAGACATTTATTATTCCATGAGACATTTGATGTCACGCACTCTTAAACTCTCAAACAGAAGGAAGTAGAGATAGTTTGAATCAGACAATAGGGTAAGTGAAAAGTGTTGTACTTGATTTACTAACATTCTTCTATTACAAATCAATATTCTTTTTCCCCAAAGTTCTTGCACCACATCTGAGATGGGATTGGACGAACTGGAGGATGTGGCCTTTGCTGCAACAAACACACATATTATATTATATTACAACACAAGTCAAGAGGAACCATTGAACAACTATAGATATCAGTTTTTTTGTGAAGATCAAAAGGTCCACGGAAACAAATAATTTGGTATAGAAAAACTAATTCTTGGGTAAATTGCACCATTGGTCCTTGTGCTATGTAAAATAGCCAAATATACCAATGCTATACAGTCTACTCCTGTGTTTGGAACAAGGGTATATTTGGGTATTTCACCAAACTAAGACCAATGGTGCAATTAACCCTCAATTCTCTTTCTATCTACTTCATCATAATTTATCAGGCTAAAAACTCTCAAGCCTTGAGCTTCTGAAAACTATTCTAAGCACCCTAAGCCTAAACCATCAAGGATTACCTCAATTTGTTAGAACCAATTTAAGCACAACCTGGATCTAATCAAACATAAGAAGAAGACACACACCACTATAACTGATTCAACCCAAAATCTAAAAGGTTAAATTTAATTGATTTAACTCTCCAAGGATGCATTGCAGCTTAGTAATCACTCACCAGGATTATAACATTTTGAGTAAAAAATAAAACCCTAAATTTAAGTCAACAAAGATCACATTTTTTGACGAAGCCCAAATCAAGCAGCTCAATTATTTAGATATATACATACATACATACATACATATATAAGAACGGAACAAGATCAGATATAAACAAATCGAAATCAAGCGACGCCATTAGGGGGGTGAGGGAGATGAAAAACCTCGAGCTTAGCGGATGTCATGGCGATGGGGATGCAAACTAGGAAGATGCCGAACATGGCGATGGCGGTGTTGCGCTTCCAATGTTTGGGCCTGCAATAGGGGCCACCACTCATGCTCCACACTTTGGCCCTAAAGTCACCTCCTCCGTGGGCGCCGCCTTCAGCATGGTGGTGTCCGTGGTCTCCTCCGCCGGCCATTCTTGTTACAAAACTATATATTAACCTTTTTGAAAATTGGGTTCAAGGGAGTTGCTTAGATTGGATTGGATGATATATTTGATGTTATCTTTTGTTACGAAGTACAATACTCGTTTATGTGAGGGAAAAAAAGAGGCTATGCAGCTCACTCTCTTTTTCCGGTTACGGTTCGAATACTTTGCATGAACCGAATTATTATGGATCCGGATTCACCTTTAAATGTCAAGGTTTGGCCCACTTATTAATCATTTCTTATTTTTTATTTTATTTATGTCAAAAATGCATGTGTGAAATTATAACAAAAGGGGTAAGGATGGATGGAGGGTGTTTACAACAAAAAAGGGAAAAATCAATTAAAAAGTGAGAGGGTAACAACGTCACATAATGATCACAAGCTAACATTCCAAATAGGTTTTATCAATCTAAAATCTTTCGGGAGAAAAACTATATAAGTAGCTGAAAGGACCAGAGATCCAGCAGTAACCAGGGGAAACACATCAAGGTCGATCAAGTCTACATTCATAAACCACAATGATGGTAAACATCACCGAACCTTTGATAATACTATTAAAACTAATCGTAGAGGTTTGTTGTCCAGAGAAATCTAGAAGCAGACAGTCGATGGAAATGTCGCTTAGCAAGAATCCAACGGTCATCTTATTAACAACAAAGAAACACCTACCCAAGAAAACACATTACACTTTTGCAAGGCATCTTGGAAAGCACCTTAATAACAACTGACCCTTGTCTTTTCACCAATCTCTTATGAAAAAAACAAGAAATTCCGCGTTGCTAGTCCACCACCATTGATAAATATTGATACAATTAAGTTTTGCATATGGAGTTATAAGTCTCACATAAGTCCTGTAACTATCTATTGATATGTTGATTACAGCCTTTTCTCCTAGATTACAAAACGTAAATTTGTTGACTTGTGGAATGCCATGTGAATAGTGATAACTAAGCATCGAATTACTCCACACACAAGCATCCAAAAAAAGTGAAAGCTCGTGATACGTTATAATAAACATGGAGTAAGGTTGCAAAGAGGTGAAACACTTATGAACCAGACTCAGCTCTTGATATCCGAAGAAATGATAAAACTCCTTCTCAAATATGAATATCTGCAAGTCTTGCAAAAAAATATCCAAAGTGACAAGCAACTCCTATGGTAAAAAAACATATAAATCCACCCATTTCTCTAAATTCTCTCCTTGAAATAATGACTCCTTGATCACGAGCATCATGTGATAAAAATGATAATAATTTTGCCTAATCCACAAACAAGAGCAACATCTGGAATTTCTCTACTCTGTTAAAAATATTCAAGGAGGTTTTCCACTTAGCCATACGGACATCCAATACAATGGATCCAATATTGATAGCCTTGCAACCAAAGAGGCTACGTGATAAAATTTTCCAAACTAGATACATCCAAACTGGCCCAGCCCTTCCTCTTGCATAACTGAAGACTTGATCAACTATCCAAAGTAGCTCTCGCGTATTCAAATGCTCACACAAGACTAAACTGCTTCCTGAATCAGAAATATGGTGGAGATATAACCCTTTGTCTTCATTTTACCAATTATCATGAACTTTATCTTCTTCGTATCAATAAAGGTGTATAGAATGTTTATCTTCATGTAGGTTTCAAACCCAAGATAAAGCACAACATAAATAAAGCTTTTACAGCTAATCTCGAACATTAATGTTGTTGTTGTCCAGGCGTAAAGCTATGGGAGAAAACACCTTATACAAAATGACAAGATCGGCACCACGCCCCAAAAAATATTGAAATAGTGGGACCTATAGAAAATAATGGTTGCTGAAAGAAGATGGTTATCCAATTGTCTGAACTCCAAAGATCTGGATCCCAATGATTTGACCACCAATGATCGGAACTCCAACGATCTGACCGCCAAAGATCTTACCGCCAACAATTTTACCACCAACAATGTTACCACCAACAATCTAAATTCCATTGGTCTGAGTTCCTTAAAATATCCCTCATCAAAAGATTAAAATAGGGGTAGTTGACCATAACTAAAACCCACGTTGAAGACACTGACATGTAAACTATACATAAATCAAAAGCAACACCGTCTCTCTTTATCCTAGGGGTAGTTTGCTTTGTAGGATGCATTCTACCTTGCTGCAGGTTTGGATTACTAACTGCTACTCTAACAACATATATCTCCTCAAGGATTACTTATTCGCATCGTGTGTAGCTTCCTGCATAAGTCTTATTGAGCTCCAAAAGTTCACACTCGAGTTTTATTAATCTGATCTATTCTTGGAGAAACTAAAAAACTATTTTATTGACTAAAATAATGCTTGATAAACTTACAAAACAGTTATAATTCTTTATTAATTGGAATCCTAACAATAATCTGAATTATTAGAAAAGATCCAAAAAAAGATTGGCGACTTTCGACGTATCTTGTGTGCTAACTTTTATTATAAGATTATCTCATCTATTTTAGGAGAGAGATCAAAACCATTTTTGGAGGACATTATCTCAGTAACTCAATCTTCTTAGGTAGGGTCATTGAGGATAATATTATCTTGGCGCATGAAGCTACTTTCTTCTTGAGTAAGAATCACAATTCTAACAATCACTTTGATGTTGTCAAATTAGATATGGAAAAAATTTATGAACATGACTGATGAGATTGTCTGGAATAAGTTATATGTAAACTTTGATTACATGAAATTTTGATCGGGTTGATCCTTAAGTGCATCCAAACCGTTAAATACCATTTGGCGGTAAATGGAGAAGATATAAACACCATTATCCCTTCAAACAGTATTAGGCAACGAGACCATGTAACCTCTTTCTTAGTTTGTCTCATCGTTGAAACACTTGTTGAACTCATTAACTTTGAAATACGGTAAGACAACATTGGGGGGATCAAATTATCTAGGGTTTGTCCTCACCTTTCACGTCTTCTCTTTGCAGACGATTCTCCGTTGGCTCAAAGACATATTGACTATTCGTCTACAAGATGGAAGGAGGATTTTATCTCGGATGGTGGGAAGGAAGTCCTCGTGAGATCTGTTCTTCAGATCCAAATTACTCTAGGTCTGTTCTTAAATTCCTAAAGACTTTCTGCAAGGAGTTTTCGCAAATGGTAGCTCGTTCAGGCGGGGGTTAAGAGCGCATAAGCGGCTGCATTGGAAGGCTTGGGAAAAGTTACAAGGGAAAAATAAATTGGAAGCTTGGGATTTAGAGTCTTTGAGGCAATGAATTTAGCATTTCTTGCTGCTTCTACGTGCAGACTTCATAACAATCCTAACTCTCTTGTATTTAGAGTCCTCAAAGGAAATTATTTTCCAAACCACTCTTTTTGGTACGCGTCGTTAAAAAGATCACATCTTGGGTGTGGACAAGTATCATGGAAGGTAGGGATATCCTTATTCGGGGTTACGTTATAAAAATTTGAAGTGTACCCAATACAGACGTTTGGAAGGATCAATAGTTTCCCACTCACATCACGATTTCAAAACTAGATCATAGCATTGTGTCCAAGGTCCAGGACCATATATATAGTAGTATTAGTGTTGGAACCTGGAGTTCCTCTCAATATTTTTCCACCCAAATGTTTTCAAGACAATTCAAAGTATTCCACTTCATGTTCTTGATGAAGAGAACAAAATCATTTGGACACATTTTACTAATGGAGTTTATCCTACAAAGATGGGCTACCATATTATTATTTCTCTAAAAAGCCAAAGGTAGGTCGCGGCATCCTCTTCTAGATCGTCTACGGGGCTATATTTTTAGAAAACTATTTGGCATGCTAAGATTCCAAAAAAAATTCGAGCATTTGTCTAGAAATGTGCTAACAATGATATTCCTTGCAGTGACACTTTGTTTAAGTGTAAGTATGCCTCTTTGCCTAGATGCTCCTTCTCAATCATCCAGTGGAAAATATGGAACATATATTTTTTGGGTTTCCCTTTAAGAATGGAGCTTTGGGATGATTTTTTCCTTAGGACAAACTTGGTGAAATCAGACCTTTGTGAGGTGGAAAGTTGGACACCTAAATTGCTCAAGAAAGGGAAGGCGACTAGCAGCAAAAGAAAGACTCTCATTGTTTGGATAATGATCACTTGACGGAATATTTGGATTGCAAGGTTGACATTTTTCTTTGAAGGTATGTCGTGGAACACCAAATAAATTATTATCCTTTGTGATAATTTAACGAGGGATACTTTGGACTGGAACATGTTTAGGAAATCCTGTGTGCCGGACGGTGATGTTAAGGATTTGGGATCCATTGCCATACCACATGACGTCTTAGCCCCCGGGCTGATTTTAACCTTTTCTATGACACTTCCTTCTTGTCAAATCAGGAATCACTAGTATAGTGGTTGTTGGGAAAGATGATGCAGGTGTTCCTATATTTTGTGATGGAGGTTCCATGTGGCTTGGTAATAATTTGGAAGGAGAAGCTACTGCAGTCCTTAAAGATTGATTTGGGTCTGGAGCCTTAAATGACAGAGTGGTTGTAATTCACATAAAATACCTTGGGATTCCCCGTGGGCTTTCTTCTTCATATGTATCTAACTGTAGAGCTCAAACTCTTATGCGCAAGATTAAATAGTTTGTTAGTTCTAGACCCTTTACTTCTATTAGGCATGTTTCTAGGAGTAGAAATATAGAGGTAGACCTTCTATCTAGGAGCTTCAGATGCAAATCACTCTTGGAGAACTAGTCGAAGGTACATGTAACTGTCTTTATTAGTACTCTGTGAGCCCCTAATGACCGTCAGGAATCTATAGTCTTTCCTCTGTATCTTTTATCTTGTTTTATATATATTTCTTATTGACCAAAAAAATTACAATAGAGAAATCAAATTATTTGGTGTAAGCATATACTTAGTAGGTGATAAAAAAAGTGATACAAAAGGGTGACGACAATAATGATTGTTGTCATCCTATTTGTGTCACCCTTTTATCACCTCCTAGGTGTATGCTTACATGGCCAGATAATTTTGTTTCTCTATCCTACTCTTCCATTTAAGTTTTTTTTGGGTCAAATGCATAATATGTACAATTTATGATATTTGTACAAAGGATCAACCAATCCCAATACAGTCACCAATTCCTCCTATTAAAGTAATCAAATCGTAGGTAGAGACCGGTGACCAGTTTATTAGGTTGAGGTTACATCTAAAACATCTAGCTAATAAGTTTTCCTTCTCACTCTTATTCCCAAGAATATGATAAATAAAGATATGGGATCTAGAAGAGATGGGGTCATTAATCTTCCGCATAAGAGGTTGGGCTCTCCAACAAACTTTAGATGATTTTTTGAGGCCCTGGGTAACAATGAGGTAGTCAGTGTGAATCGTAATACTCCTATACTTGAGAGGTGTTGCAACTTCACAAGCCAAAAGAACATCAACAACCTCACTCTCTAAAATTGAGCTACACCAAAGTTTATTACCCTTACAAATAAGTGGAACATTGTCCTAACTGAAACAAATTGTAGCTATCCTAGTAACATCACTATCATCAAGAATGAGGCATCACAAAATAGGTTGATATCAATATTGGCATAATCCTTACCAGGGATTAACTCAGCAGTAGACTAAAAAACAGGGAGTGTCCCATTCTATTCATGTCCAAGGAAATTCGCCATGAGATTGTTTATGACAAGAGTTACTAAGTTATTGTTCAATTTCATTCCCTCAAACAATCCTTTCATTCATTACATCCATATGTTTCATGTTGTAATGAACATAAATATCGTAGAAATTCTTTGCACTAACCATCAATTCCTTGATAATGTGCATAACCCTGAATTCAAAGTCTCATTCATATTTTGTAAATCATCCATGTCCAGTGTTTGTACTAGTCCAAACATCGACACTAAGGGGGCACGAGAAGAAGATGTCTTTCAAAGTTTCGAGGGGATCATTGCAAAATCTGTATTTAATGGTGTCTACACATTTCCTCTTATGAAGAGAAAGCCCGCAAAGAATAGCCTCATTACAGAACTTCCAAATAAAACCCATGATTTAGAGTGACAAACTAAATTCCAAACTTTAGAGTCACGACTCGTACATGAGAAAGATTATCGTGTTTTTAGCGTAGTGTTTGGAGAGATAATGACATAATACCTAGTTTTGGTTAGCATGGGGACAAATCACTTTGTCATCGTTATTAATGAGGTTTTTTCCAATAAACACAGCAGTCGCTAGATGAGAGATGTTGTTAATGAGTGTATTCTAATTCAAACCATCAGGAAGAATATTGTCCCTAACCAAGAGAACATGGAAATTAGACAGTTTAGTGATAGTGATATGGGCTTGCAACCATTTATCCCCTCTAGATTTAAGTTGATCCACCATTACCAATCTACATAACACATCATTTTTTACCACATCTATTCCGAGCATTATACTCTCTTTTGCCCATGATTACATAATCTAAGTAAGGCAGTCCCAGAATGTATGTGAAGGAAAGTATACACCTTTAAGGACCATGTGTACTAGGAAATCTAGGTTGTGTAACAATCTCCATGTTGTGGCTGCCAGCAGGGTTGAATTCATATTACTAGAATCACAAAATCCAAGTCCACCCCTATCCGTGGAAGTAACAATTTCTTTCTATTGAATTTGATATTTATTTCCTAAGCACCACCAAAAATATGAAACAACCTTAGAGTGTTTCTTGCAAAATGCTTATGGGAAGAGAAGGATGGACATATTGTATTAGGGGTAAATTGAAGGACATACTTTATTTAGACCTCACTCCCTTTATCAAAAAGAGTTTTTTCTTTTTAACCACTAGCCTTCTTAACCAACCTATATTTGACACATTGGAGAGTAATGGCCTTGTATCTGGTATAGTTCATTGGGATGCCTAAGTATTTTCCAAAAGAATCTTCCATCGAAATACCAAGGGTATCAACAATATGATTATCAAGGTGAGTAGGGGTACCTTTTCTAAAACGAATGTTAGATTTTTGAAGGTTAACTCTTTGTCCCGATCCTTTGCAATAAATATAAAAAACACTTTTAGAAACTTTTATTTCAGTATTGTTAAGGCTCACCGGAATTAGAGAGTCGTTTGACAAAAAGAGATGCGAGACTGTAGGGCATTCTTTTTCCACTTTTCGAAATTGATAAGGTTGCCAATGCTTCTGTAAAAAAAAAAGATACGAGGAAAGAGGGTCACCTTGTCCAATATCATTAGTCAGAGTGATATTTCCACCCACTTCCCCATTAATCACAATTTGGTAATGGACCATGAAAATATATTTCATGATCCACCCAATCTCAGTGGCGTGAAAACCGAGTCTAGTTAGGACCATTTCCAAGAAATCCCACCTAAAGTGCTCATTTTCTTTTTCCATATCCAGCTTGACTGCAACATAATGTGTATTACATTATTTGTTCCTTATTGAGAAAAAGGAAACATCATGATCCAAGATTAGGTTGTCCTGAATATCTCAACTTTTGATGAAAGCGGATTAAGCAGGGGAAATGAGATCACACATACTAGGTTTTAATCATTTAGCCAGAACCGAAGAGATGATTTTGTAGTCAAAATGCATGCATGAAATATGTATGAAATCATCCAACTTAGTTTGAGTCTCTCATTTTGGAACAAGAGGGATAATTGTTTTATCGAGCTTACACACGTCCAATTTCACTTATAATAATGCACAAGCCGTATCTAGAACATCAAACTTAATAACTTCCCAATACATTTGATAAAAAAGTCGAGTAATGATATATATCACCCCTTCTTGCTTCACCCTTGTATCACCTCCTATGTGGAAGTTTTAAACACCAATAATATTGTTTCTCTTTCATAATTATTATTTTTCTCTCTATTTTGTTTAATGCCACATAGGCTAACACATAGGAGGTGATACAAAAGTGAAGCAAAAAAAGGTGGTATATAGCACAGCTCAAAAAAGTCATGGAAGGTCATTTGGTCCTAGAGATTTTTTTCACCCATTTGGAATACAATACCCCAGACTTTTTCCATAGTTAGGGTTATCAAAGATCAAGATTCATATCATGGGTGATCTTGTAGAGGACGTGGTCATCAACTTCCAACCCTTGTGTACCAAGATTCAAACTGTAGATATTTTCAAAATGAGAGATAAAAGTACCTTTATCACCCACCTTATTGTGAGTCTCTCATTTTGGAACAAGAGTGATAATTGTTGTACTAAGCTTACACACGTCCTATGCTGTAGATCTCCCCGCCTAGGCGCGTCTAGGCGCCGCCTAGGCGTCAACTCCCCTCTCTGCCGCTTACGCCTAGTTAAAACTCTAGGCGTTTCTGCCTAGCGCCTTAGTCGCCGTGGAATTGGCGCCTAGCCCGTCTAAGCGCCGATTAATGGGGAAAAATGGCCACCTAGGCGCCGTTTAATGGCAAAACATGCCCGCATAAGCCTTCTTGTTATTTTTCTTATTCTCGAGAATTCTTTAATTGATATTATAACTCAATTTTTAGTATTTTATATTTACTACATTGTTGTTATATGTATTTTATGACTTAAATAGTTAAATTTCTATAATTAATACATATATATTATTAATATATAAAATTACAAACCGAGATTCAAAACCGTATAATTCCGCCTAGTCCCCGTGTAATCCCGCCTAGGCGCTAGGCTCCAGTCGACCGCCTAGGCTGCAAAACCGAGATCTACAACATAGCACACGTCCAAATCTTTTTGCGAAGAATGCACAAATCATATCTAGAACATCAAACTTAATAACTTCCAATATTTTTGATAAAAAAGTCATGGAAAGCCATTGTGTCCAAGACTAAACCCTCATTGTTTTCCTTCTATATTTCCTTTCTTTAGTATGAACTAAATCCCCATTACTTGAGGTTGCCTATGTACAAACTTATGCTTAGTTGGTTAATTGAATTATTGTACTTGGGACAAATTGTTTAACAGAGAATGGTTTGTTATTATCCATTGACTATGTGTTTGGTTTGATACTACTTGTGTTCTGGCCAAATAGTGGGTAACTTTTGCAATTAATCTTTCAATCAGGAGGGGGTTTGATTGCGGATATAGCCTATAGGCTCAAGTGTGCACTAGTGAACCGAGAGGTCTTGCCTAACTAGGTAGTCATTAGAGTTAGCACCTCAATCATCTAAAATATTTTCTAGTGTCACCCGAGAGGGGACTCTGATACCTGAGGATAGCATTCTAAGCTACCCACAAGAGTTAGAAGGATTGTTGAATCTCGCTGATGCAAAATTTACCAAATCGCCGTTATAAATAAAAACATTAACTTAGTGGCATATGTAATTACTAGAAAATACTCAAACAAATTTCTCATATCTTAGTTAATCTTTTATTTACTTGACTTTAGTTTATCTTAATAACACCTTTTTAGTTGTTAGTCATTGAAAACCAAATAAACATTTTATTTTTTTAAGTATTTTCCATCTATTTATTCCTATTGCAAACTTTACACATGTTCACTATTCAAAGCATAGTCATCTACATTGATAATCTCTATCAATGTTCTAAAAATCGGCCTAGGCGGCCGCCTAGGCGGCGCCTAGGCGCTAGAAGGTAGCTGAACTTCTAGAAATGGCCCAGGCGGCCTCTAGGCGGTCCCAGAAGGTCCTAGGCGGGCCTAGGCGGGTTTAGGCGGAGCCTAGGCGGTCAGAAGCTAAAAAAATTTAAAAAATTCTATTTTTTAATACAAAAAAATTAAAAAAATATTTTTTAACACAAAAAATTATATAAATTTATTTTAAACATTATATAAATTTAAAAAAATATTTAAATAAATATAAAAACCGCCTAGCAAGAAAACGCCTAGGCTCCGCCTAGGCGCCCGCCTAGTACCCTGGGCGCTCGAAGGTGGTCGACCGCCCGCCTAGCGCCTAGCGCCTTTTAGAACACTGATCTCTATAGATAACGATATCACTCCACTTATCAAACTATAACTTTTCAACGACCCGTATACTTGCGGGAAGCCACCTTCTCCGGTGTTGATCTATTATATCACACCTGAGGGGCGAACAGTGATCTTGCAGGGAATGCGATCAACAACTTCCAAACCCTTTGTACCAAGATTCCCATTGTATATATTTTCAAAATGAGAGATAAAAGTACCTTTGATGAGTCGACGAGCATCCAAACATTCATCATTATTCTAAGAATACGAGTAATGTTGTTGTGGTTTCTTCTTTGGGCAATCGAGGCATGATAATATGCTGTAGTGATGTCTCCCTATTTGTCTTGAATTAATCCTAGCTGGAGACATCATTTTAGTTATATTTATTAGTTTATAGATCGATTTTCTCATGATTTAGTACACTTTCCTATTTTGTGTCTTGAATTAATTATTTATTATTTTTAGAGCATATTGGGTTTAATTATTTATTTAGTTTGAAGTTTTAAAGATATATGGTAATTAATTAGAGTCCAAGTTGGTTCCAAGAGTTAAAGGAAAGAGGATAAACATGGAAATTGAAGATACTGAAGTAAAAGCTAAAAATATGGAAAAGGAAAAGCTGCCATAAATCTGAATTCCAGCACATACGACCACAAATCAACTTCTATCTCAATATCAGTGAGGAATTTGGAAGAACGGTCAAGAGCAAAGTTAAATATCTTTCCGAGATGATGAATTTCGACTACTTATACGCGTCAAACGGATAAGAATTGAGGCTGTTAGGACCAAAACAAAAACGGGGCTGATTTCATGTTTTTTGGCTACGAATTTGAGTTGGGCTTGGAGTCCAACACTTACCTTCTCCTTCAAGAAAACGATTAGGTCTTCTTATACACTATAAATATAACCTATTATCATTATAAAAATCATCCTTGGCAAAACCTTAAGCCAAGAGGAAGCTGCAACACAAGAGAAGAAGTCTGGAAGGAGCTGAAGACCAATTCATGTCTTCTTCAACCTTTAAATTTGTAATTTCTTTCTTTTCTTTCTCTAGTATGAACTAATTTACTTTTATCTTGAGATTTAGCATTTATGTATGAACCCTAGTTTTTCTATTTGATTTGGGTTACTACGGTATTTAATTGGAATTTATGTTTTATGTTCTGTTTATGTGTTTTGATTTATTGTCTGTTTTCCTTGTGGTGCGCAACGTATATGATTACCTTAATAGTAGTTAGATGATCGCCTTAGCTAGGTGTCTAATTATTGAAACACCACATAACTTCTAGAACAAGGTTTAGACCTGACAAATCAACCTAACTAGATAATCGTTAGGGTATGTTTTCACCACTATCATCATGTTTGGAATTGAATTGCTTAGGGCCTTAGTGGCGTTTGATAACCCTAGATTTAGGCTACCTCATGATGTGTCTGTAGCCCCCTTAGTCGCTCGCAAGGTCTAAGGTATGGGAATTTAGAATCCTGATTATTTCATAATACATAATTCACCCTTATACGATAGAATAACCAAAACTAGTGGGGATTACTTGCTAATAAACTCGAGCTAAACTCTCATACTACTTGCTTCTCTCTTTTATTTAATTTCTTGTCTTTTAATTTAGTAGTTTAATTTCGAGTTTTCAAAATCTCTTTTCTTTTATTTTCTTGCGTATTAATTGTTCTAGCTTCTTAATATCTGCACTTGAATATTTGCATAAGTTCTTCTTAACCTTCGTAGTCTCTAAGGAACGAATTCTACTTATTCATTAAAACTTGCATACGTCCTGTATACTTGCAGAACCGTGCTAGCCTAGGGTGTTTTATTGCACTTATTTATCTATTATTTTCTAACACCGTAGGCGACACCATGTAGTTAGTCTCCCTCAATAACCCATTTATCTTTATCTCTATCTTTATAATGAGACTTTTCTTGGGCTCATATATATTTTATAAAGTGAAAGATAACTAGATTTCATTTCCTCGAGAACATCATCAGAATAGGTTTCCAAATTTTGTAAGGTTGTGAGTCTCGATTGAAAACCCTTAATAAGAGGAGAGGAATTCTTGAAAGTATTCTTGATCCATCTAGCTATAGCATTTGTGATAACTTGTTTTTCATAACATGGCCACAACCTTCTAAACCTTCCACAAAATATCTCAACGAGAATTCAATGACACCTTTACATGTAGGTTCTTCAATCCAAAAATGCTCAAGGCAAAATATCTTAGAGGAAATAGAGAAGGATGGCTTACAATCAATAAGAAACGGTGAGTGATCAGACCTAGTACATGTGAAACCGAGAGTAACATACTAGAAAACATGTTTAACCAAAGTTGATTGTAGAGAACTCTATTGAGTCTTTTCTTGACATGCTTGTTAGCATCTTTAGACCTTGTAAAGAAACAACCTTTTAGTGGTAGATCAATGTGACCACTATTCAAAATAAAATCATTGAAAGCAAGAACATGGGAGTTATTTGCAATTCTTACTCTCTGTTTCTCGAAATGGGTAGATATGTCATTAAAATCACCGACCATAACCCAATAAATATTTGGAGTGTTGTGGTTCCAAATTGATATGTCGTACCAAAGTTTCCTACGATCCTCAAATTTATTTGGAGCATGCACAAACACCAAGTACCAAAAGTGACCATTAAGTTCATTAATACAACACACAAAGAAAAAAATACAAGAAAAGACGATCGATAAACCAACACTACCCCTTTAAACCAACAAGATACCCTTAGAAAGACTACAAACTCCCACTAGAGCCACATTGCACCACTTACCAAAAGACCCTAGAGACTTAACAAAATTAAACACACTACTATGTTTTAAATTGAATTCAAACATGCGCAAAGACATCAAGATAATAAAATTAGCTAAACTACGCTTAGTAAGCGAGCCCCCATCCCATAACAATTTTAGCAAACGTATCTCATTTCTCCTTGGGACACCTGATTAGTAGCATGCATGTGAATATTCAACAAAATATTTCGACGAGAAAGGTTATTATTTTTCAAAGCCATGTTATCAACCCATTCATCCTCAATCACTAGAGTAGACCTGGATGAAAATATTTGTTCACTACCTAACACCTGGTCCTTGTCTTCCCCTTTCACTCCCTTTAATTCACTGGCAAACACAACTTGAACATACCTCTCCATGCTATGGATATCAACACTTCTGTCGCTAATATCAAACTCCGACTTTGTTAGAATTCATCTTTAGTTTTATTAAAACTTGTGTTACTGGTGTATTTGTCAATACATACATCTTCTTACCTAGCAATTTTTTTGAAGTTACTTATAAAACCCAACCAATGATGCTTTTCCTTTTACCATAACCTAGAAATAGGTCAAGATAAGGAGAAGAAGGGGAAGTATGCTTACCATATTTAGAACTCCTTTTGAGAGGATAAACAATGTTCCTACTCTTGCTTAGGCGCCAACAGCTGAAATGTGATATGGATCCTAGAGGTGGAGTGACTAGCATCAAGACTCCAACTTTCAATTTTTCTTTTTTCCATTATGTGAGTAGTTGGACTAGTTTGCATTCTATTAATGGAATTTCCAGTGTCCCCATTCCATTATCCTCAGCGAATTTGGGTGGTGACAACCTTGATGCATTTGCAACAATTTGTTGTGCACCAGCACTTCTATTACTATCCAAACTCTTGGGATTACAAGTGAGATCCCTCTCATGAATGTGAATCCTATTTCCCTTATTCCATTTATTCCCCTCCATCTGAGTTTGCTTGCCAGCTTCACTAGGTTTAAAGTACTTGAGGAATCCCCACTGATCTGCCTCTTTAGGAGTTACAATCTTATTTATGAGTTGGAAATGATCTCTTAACTCTTCTAATCTGCCTTTTCTTAGAGCGTTCACCTTTTTCAAAAACCCCTACATTCACTTTGACATTGACATTGTTATCCTTTTCCCTAAAATTCATTCTCCATTTTTCAAAGATGTCCTATTTTTCAGTTCTAACTACCATATTCAATTTATTTGGTATTTACAATATTAACCACTTGATTAACTTCATCTCCATCAGCCCCACCCTATAGTATTTTATCTTCCTCTTCAAAGTCCTCTATTTCACTCAAACTTATTCTTTCCACAATGTGCACCATATGCTTGGTTTTAATGGGTCCATTGATGACTAACTCACTATTCCAATTACTGAATCTTTTGAGAATATCTAGCCTATGAGAACGTGCAAGATGAGTGTCACACTTACTCATGAAATACCATAGTAAGCTACACATGTAGCAAACAACTCCAATATTATCATATTGTAAATAAAGTCATACCGCCCCTCCAACTTGCCTCATGAATCTTCCGTAGGGGAGAGCCCTTTTAGTTCTGAAATTAACTTTGGAATGGAGATTATTGACATTTCTCGTTGATGAAGAAGCACTAGGGAAATCAACCTCACACCAGGGTCCAATACTCAAACTTATTTTCTTAATAATCTCAATAGTGTTTTGAACATAATCTCGTCCTTACAATTGTCCCCAAGTGGTAGAGTGTGAAAAATCTATCTCATGAAAGATTACATCATCAACCCAGACCTTAAGGACAATATTAAAGCCTTAAAATAATCGTGGTATGTTCCTCCATACGTGAACGAAATCCTATTCGTATTCAAACACAAACTTGAAGATTTTTGGACTCATATCATGAATCATAATATGATGATGTATACCCCATCATTCACAGACTTCCTTATTGAAATTATTGACATGATATAACTTTTTAGCTACGACTTTAGCAATAATAACAAATTCTTCATCGGTGAAAGTTATACCGACAACTTCAACCCCCGAAATCTATCACATCAAGGTTCTAGCTGTTAATGGGACTTTTAGTAAGGGGGAGAGAGTGATAATGAAGGGAAACCATGAATAATGTTGTATGTTAGTGAGAGTGATGTATAGAACAGAAGACAGTCGGTTAAAGTGGAGTGATAAGTTAGTGATCTATTGAGAGGTAAGAGCTCTCATAAATAGTAGATAAGATAACCTCGTGAAGATTAAAATACTCCTTGTATTAATTGGTTGAGAGAAGGGTTGAAGCTTTGGAAAGTTTAGGTTTCTATGGGTGTTATAAATAGTGCACAGTGATTGAAGCAAAGAATTAATCATAGTAGACAAATTAAGGTAGAGTTTTGACACACTTTTCACCAAGACCCAATCCTAAAATACTCTAAATACGGCTCCACACGTTTTAAAAAACACGTTACTCGGATAAAAGATTATAATAGTGCCAATCTGAATTGAAGAAAAAATCCCTTATACCCAAATATATACAAACAAAAAGACTCCATGTAAGATTAGGTGGTTTGTAAACAGAATTACGCCACCAAAACAAATAATCAGATTTATGAAAAATCAAAGGGGATATCTCTAAGAGGGTAGAGAAAAGATTGCCCCTACTTTTGATGCACCAGTCAGTAAAACAGATTTCAAAAAACAAACGTTGTCTGCCACATATATGGTAGACGACTCTATACCAAAAGCGACCCAATTGTTCAATGAATTTTCATACCCCGACTGCAGTCTTGGAAGTTGCACCATTAAGTATATCATGCGAACGATATTTCTTATACATAAAAAAGATCAAACCAATAGTTGAGGGGGAAGTAGTTGTCTAGAAATATTGTTAACATACCCACAAGGCTATAAACACCATCACTAGAAGAGAAATAGAAAGTAATATTTTTCCATTGCATGTTGTTGAAGATTATAGGTGGTAATTGAGGAATGAATAACTGCTACCACTCTAATTTAAGAAAGAATAGAAAATGTGATAGGTCTACCAAAGATCCTATACACTTGACCTATTTGTTGATCACACTTGAGATTATAGGATAAGAATATCAAAAGTAGGTATGTAGGCCCAACTGACTTAATAGAGAAGTACCCACAAACAACATGCCACATAAGAAACTTGAAGTAGGCCTAGGATGAAACCACAAGAAAGGTGAAAACTCATCTTACTCGAATGTGTGAGGGACGCTAAACGTTTGCTCAGACACCCCTTTACTAATAGAAAAATACGCAAGCTAAGAAGATAGAATTGCAAACAATTCCCTTGCAAATTTTCCAGATAATTAGAATTAACCAAGCTTATAGAGCATGCTTTATATTTCGGCATCGTAGTTCAAAAACTACCCAAATAGGTCAGGTTTTAAAATGGTTGTTGTAGTAAAATTCATTGATCATCCAATGTTCCAAAGCTTCATCCTTTGGAGAAGAGCAAGCCTGGAGCAGAATCTTGCACAAAATTTCTGCAGAATTCAAAAATCAATCCTAGGGTAATATTGGAAAAAAAGTATTTCAATATTGTAAAAAAGACAAATAATTATTGTACACCCTTTTTTTAGAAGATAGACAAATAAACTTGGACAAATGGAGTAATTAATTCTTTCTCTATCTTTTGTTCAAAGACATTTAAGCATATATAAAAAAAAGTGACATGAAAAAAAAGGATGCCTATCATTAGTCTTTACTTATATGAACAAATAATTTGGTTTCTCTATCCTACTCATTCCGTCTAAATTTATTTATCTACCTTTTTGGTGCACGTGAACTAAAAAATTTATTTAATGATCATATTTTTTACTATATAACCCTCTTTTATCTTTCACTTTTAATAAAATATAAAGCGGTATAGTATATTAATAGATATAATATTGAAAAAAAATATATTGATATTGTAGAAAAGATAAACAATATTTGACACTTTTTTTAAAAAAGATGGTTAAATAAACTTGAATGAAGGGAGTGATTAATTTTTATTTTTATCTTCTATTCAATGAATCCAATACACATATACAGAAGAGTGATAATGAATAATGATATATACTATCTAAAAAACACACCATCCAAATACCATCTATGACGTGGTGTGAATTGGTTGGCAATAAATCGTTAATCAGATCAAGAAAATAATTAGATTTAACGATTTATAACCAACCAATTTACGCCACGTCATGAATTATATACTTGAGATGGTATATATCATTATTCTAAAAAATAACATCTATCATTACTCTTTTACTTTAAGTAAGGATTATTCGTATAGTATCAATGTTACCATTTTCTATTGTCTATTAAAGATGATGATAATCAATTCTTTTTCTATCTTATTATAAAAATATAAAAGGTTAATAAAAAATGACATAAAAAGGCGATATCTATCATTGGTCTTTACTTTGAGTAATAATTTTTGTTACCTTTTTACCATTTGCTTAGGTATTTTTATGCAAAAAATACCAAATTTAAAAAGTACTTTCAATAATATACCAAGGTAAAAAGGTTTTGCAAGAATATTCTAAATCGTCAATTAGGTTGTCGAATTGTCTTTTTTAATTAATATATATTTATTTTATAGAATGGTTTTAAAATAAAAAAAAACGCTTTAAGAATAATATTTAAATTTTGAAAAAATTACTAAAAATAATTTTAAAATCTAGAATCAAATTTAGGTGTTTTTATAAGATGTACATATTTTGTGCTTTTTCTAAAAATGTTTTCATGGTCAAACACTTTTAAACATCTAGAAGCATTTTTAAGTGCTTTTTCAAAATAACATTTCCAAACGGACACTTAATATCAAAAATCTCGTATATAATATCTGAAATTTCTCATTAGTATTTGATAATTATCAAATACTAATGAATAGGAATAAACATTTCTGAGAGGACTAATTAAGAAAAAAATTTATTTTTTATACACTAAAATATTATATATAATTCCAATTAATCTAGAAATAATTGCATATATTTATAACTTATCGGAAAAGTTTTTTTAATAACTCCATAAAAGTTTGATATAATTTAAAAGTTTAATTAGACTTAACTAAATTCCACAAAATATGGTTATTTGTTATTCACTATACACGTATCTTTTATTTAAGTTTGTTTTAAATTTTTTTATTTCAAGCCATTCGATATAATAAATATATATTAATTAAAAAATAAAAAGTAAAAAACCATTTCGGCAACCTGTCGAAATGTCTTTCATTTAAGCTTTTATTTTATTTTTTTATTTTAAAGTCATTCCATATAATAAATATTTTAATTAAAAAACCAATTCGGCAACCCAGTTGTCGATTTGGTATATTCTTGCAAAACCTTTTCGACTTAGTATATTATTCCAAATTGTTTTTGATTATGGTATATTTTTAAAAAAAGTTCATCTCTTAGGTGTATACTTACATAATCTAAATATGATTTTTCTATTCTAATCAATTCTTATCTATTTTATATTCAAAGAAATCAAAACACATATAAGATTGGTGACAAGTAAAAAAATGATATTTAATCTCCACATTTAGTAATGATTATTATTATTTACCTTTATATCACTCTTTTATTATCTCCTAACTTTATAGTTATATGATCCAATAATTAAAGATTTTTATTCTAATTAATTATTTTCTAATCACATATTCAAGAAAATCAAAATATACATATATAGAAATGTGATAAAACAAAAAAAATATATCTATCACAATATTTATTGTGACAATTGTCTTTATTTTTTATCACCCTTAAATCATTTTCTATATATAATACTTACATGATTTAATAATATGATTTTTATCTCTATCTTTTGTTTTTTAAGAAAATAAAAACACATATATAAAACGTTGATGTATCCGACTTTCCATTGGCCTAAGTTAAATTTTGCTAGACGTGCACACCGATGAGTGCTTCAAAATCATAGACACCGGTTAAAAGTACAAGTCTATGTTTGTTGTACTCTCAACTTTCTAATTCTAAAACTAAACACAAAGTACACAACACACATAAATTACATGATCAAGAATTTACCGTGCAAGAAGAAGAAAAGATGATGAACAATTCTAACAACACAGCCAACGTTCTTGAAGGTAACACTCTAATTCTCGTCTAGTTTTCTTCATACATTTATTGTTTGATATTAAGGTTAAGCTCAAGACCAGATCGAATTGGATCGTGGTTGACCTTGAAAGCTGTATGTGTCTGAATTAATTAACACCAATACAAGTCTAAAGAATTAAACTTTTCAGCATTTGTTAATCTGTAATGAATTATTTTTTCATTTTCTTTTGGCATGATCATTTTTAGATCTTTTGTTGGAGAAATGAAAGTGGGATCTGATTGTTATTCGAATTTTGAGAATTCCCTAAAGACCAAATCTTAGGGAATTTATAGGATTGATGTGAATTGTGTGGAGTTTAATCTAAATTTAGTTGGATGTATTTTCTTTTAATTAATTAACTAATTCTTTTTAGCTTCTGATAATCAATGAAATTTCTGGATGCAATTCAGGGTTAATTGCACCATTGGTCCTGTGTTATGCATTATAGCCAAATACACCCTTGTGTTGACCCAAAAAATAGTCGATATACCTAAAGGGGTAAGATTTATGAAACACAGGGGTATATAACGCAATTTTGCATCAACACAGGGACCAATGGTTCGATTAAACCCTAGTTACCCTACAATTCTATTATGAATATTTATCCATCCCTTATATGCAGCTTGAGCACATTCAAATTCACTCGTGACCTGTGGGCATTCTATCACTGTGACATTTAATAACACTTCAAGTTGTTGTTTTGATTGAAATTGTTTGCATAAGGGTAGTGATTTTCTTAGGTGCATTGATTTATATACTTTTATAACATTTTTGCTATACAAATCTAATTGGATTTGGAATTTATCCAGATCTGGAAATTTAATATAACAGTTTTAGATTTGGAATTTATCAATGTAGTTCTTCCTATAAAAATCGTATAAGAATTAGAAATGAAAGTTAATACTTGTATGCATAAGCATGGATTTGTTATGTTGTAAATAGTTTACATTTACTAATATTGTATTATATTGTCCATTAATGCATATCTTAACTAGAATATTAAAGTGTACAGTATTAAGACTAAGTTTATCCAACTAATGATAATTGTTTCAATAAATAAAGAGATATTAAGAATCTTTAACGGAAATTGTAATGAATTTTTGTTGACAGAGATACCAGGTGTGGAGATGGAGGACGTGGAGTGTATCGAGAGGAAATGGGAGGACATGGATATAGATATATTGGTAAGGGTATTTCAGTCATTTAGCATATTTGAGTTAACCTCAGGTATTGCTGAAGTTTGTCACACATGGCGCTTAGCTGCTTGTGATTCATTACTATGGAAAAGTCTCGACTTATCCGTCTTAAGATCAGACTTTATCAAGATTCCATTAGAACCATATGTTTATGTGAGCTGTGAATCTGATAAACAATTGACCAAGATCCTTAGAATCTCTTTGAATCTCAGCAGAGGCTCCATATTAACTCTCGTATTTCACTACAATCTTTATGTCAGTAACGATCAGTTAGTTTACACTGCTGAAAGGTACTTCTCGTTAAACAAACATTCTTCTTTTTTTCTTTTTTTTATAAAAAATTCTAAAAACCATTTATTTATATGTGTAGGTGTCCAAAGCTTCAACGTCTTGTTATGCCTGCTTGGAATAGGATACGAAAAGCAGGTATAGTCAATGCCATACAATGCTGGGAAGATCTCGAGTCCCTCTCTATGCCGTTTATAGCAAATCCACCTTACCTATTTAAAGAGATTTCAAACAAGTGTAAGAAGTTTTCGGAGCTTAAAGTCATGGGTCAGTTTGATGATTTATTTGCATCCACGTTAGTTGAGTTTATTCCAAAGCTGAAGATACTGAGTCTCCGTTGCTCAATGGTGTCTAAAGATGCGTTATTGATTATCTTGGAGAATATGAAGTATCTCCAAGTGTTGAACATCTCACACTGTATTTTCTATGAAGTGGGCCCACCTCCAGCTAGGAATAAGATGTTTACTAGTCTTGATGATACGATTATTGAGAAGGGGGCTAGGTTGCCTAGGTTTGTGACATGTGAGAGTAATACATGCATTATGTGTCAGCGTACAAGAAGAGATGATGGGATGATAAGGTGGTATAAGTATGAAGAGGAGTGTTGGAGAATGGATGAGGTGGAATCTCTTGCTATTTAATTTTGAGTTAAGAATTAATAGACTTTTTATGTATCTTTGTTGAAGACTACAGGTTATGTTATGTTATGTTATGTTTGTTGTAGAATTTTACAGATTTTATGTTGGTTTTATAAGGTTGTGTCCGTATAAAATTGTTGTTGTAAACAAGTTTGTGCCCCTTTTCTTACTCTTGTTGGATTTTTACTGAATTTGTTTTTATACACTTTGTCATCAAGGTCTTTATTTAGATAAATTTGAATGAATAGTTTTTCGTAGTTATATATATGACACGAGGGATAAGACAAAATGATATGTTATTGGTATTCCTATTATGTTCTGTAACCAAGGGCTCGATATCTTGGTTGGACAATTTTGTTGATCTAGGGACCATTATTGGGATTTAAGTTGGATTAAGGTGCACTGACCTTGTCTCGTCTTTTTTTAAGATGCCTCCCATAGAATCACTTAATACATATTTTTTGGGGAAACTTATAAACATTTACAATCTAATGTTTCTTTGAACAAAGAAATCCCCACTAAGGTCAACCTCTATAGGAAATACCTTAATATTCC
Source organism: Nemophila menziesii (assembly GCA_029959085.1). Classification (NCBI taxonomy): domain Eukaryota; kingdom Viridiplantae; phylum Streptophyta; class Magnoliopsida; order Boraginales; family Hydrophyllaceae; genus Nemophila; species Nemophila menziesii. Next base: position 23,930,960 of record JARWIR010000001.1, on the reverse strand, counting down.
CGCTGATTGGAAAAGAAGGCAATGGTATCGTAAAAAGCTTAGTGATAGACTTATCTTGGCTACCTCAAGGTAAAAATAAAAACTTATCTCAAAATGAGGAAATGAGTTATTAATCAAATATTTTCTCCAACCTATACCTAACTACACCATGTTAATTATTCTGCTCCCAAAAAAAAAAAATCAATCAAAATATTGCCTAGCTTGATTGCTAAGTATTGATGGGAATGTAACACAAAGGATTCGTATTTATTATGTAGTATGAGACGCTATTTTAGCTTCTATCATGGAATGGGGGCTTGGTTTTAGGGATTTTTACTTGTGAATTTTATGGTAAATTGGGTTTGTAAAATTACAAAAGTAAATCATAGCCTCATTCCAACACTTGTAAAAGGGGTTTATTCCCCCCAACGAGTCATTCTAGATGACTTGAGCGAAGAATTATTTATCATGGGTTTGGCTAAGTAGTTTTATAGGTGGGGTGTAATTAAATGAGGGCCATTAAAGTCATTCAAAATAGAAAAGATGTATCCATATATGTTGTAGATCTCAGATCCGCGGTCTAGATGGTCGAATGGGGTTTAGCGCTTAGACGGGATTATAAAAGAACTAGGCGAGATTAGACGGCTTTGAATTCTTCTGTGTAATTTTATATATTTAGTGATATATGTATAATAATTATAACAAATTTAACCATTCAAGACATAAAATTCATTTAATAACACTAGAGTATATATAAACATACTTAAAATTGAGAAACAATATGGATTCAAGAATTCCCGAAAATAAGAAAAATAAAAAGAAGGCCTAGGTGGCCATTTTTTGCTATTAGTCGGCGGTCTAGGCGCCTCTTCCACGACGAATAAGGTGTTATGCAAAAACGCTTAGCACTTTCACTAGGCGTAAGCGGTCGAGGGGGGAGTTCACGCCTAAGCGGTTCCTATGCGCGCCTAGGCGGCGATTTCTACAACATAGGTATCCATTTGGGATGATAGTCAAGTCTTAAACCATCGGATGACTGGAAAATCGTTGGGTTTCCAACTCACAAATGTCATCAATTATTGAGCGAGGACGGTTCTAATTGACCATATATGATTATTGACACACGGTGTAGTTGGCCAGTGGTTAAAGTTATAAATTGGTTCCTTTGCATGGTTAGACAACCCCTACTCCATATTTTGGCCACAAACTTGGTTTGAAAATTACTTAACCACAATAGTTTATTCTTTATCACTCATGAATATGAAGCTGAGAAGCAAAGTCTTCCCATTTTGTCTAATCTGAAGCTTTCGGCTAAGATTCAGAAGCTTATTTGGCACAATAAGGCTCCAACAAAGATCCAGACATGCAGAAATGTATGTGGAATACCTTCCTTATGAAGTTAACTTATTTAAGATAATTTTAGTATATCCCTTGATAACAACAGAAGTGTGAGACATAAGAAGAACAGTGTTCATCTTTTCTTTACCTATGATAAATGTCATGTTTATTGGAGGCTGTTTATCCTCTTGCTTTGCATTGACCATGGGAGGATCTTATTTCTTGCAAAATGGTTATGAAAATTTGGACCCATGTCAAGTAAGTGGTTTGGCAAATAAACTTGTGAAAACTTTCCTAACAAGTTATGTTTTCTAGTACAATATAATTCACTTTACCATAAAATAAGTTGATATCGTGGCAATTTGCAGAAACCAAGATGAATTTATTAGAACTAACTACGTCAAACATGGTAGATGTGCTTATACCCTTAAAAAGAAAAACTACGACAATCCTTAAATTTTACATAGTTTGGAACAAATCCAACCATGATTCTCTTCCTATAAAATCCGATTGTCTATAAAATATTCTAAGCCACAATGAACCACCTAATCCTAGGTGGGATCTAACCCATTTCCATCAAAACATCATGCTATCTTGACAAATATATGGATTCTTAGACACATTACAAAGACTAGATGTGTTTGATGCTTAGTACTTCCAACAAATTAGGCATTTTCCATTGTAATGATCCAATATTCCTTTGAGGGAAGCACTCTTACACACTGAAATTGGCTGGTATGTTTTTTGCTTACGTTTAGTATTCACTTTTATCTTAATTTTAATAAAATGAGAAACACCATATACAAACACAATTATCTAACAAATAGGGAAAAAATAAACGACTATTATCTTTCCATATAACAAGACATCGATTTTTTTTTTCATACATGACACTTGTAGGAAAATGAAGGTAGAGATCTCTTAAGGGACAAAGTTAAATGCTTTTCTTATATGAAGGAGGCCCTAGGAGGCCCCAAGACCGTAGGAAAATAGCGTAAGAGACTAAGTTCCCTTGGACAACGTATTTTACTTAACTATCGATTTTTCCACCCGAATATATCACATAGCATATGGTACCATTACCCCTTAAGTGATTTGTTGAAGATCCAACTCCAATTTTGCTTTGATTTGCCCAAACTAGCTAACCATTCCGCACACATATTCACCATCTTATAGATGTCCACCAACTCAAACAAGGGATCCTGATTCAACACGCCTGGATGCCCTCAACCCACAACGCTCCTGGCCCCTTGTTTGTTGATTTGTTGTTGACCAAAGATAATATCTCTTGGGAAGCTACTTTGATAGATACTATAATAATCCCTAGCTGTTCCACCCACCTTAACCTCTCATGAATATTTATCAATTATGCGATTGTGAGAAGTATATATCTCATGCTCCTTGAGTTAGGGATGTTTATTTTTTTTATCATTAATTAGTTTGCGACATGCATTTTCACTATGCAATAAGTGTTCGATTTAAAATGATGAAGATGAGATCAAATCTTAAAGTTGAAGGAGAAAATATTTATTCACTCCATCATGCTCCAAATCTAGTAAGCCCATGCCTACTACTAAAAATTCCTTAAAGAATTTATTAAAACTCTTTGTACAACAAGGATACGAGTGAACATGGGGAACAGTGGTGTGGTGTATATTATTTAATATTGTTTGAATTAGATCATACCCACAATTATCTTTCCCTGTTATGTACATGCATCAATGTAATAAGAAGTTTGCCACACATATTTATAGGTTTCTTGATTTGAATGATAAAGTATGCATTGAAAGTAGTAAAAGTTATAGTTTCATTTCCTATGTAAGTGGAAGATTTTGAAATATATATATATATATATATATATATATATATATATATTGGGGACAAAGATTGTAAAAATTACATTGAGAAATAGAGACGGTTAAGGTTTGGTGAAGTGATGAAGTGACCTTCTTTAATTACTTAAAAAAAATGTAAAAACAAAATTTAAATTTGTTTTACCTTTCAAAAGTTGAAAAAGAAATAGAAAATAAAACGTCTTTTGGGCATATACGAAGTATATAGCAACATATGAATTATTTAATATTGTTGACATATGTGATACAACTGATTTGATAAAGATATATGATATGTCATTTGCTCTATAAGTTGAGATAAATCATTATAAACAATTAGTATCTTTGGGTTGTCGTTCACTATTCAATAAACGTCTGAAACATATGTTTGACGTTAAAAGGTGTGGTTAAAATGCATATTAGGTATTGCACCAACAATTATTATTATTACTCTGTGTAAAGCAATTCTAAATATTGTTGCACAATTATTTTTTAAATTCTCATTATTGATTGTGTTTGTAACATATAATTAAACAAGTTCTAGAGAAATTAGGAAGATACGTGTATTCAAGTAATTGAGAAAGTTTCACACAGTGTATGACATTTTACGAGTGTATGACTTTAAAATAAAGTAGTATTAATGAATAAAGAATGTATTTTGAAGGATAATGATTGGCTAAGAAATTTGTATGGAGATCAACATTGTTGAGTCTTGGTATATATAAAGGAATTTTTTTTACGGGAATATTTACTATTCAAGATAGTGAGAGCATGAAATTTTTTTGTATGATTAGGTGAATTACGAAATTAGTTTTCAATTTTTTGTCGAATTATATGCCATGTCAATATCAAGAAAGATAAGAAAATATAATGATGATTTTTATCATGTAACACTATTATTCCTTATAATACCCTATTTCGATGGATGATCAAGTTAAATTTTATTATAAAATTAAATATTTAAAGAGTTTCAAGATGTGATTAACAATCTTATATATTTTCGTAGTGCTAAAATTACTAAATGAGATGGATTCAAATCCATATTTTTTGTCAAAGATAATTTTAAGAGGTTTGATGATAATCGAAAATTTAATGATCATGCTCCATGAAGTAGCTATTAACACGTAATATTTAGTTATATGATATATATGTTGAAACTTTGAGTATCAAAGAATTATTTGCATACATGTATTATGTGTATTCGTGGATCAAAATATACCACACTACATAAGTATAATTCAATTGGAAAACTCTTCATAAATACAATTTTTAATAATGTGCATATGTTACTTCCCATAGTATAATTTATATTGCAATAACAATTAATTTACTTCTTTTTACATTCATATTATCTCTTTAAAAGATTGACACTTCTAGATTCTATTAAATTTTTGTTTGTCAATGTTGTGGTGATTTGATATTGGATTTGTAATGTGTGGCGTATAATATATTTTTTTCATTACATTAGTGATCTATTATGACTAGAGTAAGATCTGGATTACGAATTTAATGATCACTGAAATACTTAAAATCACATATAATAACTATAAACTTGCGGGTGGTGGGTGATTGAAGTTTTTCAGCTGATTTTATTTTTATTTTATGCTTGTTACCGATTCGAGCAAGATCCATACCATTGAAAAAACACTTACGTTTATACATTGGCTAGGAAATAGTAAAGTTATATAGATCTATAAGGGATAATTAATTGTGGTTACTAGACACTGTTAAGTAAAACCACCATATGCTCCACTTAACTCTCCACCATTTAGGACCACCCTATCCAACTGCTACAATATTTAGAAGTATGCTTAATCCAAATCAAATTAAGAATTAAATAATCAAAAACTTAATAAATATATTATCGCCACAATTGTGTCTCTTAGTGATGCAAAGTATTACCATGCCTCTATCATCTCCTTCATAAGAGGGTTTATAGTATCAAATCAATTACTAAGGGGGAGAGAATTTGAGTTGTAGTAGAGCTCATAGGTAGAGTAAAAAACAAAATTGAAGTCACAATCATTTATTGTCTCACTATATTTTGACTCAAGAAGAGTTAACCATGGGATCTTTTGGTCAATTTTCATGTCGTATAGGAAATGAAACATTTAGGGAGCGAACGTCCTAGAAAGTTGCAATACACGGTATAATCATGTGGAGAAACCCACAACCCTATAATCATTCTAATCCCATGAGACGTCGATACATTTTTTAAACTTGAAGTTTGTCCGTCGCTTTACTTATACAATACCATTAGTCGGAGAGAAGTGTGTCTACCTTATTTCAACGAGTAAGCCTGACTTGTGACATGAGGTTCCTTAGGGGATATCTGTTAGCCTAAATACTATATTTTGATTGATATGGTGGTGAAAAAACAATGAATCTTGAACATATTTAATCTTACGAGAAATATCTATATTGGTATAAACCTTGCAGGTTTCAGAGAGCGTAAAAAAGATGCAAAAATAGGGTCATTAGACCCATGGGGAGCTAAAGAAAAGAGTGCATTAGATGGCCAACTAAAGAAGACAGATAAAATGAGAAGAGATGAAGAATGGGAATCCAAAAATTTAAAAGTTTGGAGTGCCTAAAGTCGTTCGAGATTGAAGTCTCGAAAGTGAAGAAGTTCGGACCTCCAAAGATTAAGAAGACCAAATGACTAAATCTATTCGAGAATGAAGGATAAGAAACAAAAAAGAGCGGACTTATGAAATGAATATATACAGATCGCCGAGGTGAAAAAGATAATATCCAATGGAGATGAAATCCAAACAAAATAATCAGAAATGTCGAATACCCAATAAGCTGAATCATCAGATTTGAAGACTTGACTCTAAATAGATATACTATGAAGAAGGAGGAGGGTATCCATGAATAAGAAGAAATAGTTAAAAGGACAAAAAAGGAGTTATTAATGTACTATTAGTCTACAACCGTTAGATCCACATCATTGATCACCAAACAAGGGGATTTAGATGTTTGCAAAGTTAAAATTCACTGAATCGCGAGCTAAAACGTGGATAAGTCTGTTGAGGAGATTTTGCCTATAAATAGAGGTATTGAGGACTTCCGAAAGTGGCTATTCTCTACACCAAATTTCAAAACTTCTCAAAGCTATATTTCAAGAAAGTCTCAAAGCAACCCATAGTCCATATATCTATATTTCTTTATATTTTTTAAGCCTTAAACCCTTTTGTATCTACTCATTGAGGAGTAAAGAGGCCAGTCTAGGTAGATTAGGATTAATATACAACCTAGGGTTTGCTCTTGATCTATTGAAAAGTGTAATCTTCCATATATTGGACAAAAGTGGTTTATAGTTTGTGTGGTGTAGACACCAAGCTTGAAAGTTGCATTGAGTGTAAAGTGGTAGATCCAGAATATTCACTCGTGCTTGTATGGTGATACACAAGTGAAAGGTTTCACGAGGTTATGAAGTGTATATCTTGTACAGATATTGTCCTCTTGGGTTGCTTGAGTCAGGGATAACACAAGGGTAACTTTGAAGGATATTTCAAAGTGGATGTAATGGTTTGTTCTTTCACCTTCTATAGACACAAATTTTCTAGGGGAGGAGCTTGAAATCTTAAGGATGCATAGACCTTAGGTGGTCTAGTAAGCATACGAGATCCAAACCAATCTAAAATCATTATTCGTCAACTCTCTCTTAACTCTTTACTTTTATGCATGTCATATGTTTATTTTATTGCCTCTATAATTGTTTAAATTCTATAGACTTAGACCCTTGCATGCTTAGTATTGTTTATCAGCTTCTTTGATATTTGGCTACTATTCCTTTGTTAAATATATATACTAGGAGTTTGATTGAATGTTCCACTCTAGTATCACAACTCTTGTGTTTGTCTAGAAAATATGTCTAATATCCTAAAAAGTGTATCTTTATATAAAATAAAATAAAAGACTGATTGATAATTTTTTTATTTTACATTGGTCTCATTCACCCATTTAGGTATATGTTTATTAGGTTTCTTGATCCCTCTTCTAAAGTTGTTGTAACCTCTTATCCCAATATGCACCAAACTTAAGGGAATCATGATGTAAGAATGGACATCCAATGCAGATCCCAAAACAGATTCGCATCTCTTATTTTACAACCTAGCAAAGTCTTCAATCCCCAATGAAATGACCCCTAACAATGCCTACACCTTTCATCAAGACTCCACATAAGATCTTATCTTCCTTGACTGCGATGATGACTTTTTATGCGTACAATTTTTAACCTTTACCACCTTGACTATAAGTTCCACCAGATGTTGAGTACTGATAATTGGTATATACCCGAATAGTTTATAATCTATCTTTCTAGTGGGATACCTTTAAAAATTCTCAGTGGTTTATCTATCTTAAGAGGATCCACCATTTCAATCCCCCTTTTTGCCCACTCTTCATTGTTGGCCTTTGGAGACACACAAAGTCCAAGCTGAGTATTTCTTTCACTATATTTGGACTCACAAAATCTATATGCTCTTTCATCAACTTCCTTTTCTCCCTTCAGTGTATGTTGCGTACTTATGATCACTATTAATGGTATGGTTTTTGTTGTCAAATGTGGTATAGGTAAATCATGTAAACAATCATCCATCTTGTGAGTTGCAAAATAAATTACCCAACCTATATGTACAAATTCCTTTTCCAGGCCAACTTAAATTCCTTTTGCTTATCAAATGAAACGTTGCATTTGATAAATAATCCTCTAGATATAAATAACATATCCACCCCCTTTGTAGTCCTAATATATGACATATAACATCAATGAATGTAAACATCCTTGGCATCAAATATTTGCTTCCATGGGTGGGGAATAGAGTAACTCGGGCGATTGGATTCTAGAGCAGGTATAATTGAAACCTTGAGCCTTCTCATTTTGATGATTTATAATCCATGCGCCTCCTGTGTACACCAATATTTATTGAAATCCAGAGTTGGCATAGTGAGTAGATCAAACAAGATCTCATTTACTTTTCTTTTTTAAACATCTACTCCATGTACCAACTTTAGATTTGCTCTCCAAGGTGGCATTACTTTCCTAGTAGTTAACAATTTTTGTTGAATTGGTGATAATCTAGATCCATATCCTTCATATTGGAACCAATAGCTCAATCAAGAAGTACAAACTACCAAGCACACACAATGAAGAAAGAAATGAGACGAACATAAAATATTCTGCAAACGTAAAACTCTATAGCAAAACTTATTATTAATTTTGCAACAAATTAAAATTAGGTAGAGCGTGACAAAATGACACCAAGGATCACGACTATATATAAAAGATATAAAATTCCCAAAAAAAAACTGGAGTAGTATGAGGAAACAAAGACGAGCACAAATCTATGAAAGTAAGAGAACCACGAGCACTATACAAACAAATAAAGAACAAGAAAACAAGAACTTATAAAAATACACTATTCTCGATGGATGGCTTCACCCGGAAGCCTAATCCCAACACTCCATCCAAGTGAAAACCAACATAAAACTAAACAAGTATGTGCTAGACAAACCATATAATTTTGAGCAATCTTGTACAACCATCCTTATCAATAAAAACAAATGTCTGCCCAAAGCAGGATATAAAGAAAACTAAACCTGGCCATAGAAAACCTCTATGTTGACAAGCTAAACGATCATGTGAAATTTCATGCAAACAAGGAATTCTAAAATGTAAAGTGCGATAAGAATTGATGCTCTCAACGTCACAATAGTCTACATAATGAGTCATGAGCTCGTGACCGTAATTCATAAGTTGGGGGTGTTATTGATGGTGAAATATGGAAGCAAGCAAATATGGGTAATAATCGTTGATGAAGCAAGCAAAGAATAGAATTGTTAGATGTACTTAAAAGAAACACATAAAAAAGCCTACCCTAGGACCACCAAAATCACTCTAAATGGACTAAGAGCAAAACAACATCGAACATATCTATCACACATGTAGAGGACATATCCAAAAATTTATGTAAAATGCCCAGTTCAAAGAAGATAAATTAAAAGATAGAAGACAACAATGGTTTTATTATGACAAGCAAAAAATAATAACACATAATCATAATCACGTTGCAAGGATACTGCTGTCTTCCCCTTATAACTCTCACACGAACGCGATCCACATATCTCTCCCGTTGGCAATACCCTAGGTAAACCGATCCTACTACCCACTGACCATGAAACTCTCTGAACATGCGCCATGTGCGAATAACACGTGATGGCTCATGCCCGCGCTTGGCAAGCCCACTGTTGCCCAGAGTGACATGACAAACTATCACGACAAAAAACTCACATACACATCACTTATATCTCGTAGAATACAACGAAGTAAGTCGTTTTCAATACACGAAAACATTTAACAGTTAATGGATATGTGACAAAAGTAGGTCGCACTACCCATGAAGAAAATTATACAATCACAATATATTAATTGGAATCAATCTTTATTCCTGTTAGTAATCAACTATGCCGAACATTCACAACCTCCCAATTACTTATCATATAATCATTTAAACGAATATTGATTATTACAATATTTAGGTCATTCAATATTTTACTACCGGGTTGACTAATTGATCACTCTAACATGCCAAATAACATTATTATATTCAATTAGAGTTATTATTATTATTATTATTATTATTATTATTTTACCTTATTAGGTCGATTATCATTATTTTACCTTATTGGGCAAAAAACTAACGTTTACCTTACTATGACGATTATCGCTATTTTATCTTCTTAGGCCAGAAACTAACATTTATCATATGATATCTAGATAATATGATTAATCCGATAATAACGAGACAATATATAAACCGATTCTACGACCCACTGACCATGAAATTCTCTGAACATGCAGCAAGTGGGAATAGCACGTGGTAGCTCATGCCCGCGCCTGACAAGCCTAATGCCGCCAAGAGTGACATGACAAACTATCACGGCGAAACACTCACATACACATCATATATAACTCGGAGAATACGATAAAGGAGGTCGTTTATAAATACACTATAACATTTAACAATTAATGGATAGATGACAAAGTCGGCCACACTACCCCATAAAGGGAATCATACAATCACGATATGATAATTGAAACTAAATATTCAGATGTTAATCAACTATACTACACACAGATCAATTAACATTTATTGTCTTTCAATTATTTATCAAATAATCATTTAAACGAATATTGATTATAATATTAGGTAGGTCATTCAATATCTTATAATTGGCTTGACTAATGGAAATCTGCAACAGATGAAGACCAATTAATATTATTTTTATCAATTAGAGAAATTATTATTAATTAATCTTATCATGTCGATTATCGCTATTTTATCTTTTTAGGTAAAAAAGTAACATTTGTCATATGATAACGAGATAATATAATTAATTAACGAGAAATTCAGATAAATACTAACACATAGAGTCCAAAATCATCGAATTGAATAGATTACTGTATAATTTAAAATAGGGTTAATAATCCCCATATTAGACATTATTTAAATCCCTCACCTTAAAGGAGACTATTGACGAGTATCTTGTAAAGTAACCGTTCTTCTATTTGTGACCGCCTTAATTCTCTATTAAATATTGTCAAGAATATATTTATATTTTTGTATTACTAATAATCCCATTTTCTTTCGTATGATATATTATTATATAATCTTTTCTGTTTTTTGTACATTTCAAAACACTACTCCCCTTGATGGCTAGTGATGCGGAAATAAAATAAAAGTATATAAATAAATAACTTTACTTGTCGAAACTCGAATTGGATCTGATGTCTTAAGCTATTTAGGCTACATATCGGTGTCTTACGTTTGTTGGCTTCAACCTTCAAGATACAACGCCAAAACTGTTTAAAAGAAACTGACACACGAATTCTTAAGAATTTCAACCAACTTAATAAAGCTGCTTCTTTCTATCTCTCTTATAATTTTAATGTTTAATGCTTTAAAAAACTAAACTAAGAAAATTCAAGCATCCGAAATACGCCGGGGTTGTAAATGACATCGCGTTCCTGATAGAAAATGTTTATATAGAGAATGAATAGGTGACTAGGCATCCGTTAGAAATGGTTGTGACTTAAAAATTTAGAGTTGTGTCTTTTACATAAAAGATACGATACATAATAAAAGGCCCAATAGTAATAGATCCTTAATGCCAGTGTTATAATTTTACTATTGAACCAGACCCAATGTTAATACTAAGACTTCAACATGAAGAAAAAAACTATTAAACTTGACCCAATAGTAAAAAATTATATTTTTTTCTTTCTTCCTAATTATAAGTTTCATCTTAAACTGAAGTTAAGTTCACGTTTAATATATATAAATATATAAGAACTATATATTAATTTATTTATTTTTCTTTTAAAAATTTCATGACTCAATATCTCATTCAATTTCAAATAATTTTTAACCAAGTAAATATATTATGTTAGTCTTTATAATTAGATAAACATATTGATCAAATTATCATCAACTCGGTCAACACTTGGAAAAAAAAAATCTTATTTGACCAATATTTTTTTTACATATCTTGTTCAAAACGTTTGGGGGGATTTTAAAGATAAGAAAGTAGGGGTCCCCAAAACCTTCTCTTTCTTTCGTACATACTATTTAATAACCTACTACTCTTTATGCCAAACTTTTATTTATTTATTTTAATTTATTATTCATCCTTCTAAAAAAAAATGTTCAATAATATTTATCATATTATGTGAAAATAATTTTTTTCAATCTTTTTCATTATTACTCATATTTAAATTTAATGTTCATTTATTATTTTAATAAAGATGTTTTATTTGTCTTTAAAAAGTTATAGATATTTAAAGTAATTATCTATTTAAAAAAATAAGATATTTTTTATTCTTTATAATCTTTCTATTCTTATTTAAATATTTAAATATTTATTTTTAATAAATATTTAAAATATTAAAATACTTTATAAAAAGATATTTTTATAATTGATTTGTGTAAAAAGTAGGTGGGATAATTTTCTTTAGTATAAAGTATATCAAAATAAATAATATTTTGTCTTTTAGATTTAATAGTAGACAAATATATTTTCAATTAATCTGTATACAAAGATGGGCAAATAAATAAAATATAAGGAATATTTAAGATTAAAAGGACTATTTTTAATTGACAAATAAAAAAGAAAAAAGACAATATAAAAAAAGAGGATTACTTTTAATAAATAATTAAAAAATAGTCAAAAATAAACAACTCTAGATCTTTCGCCTATCATGTCCAAAAAAAAGATATTTATTTCCCCTATAAGAATAGCCCCTTTCTCACCCTTTTTCTAGAAAGTGTGATAAATTTCTTCTTTCTTTCTTAGTTTCTTCAACTAAGAAAATGGCCCTCGAAATATGGGAAACACTAAAAGAGTCAATCACCGCATACACAGGTTTATCACCAGCTGCTTTCTTCACAGTTGTTGCTTTAGGAGTAGTGACCTACTACCTTGTCTCAAGCTTTTTTTATTCATCACCATCTGATCATGCTCACCATGAAAGGTCTAGAGATTTTGAGGAAATGGAGCCTTTGCCACCACCTGTTCAGCTTGGTGAAATTACTGCACAACAATTGAAAGAGTATGATGGGTCTGATCCTAAAAAGCCTTTGCTTATGGCAATCAAAGCTCAGATCTATGATGTCACCCAGAGCAGGTATATTTTCTTAACTTTACATTATTCTTCTTTTTGCACATATCAATTGCATGTAATTTTTAATGGGGTTTTGTTGTTCTTTGATTTCAATGATTGCAAATTTAATTTTGGGTTAATTTCACCGTTGGTCCTTGTATTATACTGACATAGCCAAATATAGATATATATCCGTACTATCTTAATATTACATGTACTACTATATTATTCTTATTCTTTTTACCCATGTCAATTGCATATAATTTTTAAATGGTTTTTGTTGTTTTTTTTTTTAATTCAATTTCGGGTTAATTGCACTATTGCTTCTTGTGTTATACATGGCTTGGCCAAATATACTCTCAAAACATAGCAAATATATCCGTATTATCTTAATTTTACATTTTTAAGGTATTATTATTCATTTTGCCCATATCAATTACATATAATTTTTATTGGTTTTTGTTGTTCTTTGATTTGACTGATTGCAAATTTAATTCTGAGTTAATTGCACCTTTGGTCCTTATAATATATGACATAGCCAAATGTACTCTCTACGTTTCCAGAAGTTTCAAATATATCCATGTTAAATCCATTTTGTCTACCCCTGGGGTATACTTGTTGCTTTCTTGAACAGCACTGGGTATATTGGATACTTTTTGAAACTCAGGGGTATATTCTGCCATTTTGCATAGTGATGTCACTTTATCCAGTTTAATTGACTAATTTGGTTACTCTTTTCTTCTACATTGATAAATACCGAATATATTATAAAATTTGTTAAACTGAAGATGTGATATAATTTTGTGCAAATTTAGAAAAAAATAGATTTATATGTAAAGAGTTATTGTTAACATAAATATAAATTGATGCAGGGTGTTTTACGGACCTGGAGGACCTTACTCATTATTTGCTGGAAAAGATGCTAGTAGGGCCCTTGCTAAGATGTCCTTTGAAGAAAGTGACCTAACAAGTGATATCTCTGGGCTTGGATCATTTGAGCTTGATGCTTTACAAGATTGGGAATATAAGTTCATGAGCAAATATACTAAAGTTGGAACTGTTAAAAGTGAAGTGCCAGTAGTCACTGAGGGGCCCACTGATGATGCTGCTGCTGAGGAAGAGGTTCCTAATCTCGTTCCCACTGAATCTGCTGATGAGGTTAACGAGGCCCATGTTGCTGACAATCATGTTACCAAGCCCGTTGAAGCTGCTGAGGAGGCTAAGCCCGTTGAAGCTGCTGAGGTTAACGAGGAGGGACATGTTGCTAAGCCCGTTGAAGCTGTTGAGGTTAAAAAGGAGGCCCATATTGCTGACAATCATGTTGCTAAGCCGGTAGAAGATTCTCCATCAGAGGCTTCTGCTTGAGACAGTTTTCGATGGGAATTTAGACTGAGTTTTTTTTTTTTTTTTTTTGAACTTTTTTATTTTTCTTGAGTAATGTTGGTGCTTGTTGACTTTTTCGGGGGGAAGTATTTTATTTTACTGTGAAATACCTTGGGTATACACTGGTTGAATGTTTTGGCTTTTGATGTGTCTAAGTTATAAAGCTGCATGTTAGGAGTTTGATGTTTAAATTTGCAAAATGTGGTGGTGAGCTTTATTAAAAAATAATAACTGGGAAGTTTTGCTTTGATTTTTTTTCTATCCTTTCTCTCGGAGTGTTTTGCCGATCCATATTTCTGTATCCAAATTTTCGAATTTTTATGTAGGAAAGACTATTTACTCCCATCTACGAGTCTTGCTATTTTCTCCGTTCTTGAAAAAGGTAAAGTAAGAGTAAAGTAAGAGGTAAAGGGGCGTGCAAGCTGGCCTACACCCATGTATAAAAAAGAAAAAGACATTTGTAGTTTATACTATCGGCTAACAGTTTATGGCTTATACTTCCTACACAGCCCCAATTGGCTATTCTTTATTGTAAAAGCCCATTCACATCTTTAGTCTTTCGAACGAAGTTCCAAATCAATGATAGTTTAGTTCTTATTCTCTTCTTCCGTTGCCTGGTTTTGACTCAATGTTGTTTTAAGGTATGGTTGAAATTGATAGAGAAGAATATAAAAGAGAATAATATGGGAAAATATACTATTGGTTTGGTCATAAAAGTATTACAAGTTCAGTTATACTACAAGCCTAGAGTTTTGATAATACTCTTGATGTCACCATGTTGGTTGATGTTTACGGGGCTAAAGAGACATTAATATAACCTTCTTTTTTTTTTCAAAAGCATGTAGGTTAAATAAATTAAGTAGAACAAAAGAGTTTATCTGATACCAGATCGGTTATAGAATCTTTTCAGAGATCAAAGTGGGTATATAAACCAATGATTAATTTTTAAGTTGAAGATTACACCTAAAACTCTTAGTTAAAATGTTAGTGGCTATATTCTTAGATTTAGGAGCATATTTAATGAAAATACGAGATTTACGATCAATAAACTTTCTAATTATTCGCATAAGAGGTTGAACTTTCCAATCAGTAGTGTTGGATGTGGCTTTTAGTCCTTGGGTAACCCCAAAACAGTTAGTGTGTATTATAACATTTCCATTCTCGAAAAAATCTACATATTGTAAAAATTGCAACAATCTTGCCTTCGATAACCCAAGTGCGCCAAGATATGTTACCATCACAACGAATTGGAGTTGTCCATACCAGTGCTTACACTAGTTTAGGCATGATCCCCCAGAAACGAGGTGTCACAAAAGATATCGAGAAAAGAAGAGGGGTCACTAGTGAGTGTAGAGTTCCTTTGAATGGTGGATTCCCTTATTGTCCCCATGTTAGCTTAATGGGAGTTTCCCGTCCTCCCCAAAGATATCGTTCATAAAATTATCAACCAGAATAAACACCGTTTTGGGATTCTATTTTGTATGTTCGAGGAGATATTTCATTCTACCAATTCAAATGTTTCAGATAGTATGAAGACAAAGGTCGTGAAAACTTCCGGGCACCATCCTTTATCGACCCTATCTCGATCCTCCCCAAAATACAAGATTCAATATTACATGTATACACAAGATTAATTTGGGCTTGTGTATTCTCCTCATACCACACTTCTTTTCTTTTTGTGCATATAATTGAAAAATATGTGCAACTGTTTCTTCTAAGTGATTGCACAAGAAACATCTTTGTGTGAATGCACATGTCATTTTGTAGAGCGTCGCCCCACAAGGATTCACCTTATTACAACACTTCTATATGAAAACACATATTTGGGGGGGGGGGGGGGGTCTTAGCATACTACACTATTTTCTAGATTAAAGGGATCAGGAGAGGTACCCGAAGAAGAGGCCTTAGTAGATTTCTCAGCTAAAAAAGAGGATATGAAATTATAACTTGATTTTGTACCCGTTGATTTTATCTTTTTTTGTTTGGAGTATGACGCTAGATGTGAACAATGAATTTTACCGTAGTCGAATGAAATAGGAAATGAGTCAAGGAGGTGTTCCACCCTGAGCCATACTCATTTGGTAGATCTTGCACTTATGGAGCTTTAGTATTATTGGGTCCGTGATCGAGAGGTGCGCCGGAAGCATTGTGTCCCAAATGAAAATTTGGGAGTTATACGAGATTTGCGTATAATAAAGTCATGACGTGTATTTTGTGATCAAAGTGTGTTTTGGATATTTTATTATGTTTTTTGCTACACATTTAGCACACTTTGCAATTGAGTGTTAAGTACATGATGATATTAGGATATAAGGGGATTCATTTGAAGAAATCTACCCTAGAACATCTCCTAACTGCTTGAATCATCAAGAATTCAAAGTTGGAAAAGATGGACATCACGAAGAGCGCGGTCTCCTAGTGTACAACTCGGCAACAAGTCAGGGATGAGAAAATACTCAAGCATAAGAAAAGAGTCGTCGCCTAGTGGTTTCCTACTACTCCACTTGGTGACAATTCAGAGAAGGGTATAATCATGCAAGAGAAGATTTTATATCACATACTGGTCCCCTACTTCCCAACTTAGCGACACGTAGGCGACAAATGACGCATATCAACAATGTGTAAGAGTTTTAATTCAACTCTTACTTTTATTCTATTGGGAGAAAGCTTATTATTTTACCAAACTACTATGTAATAAGTAATTTTTACTTACACATTGTTAGAGAATGTTAGAGAATAAGCTTAGGTATGGTTATAGAGTAAAACAATACAACAACAAAGCAGTCTATGAGATTTTTTTCACGGTTGGATACGTATACGCTCTTTATATTTTATTATGTCTTTACTTTTAAATATCAACTAATTTTATCATAGTTTGGCATGCTACAATATGAAACATATATTTTTTTAGGTAGATTGTATATATATGATATTGTGATGTTTTTCATTTAATCGATATGCTTCTTATGCGTATGTGATATGCTATGCAATAATTTATAGTTAAGAGATATCACGATCTTTCTTTACCATCCCGAATATTTGTGAAACTTTGTTTGGGTGATGAGTGTAGACATATATCAATATCTGTGTTAGGGACATTGAGATATAAATGTACATGGTGTATTACATAATTGTTAAACGGGTAACATCACAGTTTATTTTCTAGGTTAGTCTATCCAACTACGGGGGATAGCGAAGCCTTATTTGGTTGCTCATTAAGCCTAGGTATAGGCCAAGTCAGTTTACTAGAATCCCCCGGGTTAATCAACATGAATTGTATAACCTTATACCAATATAAGAACTATGAGGATGTTATATCAGGAAATGAATATGTTAAAAGTATAAGGAGTGTAATGTTCAAAATGAACTATACTCAACCTGATATTTCCTATCTTTAGTAGACCTAGTTGCCATACACATAACCGATATAGTAAATATTGTACTACACTTTATCGATTATTGAGGCACTTGAGATGTAACGTGGATCTAGGTTTTCTCTTTAGTAAGCTACTTGCTATTTTAGAGATATTTTTGTGATGTAAATAAAGTGAGTTCCACAATTAAATATTTCTTTTTTCTTGATTTAGGGAGCTATATCGTTGAAATATTCTAAATAGACTTGTATAACACGGTCTACCACAAAGTCCGAGTTTATAACACAACAGTTGGTAGGGAAGGAAGATGAACGGTCGATAATTTCCCTACCGGATGTGCCATTATAGGTGAGAAAACCAAATCGGTTTCCCTTTATTGTGATTCAGACACAACGACGAGTGTTGCTCAAAATAGCATTCATAATGACAAATAGAGACACATTTGCATATGTCATGGTTCATTAAATCAGTTACAAGAAATTGTATAATAGCCATAGAATATGTAAGAGCAGAGAAAAAAATGGTTGATCAATATACTAAAGGCTTAACTAGGAGACTAAACTAGACATGTCGAGGGGGTCGGGCTAAAAGCCTATTTATTGAGGAAGAGAGATTCATCAGTGCACTACATTACCGTCCCTATGGAATGCTATAGTGCAAATAAGCCTGAGTGTTTAAAAAGAAAGTCCACCGGGAGACATTCATACATAAAATGCTCTACCCTAGTTGTTCTTGGTCGCCCCATTGTTAGATTAATAAGTTTATATCCCTTAGTGGTGGTTTCATTGAGAAGGACTTCATGAATTCGTCCATTATATTTTAAGGCTAAGTTCTTACTTATTGAATACAAACCGTTTGTAGTGTTAATTTTGAGAAGGATCTGATGGATTCATAATGATTGACTTAAGGTTGAGTCTTACTCTTAATGAATTCATAATCCTATATGGTGGTCCTATCGATACAAACTTGATGATCTCGCTAACATATAATAAGGTTCAGTTTTATAACTCTTAGTGATTTCAAAACCTATGAGGGGTAGTTTGTGATGGCTATATATCCTTAAAATCACCTATGTGAATGAGAAATTGATGGATGCTTTATGTAGGAGACACATGTAGTCTCTTTAGAGCAATCATGAGAACAAAAGTATGTGCATGACCCTTAAAGCGCCTATGACGGCATCACAAGTTTTTCTAAATTAACATGTTAAATATGTGTTGTGGGGTTTTTAGCTGAAAAAAGTGTTTGGTGATTGGATTCAGTTGTTACCTCACTTCAATACATGTTAATACATATATTTGGAGTTAGAATTTATGTACATTTATCCACCTTTCGCTTAAATTTTTTTTTCACACCTATTTAGTTTGTTATGTCTTCTTTGACAACTCTTTGTGGGGGATCGTTAATTGAAACACTTTCAGAACCTTAATTATTTTGTAACCTTTCCCACTAAGTTTATTAATTCCTAAAACCAATTTTTCGAATTAAAATCGTAATATTTTTTCTTTTGGCAACACACACATAAACACACACATACACACACACAAACACACGTGTATATATATATACACACACACACACATAATATTTTATCTCATTTCTACACTTTTAAGCAAGACGTGTTTAGATAAACTCCACCCTCTTAGTTGTTAGTGCACACGATTGTAGGGCATAGTGTATATACCTTGAGAAATGTCCGGTAAGAAATCAGTTTAATATCGAGACCGTATCATAATCATTTCTAAGATAGTGGTATCCATTCCACTACAACAACTTAAGTTACACATTTCTGATTTACAAGTTTCCCGTACCATTTTATTTGAATTGTATTACCTATTCTACTAATAGGAGAAAAAGCTATTTTGCTCAAAAAGAAAATGGAAGGGAAGTGAATGAGACTTACAAGAAAGAGAAAGAAAGAGATAATGGAGAACAATTACCTAGTAAAGATAAAACATCTCACACGGTAGAGCAAATACTTAAAATAAGCTATTATTTAGGGGTTATAATCATTTTGGGCTACAAAATTTAAAAAGCGTTATTGGGTCATACGTTTTTAAAAGAGACATTTCACTAATTTTGATTTGATATTTAATATATTTTAGGTTAATTTAGGTATTTCAAATAAAGTTTTTTTTGTTACATATGAGGTCTTAAAACTAAGACCGGAAGCAAACAAGCCTCCTAATTATTGCCTATCACGAACTATTCTCGGAGTGGCCCACCCACACCGATCCTTTACTAATAAGCGCCAAAGTCCTTCCGCATGATCCAATTTTTTTATTACTAATAAAGTTTATAGTTTGTGATAAACATATGATTTATTTGAAATTTTCAATTTTCCCTTAAAATTGATGGAAAAATCTAATATAATTAGTGAAATTGTTAAAAAATATCACTTTGAAAACATATGGTCTAAATATGGTATTTTTAAAAAATATGGCCTAAAAATGGTTCTATCCCACAAGTAATAGCATAAGAATGGAATTTGTTTTAATATGAATATTTATACTCTTACGAGGCAATTACCATAAGCACCCCCATCAAACATAATAATATATGCAAAATCATATCTAATATAAAAGATATAAAAGATAATAATACTCTTGAATTATGTCCATCTCACTAAAATTACGTATAGTAAATATAAATACCAACATTTGAGTTATATTATCAACTCAAATTCTTTTTAGAATAAGAAAAGTAAAAAAGAAAAGCCTAGGCGGCCATTTTCGCCATTAATCGGCACATAGGCTAGCTAGGTGCCTCTTCCACGACGACTAAGACGCTAGAAAAAAACTCCTAGCACTTTTGCTAGGCGTAAGCGGCTGAGAGGGATTTGACGCCTAGGCAGCGATTTATACATCATAGAGCACGGTATAATTCATCTAGGTTTTTGAACCAAAACCGAATAGTTTAGTTTTTAAGAGTGTTGGTACCGAACCGAACGGTTTTCATCAGTTTGGTTTGATCGGTTTTAGGTTCGATATATGTTTGGTTTGGTACATTTTTTTTATTTTGGTATGTGTTTGGTTCGGTATTTGGATAGGCCTCATAGGTGCCTACTTGGAATATTTTATTATCTAACAAATCTATATATAATGTGTCCGATTATTATGTTGTTGATCCATGTAGAAAAATTGTATCATTGGAATTAAAATATTAATTATTAAATTGTAAATTATTAATTAAAGATAAATATTTCTAAAATTTAATGTGTATGTTTAGTTTCAAGAACTTTAGATATACGAAAAATCTTTGTAGTAATATCTACCAAAGATTTATGCAAATATATTTGCACACCGACACTTTTTAAGAGTGGAGCATGCCATATGTGAGCATTTTACTTTTACTCCATTTTTTTCCATTATCATAATTATTTTTAAAAGACAAAGAAAAACCATGGTGCCTTAAGTAAGGATAGAGGGCAGATCATTCAAAACTAAAAAAAAAAATAGAGTGATAAATTAGTTTTTGTATTTTTTCCAGTTCGGTTTTTCGTTTTGGTTTAGCACAGATAAACGAACCGAACCGTATTACATTCATTTTTTTTAAAAATATTTTAGCGAACCGAACGGTTATGTCAGTTTTTAGTTATTTTGGTTTGGGTTTTCAATTTTTGAGGCCAATTCAGTTTTTTGGTTTTTAGGACAACAGGAAAAAAAAGCTGCTTTAATTAACTTACGTAAAAAATGAAGTTTACAATATGCGTATATGTGGTATGATATATTTTTTTAGTACTTTTACGAATAGTATAATATTAAAGATAGATAGAGTAATTAATTATGGTTAGATGATGGTTTTGGTAATAAATCCTACTCTTATTTTTTTTTTACTATTGTATATTTATTATAATAATATTTTGCAAGCAATTCAATCTTCTAATATAGGTTAACATTGATTACATATTTTAGACGTCTCACATTTGGTTATTACCTTAATTCTTAATACATTTTCAAAATACCGGTAAATCCAATATATTAAACTACTTCTTTAATTCGAAAAAAAAAGAAAACAAAAACGTCTTTCCTTGCATTTTCAATTTTGTGATAATGTTAGTTAAGTCGTACGGTTGAACTAACTTATAAGTAAGCAAAATAGTATCTTTCGATGTATAAATAGACTTCTATGCTATCACATTTTATGTACCAATATTTCTTCTTTTTTTGTTTAATTATGAAATTCAAAATGTATTTAAAATCATTGATAATTTTTGTAATCTTATTGGCATTAATTAATATGTCGATTTGTAGAAGTATCAAGGATTCCAAAAATGATAAAGAACAAGAAAAATTTGGAGTTAATAAGCATGGATTGTCTGTGGTTCTTGAGAACTATGTAGCAAAATTGAAGAAGCTGGATCGCAAAATAAATCATGTCTCAAGGGATGTTCCTGCTGGACCAGATCCTCTACATCATGTTTAAATCTTGATCCCTATCAAACACCACTATGTTCATGGTGTTATGATACTTTGGGGTGATGGGATATGCTTAATAAGAGCTTATAAATTGAATGTAAAATCTCCATTTATATGTTGAAATAAAACTATACTTTCAATACTTATTGGATTTGTAGATTTCTCTCTACATTTGTGACTAAATACTCTTTCCACCGAAAAAATGGATATTCATCATTTATAATTTAATCTAAGATATTTTTTTATCAAAAAAGTCTTTGGAGATCCTTCTTAAAAACCCAAAAATCTCAACAATGTACTACATTCTTATTAAAGTCTAATTAACTTTAATAATAAATTTTAATTAAAATTGATTATTTCTATATACCATCTATCCCTATGCATATATAAAAATTCCTATTATAAACCACAAACCCAAAAATCAAATAACACAATCCTAATTTTTTGCAAAAAAAACTCTCAACCCCCTTTCGCCGGAATCGTCTCCAAAAGATGGGTAGTGGTGGTGCTTCGAAGGTTGTAGCGGTGGAGTAGTGGTGTTTCATATTCCAGGTGGTGGCGACTATTGTTCAGACAATGATGTGGGGGTGGATATGCATGTCTTCTCATGTGAATTTGGTGGTGTGGTGGTGTAGCGTCGGGAGAGATTGAGTAAAGAAGGTTCTGGTGGTGTTTTATGGTTCATGGATTAGTGGTTCGAACTAGGATATGACATTCATGGTTATGGTTGTAGTGAGTTGCAGCAGCTCTGAGTTAGTAGAGTCTAAACGGTGGGACTCTGTGTGTGTGGGGGGGGGGGGGGGGTTAATTGCTTGGCGCATCAAATAAGATGATGATGATTGTGGAATGTGGATGGGTTGGGGTGGGGTGAAAAGGGGGGGGTTAATTTCTTGGCACATCAAATAAGATGATGATGATTGTGGAATGTGGATGGGTTGGGGTGGAGTGAAAAGGGGGGGGGGACCGTGGAAGATAGAGTAGGGGGAGAAATGGCGATTTGACTACTAAGGGTGAGTGATTGGTGGATAAGGGGGTTTGATTTTTGGGTGGGTTATAAGGGATCTCACAGTCATTGAGATTTTGATTCTTCAAACTGAGATTGACCCACTGAATGCTAGTCTTACCTTGAGAAGGGCTCTCTAGTCCAAGTCCTTATGGACCATTTTCTACCATGTTTGGCTGATTGGAACTACCACCATTTGTTTTGTTTGTCCAAGTTGTCCATGGGGATTCCTTAGCCACTGACTTTCTCTTCGCACCTGATACATTTCATTATTCAAAATTTAGGACCAACATACTTTTTGTGGGCCTTTTATCATGTCTGAAGAACATACCGTTACCTTTGTTTCGCAGAACCACTTCATAGTTATTATCCATATCAAAGCCATCTTCGTTAAATTTGTCCTTAAAAATGGGAGTAACACGTGTTATAAGGGGTTGTGGATCATAACTATCTTGTTGATAGGTACATCTCCACTATTTTGTAGGCCTTTAATTTTGTCTCTAGCTTGATTCTGGTACATCCTCCCAATACCGCGTACACCATGTTTCGATGAATGACCACCTGTATCCAAACCACACACTCTCTTGTCGTTGTCTTCTTCATTGAAACAATACTGTTTCTCTCCATAATCCTTCAATAAATGAGAGGGGTCATCCAAGTCGCCAAGTATATGAATTTTTCCTCCATGCACCTTGACTGGATCCACAATCAACCAATCTCTAAAGCAAAAATTGATGGATCCTCTGGTTCTCCTAACTTTATTTTTAACTTATCACACTCTCCAGCAATATGAGTGGTGATACCACAGAAAAAACAAAACTTGCTAAGCTTCTCATAATAGGCCATAACTTTTGCATCTGGAAGGGGTGACCTCTCTACCATGAATATGGCAACCAAGGGATCTTTATCATCCCAAAGAACTCGAATATACAAATTCTTGACAATTTCACTGATTTCCTCAATATCGTATGATAAGATTTGACAATCAAGATTCTTTCGTATATTCTTAGCATTTTCTAGTGTGTCAAAAAATGTGGGAGTTTCTTGAACTAAAGCCACATAGTGGTTGCATAGAAGTCAACCTCTTCAATCGCAATTTTTGCATGCCATGCATGAAGGATAACCATGAATTTGTTGACTGGACAAGGTCGAAAATGCTAGGTGTTCAAGAGGTTGTATCCAAAATCGGAAGCAAGAAAGAACTTGTTCTTGCCTGCACTAAGGACATGCATGTTGGCTTTCATCCCCCAACATCCATTTGCTATAGTTTCAATAATGAAGGGGTTTATTTCAGTGACTGGTTGGATATTAGCTATGAACATGTTTTTGTGGGTTTAGATATACTGGCCATGGTACTTAGGTTTGAGTTTCATCATTTTGATTATTTTGGTAGCCATGGTGGAAGGTTCGTTGAAGCAAGAATAGAGAGTAAACAGGAAATGGGAAGATGAAAGTGTGTGAGATAAAGTAGTGAAATAAGAACATATAACTGTGACAATAAAGATTTTGTCTCAGATATACAATATAAAAGGAAAAATGAAGCCTGAGGCAGCTAGTAATGAGGGGTATGTATATGATGTCAATCAAGGGAGCGAAAAGCTTATCGGTTTCCAAGACAAAGTTATGATAGGAAAATATGTGAAGAACAAGGAGCGGTAATAATAAAGAAAAAGTTTAGAAAGGGACTAGGTAACAAGGCTACTGAGGATTAAAGTTACTAGAGTAGAGAAGGTTGGACTTCATGAGATATAAAAGAGAACAAATTAAACAAAGAGGGGTGTAGAGAAGATGAAATCCATTGATGATTGATTGCTAGGTTCGGGACTTATAGAGAAGGGAGAACATTTTCTAGAGAGAGGCGTTACACATTTTCTCATAATTTTGAAGTCGATGTGTCTCTTTCCCACTAAACTAAGAACAAAATCTATATTTATTATTAAGTGGATTTTTTAATTAAAAATGTAATAAAAGTGTTTAGATAATCATTTAATTAGTTTACTTAATTTATTTAATATCCAAAGATAATACTATCTTGCATCGTATAATTACTTATTTAACTATTTAATAAAATAAATAATAGTGAACTATTATTTTATTATATTTATTAGACGATAAACGATCCCCTTTTAAATTTCACTACTCCATATAAACTATATTTGGCGATCTTACTATAATCCCTTTAGCAAGATATAACTATTTGACATTTAGAAGATGGACCAAAAGATATATATATATATATATATATACCCTTTCTTTATTAGTGTACTAAGATAAGTCTATTATCTATACTAATAAATCGTGTAACTGCTCTATTATGGAATCACGGGGAACTCCATCAGGTATATACTGTTATACAGAGGGTCGATAAAGTGTGGTCCTTTTCCTTGACTTACCAAGTTGAGATGACCAAATTACCATCTAGTATTCCACTAGTAGACTAATGAATTTACGTAACACATATGTATCGTAATAGAACTCAAATTACCTTTACATATATTATTTTCTTAATCTCAGGCACCATCTTGAAACTAATAATACCAGAATATGCTACACCACATATTATCTGGACTAGATTAGATAAATTAATACAACCCTACCATGAAGTGGATGTCTCCTACATTCTTTCTTGAGTGTACACGTTGTGACCAGTCAAGCAGCATACCATCACACAAGAGATATAGGGTCATGATTTGCCCGCATACATGGTATATCAAAGCATATGTCATTATTTCTATGCTCACTCAATATTAAGAATATATGATCCTCAAAAGATACAAGGTACTTTCTAACTAGTAAAGTGATCCTTGTAAACCCCTTATATACATGTCCGGATGCACATGTGAGTTTGACTAGGTATTTGACTACTTCGGCAACCGTAGGCATGTCACCTACAATTATGATCAGCCTCTACCATGACCTTTACACAATCAAAGTTACAAACAATGATAAATTGCTCAAAATATTTTATGTTAGTATCTCAAGGTACCAACCTACGACATGCCCGTTATCCCGACAGTTCGTCGTGTGATTGTACTCAAACACCAAATTCTCTTATACTATGTCATTATCTACGATCACCATCTGTATCAAGTGCTCGTGGTCTAAATCATAATGACTATATTACCCTTTATATTTGTACTTGCTCAATAAAAGTTCACTGGTTTGCATACAATTACAACAATTTGGTGAGATGGAGGTGCACGTTGTGAGAAATATTCCCATTATTTCTATTAATAATAATAGTGATGATATTATATAATCATTGTCTAAGGGTGACATCACATGGAAAAGTTTAACAAGTGGAGACTTTGAATTTACAACAAGTCTTACAATGTCTTTTGCCACCGTATTTTTGTATAGGGCTTGTGAATTGTACTTTGAAATCCATGCTTAACTCCTAAACATGTAGTCATTGTATGGATAACCTTACAATATAAGTTACAGACTAAAGGTCCTATCGTGTATATGGAATTGGACTCACTCTGGGGTATCTGAGGTGATAATTTTGAAACCATCAAAAACTTAGTTTTTTTAATGTGAAGTCACAAATATGGTTGGGATAATGTCTTGGCATTACTAGTGATACGAGTGCCATTACTATCTTTCTTAAATGGTTTACAAAAATAGAAGATGAAAAGGGTTGAATAAGAAAAATAAAGTGAATTGTCTATGTAACATTTTATTTAGCGAGTAAGCAACAAGTTAGTTTTCGATAATGTATCAAATTTTATTTGTTTTGTACCATCATTTTTTTTTTAAATAATAGTAAATTTATTTAAGATGTGAACTAAAGTACATAAGATTAGAAAAACTATTTTAAACTTTTAGTTAGAGTAATTTTATTTTTCAACGTTTTTAGCTTGAGTAGTTAACTTTAGCATGTTTAGTACAATTTTTGTTTCATTTTTATGAAGGGGTAATTAGAGATAAATGTCTCTTTAATGATGCCTTTAATTTTTTTAAGCCTCTAATTTTCTTATTTAGAGATAAATGCCTCCTTAATTAAATAATTATAGATTACCTCCCCTTTATATTTTTTATACCTATACTATCTTTATTATTAAATATATTATTTTATTTTTAAAACAATATTTATTTTTAAATCTTAAACAAATAATAGGGTATTTCCACCACCACCACCACCACCACCACCACTACCACCACCACCACCACCACCACAACCATCACCACCTCCACCATCACAACCACCACCACCACTACAACAACCACAACCATCACCACCTCCACCACCACCACCACCACCTACTACTAATTTCATCACACGCGCGCGTCCGTGAATTTTTTTTAAAATCGCCATAACTAATTCAAAAAAAATCAGAAAAATCGAAAAAAAATCATATTTGGATAAATCAAATTAATATTTGCGGCTATGATTTTTTTCGGAATTTTCTGAATTTTTTGGTTTTTTTTGATTTTTTTTAATTTTTTAATTCGCTCAAAACATGGAATTCCATGTTTTAAACATGGAATTCCATGTTTTAAACAGTGAATTTCGTGTCTGCGGAAAACAAATTCCTTATATCAGAATTCCATGTTCTGCGAATTAAAAAATTCAAAAAATCAAAAAATTCAAAAAATTCTGAAAAAAATCATAGACATAAGTATTAATTTGCTTTATCCAAATATATAAATTTTTGATTTTTTTCATTTTTTTAGAATTAGTTATGACGATTTTAAAAAAAATTCACGGACGCGCGCGCGTGTATTTATTAGTTTTTGTTTTGTTTTTTTTTTAATTTCTTTTTTTTAATTGTTAATTATAAGGGTAGTTTGGGATGGGGCATTTTTCTATAAAAAATCTTACTATAGGCACCTTTTTTTAAATAAGTTTTTTAATAGGTATTAATGTATAATTGGCTTTAATTAAAAAAAAACCGTAATATATATTAAATATTTTCTTTTAATGGAAAACACTGATTCAGAAAAAAAATATATTATATATATCAAATATTACCGAATCATTTATATATATTTTTAAGCTAACGAGAAGGAACACGAAAAAATCACTTCCTTTCTTTTACGTAGAGGTACGAAATTTATTCCTTTCTAACTTTTTTCCATTTTAATATGTAATTATGAACGATTCAGCAATTAAATTAGTATAATTTTCAATTTCCGGCAATGTAACCGCTTATTTTGTTTTGTTTTATCTTATGCGAATTCATCTTTGTTACATTCTATACATTATTAATGAAAATGTTTCATAAGTAATTGTTCAATTTAAATATATACTCTGTGAGTACATTTAATGCTAATTCAAGTGCAATTTCTGGCTGTTTTGGTTTTTTATTTGGGAATATTAATAATGTTTTTGTGGTTTTATAAACCATAACCTACCTCTTTCTCAGCTTTTACTTTTAGAGAAAAAAAGAAGAAGATTGTTACGGGAGAAAAAATAATAGTTACTGATTATACAAATAGCATAATTATTTTTATTATTAGTGTAATTTGCAAAGTTGGTCCTTGTGTTATGTGCCATAGCCACATATACTGGTGATGTTTCAGTAATTAGCAAGTATACCCCTTGTTGTGGAGGGTAGAGTTCCAACTGATTTGCTACATTTTGAAAGATGTCTATATTTAGCACAGCAACCAGTGATGCAATTTCTCTTTATTGTTTGACAATAAAAATTAAGTAGTAACAAATTGAGATAAAACAGAATATTAATTTTTTTTCCTAATTGAACTTTGCTATGCCAAATTTATGCAAGACTAGATAATATAGTCGTGTGTTAAATGTAACAAGCGCAACTGCTTTATATTCTGTGTAATCCAGGGTTATTGCTGCCAGCATAATCGAGGTTTTCCGAAGTTAATCGTGTTTCCAAAAATGAAGTAATTCTTTATTTTTACTTTATAATTAAGCTTTTCATGGTCATGTATTCTCTTCATGTGATTGATTCAGGGGGAGAGTGAGATGGAATGAGGCTAATCTGGGAGAAATTGAAGCAAACAAACCCATAAGACAGAAAATAAATGAACCAAAGACTCCATATCACTCCATGATTGATGTGGATGGTATGTATATAGTAAAATATAAATCATACCTATTTTAGCTGATTTAGTTGATCACTGTAGGATCGTTGTCCCCTATAAAAGGTGGGTCTGAGGATGAAAATAATGATTCGGAGCATGCGGAAGCATTACGTTCTGCTCTAAATGATATGACTTCTTCGAGTAAAATGAAACCTATTCACTCCGAATGGACATCCTCTGAGGATGAAGGGGACCCCATGGATCAAGATGATAAAGGTACACTTATTTAATGGACTAGACAAGACAAGACAAGACAAGACCATTCTAATTGTTGTTGAAATTATAACAGATTCAGATACAGGCAAGAGTTTCAGGGAGCATAGGAGAGAACATTACGATGAGTTTAGGAAATCAAAGGAGATTCTTGGAAAAGTCAATGTAGATGAAGAGGCGGCACCTAATGAGGTTGATGAAGGTTGAGATTGAGGAAAGTTGTTCTAATGTCCCTCAACAATCTTCATCTTCATCTTCAGTCCTCCCTAGTAGATCTTAGCAAGGGTTGTGTCATTTTCTTGGTGGTGTATGTTTGTTAGTAAGTTGTATATAGGCATGTTTGATGTAGTTTTTTGTAGTTCTCTCTTTAACAATTTTCTTTCGCGAAGAGGGGCAAACAATATCTCGAAATACTTTTTAAGTCGTAGAAACCTTTTTGGTTAGATATATGCTTTACTTTTAGGGAGAGTCGGAGAATTGGTTCTAACATAATAAGGATTTATTTCTGTATTTGACTAAAATGACTCAACATAATCTTACATGTAAGGTTTCGATATTTCTAAAAATATAAAACCGTCGATGGTTTTAGATTCTTCAACAACTTAAGATTCTAAAGTTTGTATGTGGCTATCATCATCTAGCTTGATCCGAATTCAGAGTTGTGTCAAATCTCATGAAGGTTTTAAACTGCAACTCTCCTAGTTGTAGAGGCATTGAAACAACTTTCTTATAGATCATAGTGAATGCATTTGCTACATATTCAAGCCTGAAACAGACTGAACTCACTCTACCAAATACCGGAACCTCTACAACTTGTTACCTTTTCCAACTCCAAGAAAGCTTTTAGTTTAACCGTGCTGCACGTAGTCAAGCCAAAATAATCAAGATAGTTTTACTTACAAATAATTAATATTCCTCTTTATCATAATTGATTTCAAGGGTCGATCTATTAAGGACTTAAGGATTTTATAAAAATGATGATGTAGATGGAATACGATCTATGAATGGAATAAGATCTAACAATCTGTGAGTTATAGCTGATGATTTTAATGAAGTGGATAGATCATATGAGAAAGTGGATTGTAAGGAGTGAATGATCAAAGGGTTCCAATATTAAATGATTTAATCAATGATAACTTCTTTATTTATTTGGCTTTCAAAGGTTGCTATTATATATCAATCACAGTTGTCCATATTAGCATGTTAAGGAACGATTGGATCAGGCTCTCTGTAATCATAAAATAGATGTTACATATACTAAATTCTCTTCTGATTGTTCCACTTCAGTCGGATCCGATCATATGGAATTGCAGTTTTTTTCTTTTGATACATATGAGAATCTTTATGATTTAGGTTATTCCGGTAAAATGGTAAAATTTGATTCTAAATTTTAATTATTGTAGTATTATTTAATCACATCATCTATCTTAGTTTTTTTTCGTTAACTGTATTTGTATTGTATAAACTATTTACTTTATTTAATATATAATTGTGTCTAAAAAAACGTGATCTAGGACACATGTAATACTAAAAGAAAAACCAATAGACTAAATATTATTGACTTACGGAAATGCAAGCTAAGAATCTGCTACACAATAATTATCTGTGGAAAATTACTTTTATACAATCGTATTAATAAAACATCACTGTGGAGCATCAAAATGTGTCATTTTTCCATGTTCCCCGTGGTCTTCCTCAGTTGTATCATTTTTCCTGTTTATTAATTGTGGGACCACCTGCAAGAGCGAAATATATTGTTATTGATTGATATTTTTTGTCGGTAAAACATAAAAGTTACAGATTAATAATGCATTAGAGTTCGGCTACTAGTATATGCCGTAAACGAGCTAGTGGAGCTGAATATTAGATGGGTGTTTCTTTGTTTGACTTTTGAAACGAATCAAGTCGAGCTAAAGATATTAAGCAATTGTTTTGCTTATCTAACGAACTTTATTCAAATTTCGAATTAAAGTTATAGCGAAACTTTTATAAACAATTAGTATTGAATGGAATTCATGGTATGAATTATTAAGGGTCTGATAATAATGTTTGCAGATAAATAAAATATTAATACAATTCATCGATATAAATTCAGGAACAAACTCAAATAAGCTATTTAATATTTATCTTATTGAGTTAGAAAATGAGTTTAAAATAAGCTATCACACCTTCAGTTTTTTTTTGTAATAAAAGTACAATCATACGTAGACTGTTAAGGCGATTACAAGATTTGTGATAACAAACCTGATCAGGTATAGAGTTAATCAACTCAAAAGACGACCTCCTCGTTGCCTCATTGGTTCTTCCACTAGTGTCAATGATGTCTGCAATTATTGACAGTAAGTTAATAGTATAAAATTAACCATGATGTCCAAGTTTACGACCCATATCTCAAGAAAAATTCCGGGATCCGCCTATGCATTAGTATGTAATAATATATACCAAAGATAACAAGTTGATCATATGTGGTGATTAATAGCAAGTAACTAAACTTGTTTGGAGGTTGTAAAACTAAAAACAGTGAATAGATGAAGTCTTAATTAATTAGGTGCAGATCTTGTTTACAGTTTACCTGAGGAAGAATATCTTCTTCGTCTTTGTCTTTCGTTTGGCAAGTCTTGTGTGGACTCAGAAATGTCAGGCAAAACACGATCAAGACGATGAAAGTAGTGTTTATTACCAAGCATACCACGCACAAAGGAAGCCTCAATTGAGTTCAGAAAACGTAGATGCTTCTCGTTTGTCCAACACCATTTTGATTCTCTGCTGCTCGTATATTTGGTGTTTTCCATTATATCTCAGTCACAGGAACTCCCAAACCATTAATTTTTTGTGTGTTTCCACTTTCAGCCTCGATCAAGGAGAGTTTAATTATAACAAGCTGAAAGTGGTTTATTTATGTTGTCATAAGTATTGGCCTCCCGTGTAATAATTCTCTCATGTCGTTATAATATTACAAGATCTATCAACTTTAG
Source organism: Nemophila menziesii (assembly GCA_029959085.1). NCBI lineage: Eukaryota > Viridiplantae > Streptophyta > Magnoliopsida > Boraginales > Hydrophyllaceae > Nemophila > Nemophila menziesii. The sequence goes on along the minus strand of JARWIR010000001.1, from coordinate 23,898,721 downwards.
AAAAGAGTCGCAATGTTGGTAACTGAAAAGTTAATGAATAGAGTACAGAGGGTATAGGAAAAGGACTAAACAAGTGAAAAATATCTCCTACTTACGTAAGTTAATACTCCCATTCTCAGCTGGATTGGAAGATTATTTCAAACAATAATATTTTTAGGATAGCTCCATAAGATTCTTATCCAATCGTCTTCATTCACCATTCTAATTTTTTACCCCAATTTAAATATTGGTTTATACAGTGATTGACAGAGGGAATTAAATAAAACAAAAACAGAAATCAAATCAAAATGTAATTAATCCACACCCTCTTATAGTTTAAATTCGAGGCATTAAACCAAACAGGTGTAAAGTAACATACAAATGATTACAAAAACCATAGTCATTAAATGTTATATGTTTATTAACAATAAAAGTTTTTCGTCAAAATCATAGAAATATAGTTTAAGTTTATAGTAAAAATCTTATGCAATAGAATAAGTTTATTGATATTATTGTTAAAAAAAAAAGAAAAAGAATAAATTTATTACATGCGCGGGTGCAAAAATTATCAATAGCGATCGTCAGTGTGGTCGCTAGTTGCCTCAAAAGTGGTTATTAAAGATTATTTATATTTTTAGTAATTACTATTGACGGCTAACTGTTGGTCGCTAGTGTATCGTTTGTAAAGGTTCCCATTATCGAGCGGCGTAGTCATTAGAAAGAGAAACTTTTAACGACCACCAACGTCGTCGGTAAAGGTGTCAAGACTATCGATCACATGTTTTCTCGGGTATATGGATAATCAATACCGAGTACCTTGGTAGTCGCTAGATATGACCAATAGCAGGTCGCAATACTCTTATTCTCGACCATTATATGATCAGTAGTACTGCAATACTCTTTGCGACCACATGGTGGTCGCCAAAGGTGTGTTAAATATTAATTTTTTTATATATTCAATTACAGTTTTTTCAGAATCACACCTGCTAAACACAAGTTACATCACAAACATATTAAATCTAGAATGATCAACAAAAACAACATAAGTACATAATCACCACATAAAAATATTACACAAGATAATAATAGTCAACGTATACTACTATAGTCTGTCTCATATCCGTCTCCTCAATGTAAATCAACCCATGATCACTACCGATATGCATCGTCTGTCGACCATCAACCTCATCTGCTTACTCTACCCAAGTATCTTCTATCTCTTTCACATCCTCTACTATGCAACTAACTGTATACACTACACAACTACACCACACAAACACTTTTTGCTTATGTGCATCATAAGTAGGGATACATGAACCCCACAAGACGTTCAACTCTTCTATCATATATGAAGGAATACATCCAAATCTTTTTCGGGATAATGTGGACTAGGAATCGATAACGTTAACATGAGTGTCAATCCTTTCATACATAACAACGATGATACATTCAAAACGGTAAATATGACTGGTCACATGCTATATTGATTGTTTTACCTTGAAAATGGATACAATCCATCAAGTGCTAAGCACAAACGAACAATACGAGCCTTTATAGCAAACTCGGGGTGACGCTCTAACTAAGGCCATCATAAAATATCATCGTCTATAGATTTCCCGATCTTGTGCCAACTTATTTCCTTTGCAGTATGCCTCGATGCTTACAATCGCTGTAATCTTGAGGTGATGGGAAAATTAAGTAATTTTGTATGCGACACTCTTTTCCCCTTCTTCGGGTCTCACCTAGATACCTTACAAATCAGATATGTATGTGTGATTTATGATCACCTTGGTACAAAACATAGTCGATTAAACAAACATAAATTGTTTTGTAACCTAATCCTAAACTATTTAACTTCTTGTTAGAGTCTTCATACGACGCGGGTAAGGTATGTCCATTAGAAAAATTCTGACTCAACAACTGTAGGAGTTCCCTGAACAAAGTGTTTGTACACTTATTTTTCACCTTTATGTGCATCAATTTTGAAATAAAATTCAACTAACCATTTCTGCTGAAACCGGGATACAACTCGGTATTCATTTCCGCAACCAAAGTATCAAAGATACCTACGTTACTTCCCATCTACAATTTTCGTGTTCACTTCGTTAACGATTTCTCACAAATCATCTATAATATTCATCATCTTCTCATCTACAATATTGGAAACAACATTCAAATGAAAGTGTTCAATTTTACCATGTAAATTTCATATGTCGATAAAACACCATTTATAAAAACAATCAGCCTCAGCCTCAGCCTGATGCATATTTTTTCTCATTATTCTTGCATCAATTACACATATATTGAATCGCATTTGAACAATCCATGTGTTTTCAAACAAATTGTATGTAATCTGGATAAAGATATGAAGATAGTGAATAAATTGTGAATAATTGTATTATGCAATAACAACTATATATATGAGCTAACAAATAATATTGATATTCAATCTAATATAATCATGGATTATTATACCTCACACTAAGTTGATCAATTTTACATTTAAAGTTCATACAAAAATTCCATAAATCATACTACTTTCTTAAATTTTAGCCAATAATCATATTTAATTACATATATTATATAGTTATATCAATTAAAACATAAATAAATAAATAAATTGAAAGCTTTCTTCATAAAAATGGTGGAGAAATACCTAAATGGAAATGGTAGTTTAAATGGTGGAAGTGAGTCGTATTTCGTTTGGATACTTTTGGTGGTGTTCAGTTGCGAAAGAGGAGGCGATGGCGGCAAATGGTGGGTTTATTGAAATCCAAATTGGGAGGACTTTCTCATTTTTTAAGAAATTGGGGTATGTTAATTGGGAAGCTTATGTCAAATCCATTTTATTTACTACACAACCTTTTAGCGACCGCCTGAGGTGGTTGCTAGGTTCCTTAGATTGTCACTAGAAATAATAATGCCAACCACTCAAGTGTTTGCTAATGATTTATACCTTTTAGCGACCACTTTGGTTGTTTAGAATGAAGAAATATATATATTTTTTTCGTGGGTTATCTTTACCTAGGGTTGAGAAAATGAGAACCAGAAAACCAAGCCGAACCAAAAAAACCAAAAACCAAAAAACTAAAGGGTTCACTATTCAATTTTTCAAAATCCAATTTTTTTGGTTCAATTCGGTCTATTGCATAAAGACCCACCCAAAAAAACGGAACAACAACCAAACCGACGAAGGAAAAATATATGGAAAGTAGAAACTCTATAAAAAGAATTATGTGGAAGAAATTTTTGGTGTAAATGTATCATCTACATAATTTTTTTGTTTTATTATCTGGCGGTGTTATTAGTGACATTTTTTTATATCACTTAAGATTAAATTAGTAAATATCTGTTACTTTATTGGTGTTATTAATCATATTTGTGAGAATTAGGAAGTAATTGTTTTAATTTGATTAATTTATCTGGTATTGTGAATTATAGTAATTGCTATTAAATTATAGGTTTATATTTAATTGATAATAAACCACGATGTGCATGTAATAGTAGTATACTTGTATTAGAATATTAATCGCTATTGGTCAGTGTATTTCAAGAAATTAACTGACAAAGATTATTGTCCAAGCATCCGAATTCAAACCGAACCAGAAACCAAACCAATTCAGAATAAAAAATTGAATGTGGAACCATATGCGAACTGCTAGTATGGGTTTCTAATTTTATAAAAAACTGAAAAATTTGGTTTGGTTTCGGTTTTGGCCAAAAACAGAAACAAGGTGAACAATGCTCACCCCTTTCTTTACCTACCACTACGTGAATGTTGATGACTTAAAGGTAACTAGCAACTATGTGGTGGTCTTTGCTAAAATTATTTAGTTATTTTTTTAAATATCAATAACGACTACCGAAGTTGTTGCTAATAATCAAATTGTTTCTAGCGACCATTTCAGTGGGCCCCAAATATATGTTTGCTTTTTTTATATTACCATCTACAAATGACAGTCTTTAGAAGTGTTATATCGAGCGATCACACTGGAGTTCGCGAAAAGTTTGGTCGCTTGAAAAGTCGCGTGTAGTAGTGATGAAGGTAGATCATATGACTTTTTTCTTTATCACAAACTTTTCCTTTTTTATTATTATATAATTAAATGTAGGGTATTTCACGGTATTTTAGGTTTCATAATTGTATGAAAATGAAGTAAAATTTAACTTGTTAAAAATACACGCTTAGAGAAAAAGGGAACGTGTGAATTACCTTTCCATATCTAGAAGACTCAAATCTGAATCCGCGCTTAGACAGGTGTGCATGATAATCTTCCAGTGAAGCCCTCTATTTTGAAGTGATATTTAATACATTTTTCTGCCTTGTCCTTCAGGTAGCTCAAGAGATCTATCCCGAGAAGAGTTTGGCACTTCTCTCCCTCGAGCAACATTTTTCTTCCTTCTGATTATGAATGTACAGCTTCATATCGGATTGTCGGAGCCTCCTTGGATGTAGCAAGTATCAACGTTATATTTTGGCTTATCAACGCCCCTTTTCGAGGTCTAAACCTCGTTCGAACTGCTCGATAGTCACGGAGGTGGATATGGATGTTATTCTTCCATTTCCTTGGATCTACATTAGTATTATTTACATCCCTTATGTATCAACGACACAATCTATGTATTCATCCATGGCTTTCCATGTGGCATCTTAACGGGATGTGCGGTGAAGCTTTTTGCTTCCAACATAATGAGCTAATTGATAGAATAGTTTACTACTCAAAAGAATAGCTCGTAGATGTTGTCTCTCCGACTGGTTATTTATTCATATCAAATATTTTTCGCATCACTATTTGGAAGATCTTTGGCTGGTTCCAAAATTGAATCTTCCTACCACGACAACAATTTTTAGGGTCAAAGGGAAGGAAATCTCCGGATGGAACTTGGACGATCAGGTTAGTAGCATAGTGAAGTATGTGTTTGGATAAAGTCATCGTACTTCTCTGTTAGAGGTATATATATGACGTGATATTAATGCTCTGGTGGTATGCTGAAATTTTTGTCCCATTAGATCTCTCTGATCACGATAGATCTTTCAATTAGTGTGTCCTTATTTTCGAAAATAAGTGATTTCATATTTGAGGATTTGGAAAAGCATATGTGTAGGCTTAACCATGAGGAATTGTGAACTCGTGAAGGGTCTCAGGGGATCAATCCCACCCGGACCCTGGGGAATATTTGGAAATGTAAATGTAATATTTCCGAAAAAAATTATTGTCCCCTTGAGCATGAAGTAACATTTCTGTTTTGTAACAAGTAAAAATATTTATAAGTCTAATAATAAATATTTGGTGTAAATTTTTGAAGAATCTTGGTGACAGACACCTCAGATTATACATGGTTAGATATGACTAGCCAAGGTTGATTTAAGTTGTTGGTTAAATAGGTTTTACCCAAATGTTGGTCGACTTGACGATATCTTGATTGATATGTTTATCTAATTGTAAAAACTAACATAATATAGTCACTTGGTTAAGAATGAGTTGAAGTTGAATGAGAAATTGAGTCATAATTTTTTGGGTGAATTATATATAGGGTCTTGGAGACCATCTTTTTTCTCTATAGAGTATAGTCTAAAAAGCTGTTCTTCTTAGGGACCTCATTTTTTACAATAGTCTTTCCTACCCTTACTACCACTAAAAGACAAAAAAGTGTGATGTCACTATTTCTCTCTCCTCTACCTACCACTACCCACCTACCTCCAACCTCCCACCGCCTACCACCGACCACCAGTCACCGGAAAAAACATAGAGTATCGGATAAAATTGACGAGTATCGGAAAAACTAAGAGTACTCTATAAATTTGCTGAATACTCTATATATTTTAATGAGTACTCTATATATTTTGGTGAGTGGTCCGGATAATTTGATGAGTACTCTGATAAATATGATGAGTACTCCGTAAATTTGATGAGTACTCAGTCAAATTGATGAGTATTATTAAAAAAACAAAGCATAAATAGTCAAAAAAACTTTTATTCACCTTTATTACACATTTTTAAACAATTACAAATGAATATACAATTAAAAAATGATAAATTAATTACTATTTTGTTTGACCAGGTCAAACCAGATCTAGATCTGAAATGAAAAAAAAAAAACTTCTTCTCGTCGACGAGCACCACCACCACCATGAAACAGCCTTCTCGTCGAGCACCACCACCACCACCATGGAAACTGTCTCCGTCCAACAAAGCTGCTTCATCCATTGTAGCCACCTAACCACCATCGATCTAAAACAGCAGCAGCAACACCATTGGAGCTCTTCGAATAACACCACCACCTAACCACCATTGGAGCTCGGCGAATAACACCACCACTGGAGCTCGGCGAAGAACAGCAGCAACGAAACGGAGCTGCACGAGAATCTTGAAGAGGAAGAAGAGCAGCAACAACGAAAAGGAGTTGCAGAACCGGAGAAGCCATGACTGCAAACTCGATCCATGGCTGCAAATGAAGATCCTGCGCGCGAGGCAACAGATCGAGCAGCTTCTTCTTCTTCTCCGGCAGCACCTTGCGCCACTCTGTACCTGTTGAAGCAGCATCGTAGATCTACTGCGTTTTTAGGAGTCACCTCGCGCCATTCGAAACGTGCAACAGTACTTCCATGGCGGAATCTCTGATTTGAACAGTGGTCTTCGAGGTGGTGTGGTGGTTGTTCTCATGCTGGTGGTGGTTGATGGCGGCGGTTGTGTTATGGTGGTGGTGGTGGCGGTTTGGGAGCTGGGGGAGGAGAGAGATAGGGGAGGAGGGAGAGGTGAGGAACAGTGGTCTTCGAGGTGGTGGTGGTGGTTGTTCTCATGCTGGTGGTGGTTGATGGCGGCGGTTGTGTTATGGTGGTGGTGGTGGTCTGGGAGCTGGGGGAGGAGAGAGATAGGGGAGGAGGGAGAGGTGAGAGAATATTGATCTGAAATTATAATGGGTGGGTTTCTAAATTAGTATATATATAAGTCTAAAAGGGTAGTAAGGTAATAGGGGCTTTGGGTTTCATGTGTTAAAAACTTTGTGAGGTCTTTAGTAAGAAGAGGCTCTAGAAGGGGTTGCTATCTTGAAGAGGGGGGGTGTGTTCAAAACCCTACGTGGTATTTTCTCTAATTTTTTTAAGAAAATAAATAAATAAATATTTTTTATTTATTTATATGTTTTTATATATAGTAAATGTGAAAGAAAGGAAAAGAAGCCCATTGGGGTTAGCTCAGCTGGCCAGAGCCTTGGTTCTCCTTCTAAGCGGCGGTATAGGTTTGAACCGAGTCACTGACTCCGAGTCTAAAGTGACTCTCCAATGTATTAAAAAAGAAATTTTTTTTTAATTATTGGGCCAGACCCAATAGTTGTTTAATATTTTGTTTTGCATGTACAAGTCTTTAGCCAAATATCTAATGCGTAAATAAATTTTAGAGATCCATTAACATTGGTCCAGGCCATTAGTCATGTCTTTTACTAACTAACATATATTTTATTTAAAAGACAAAACTCTAAATTTGTAAAGACACAACTATTTCTAATGGATTCCTAGCCACTATTGGCCAAATTAAACATTTGATTCATTCAGTTTTTAAAGCATTAATCATTAAATTATAAGAGAGAGAGAGAGAGAGAGAGAGAGAGAGAGAGAGAGAGAGAGAGAGGAGAGAGAGAGAGAGAGAGAGAGAGAGAGAGAGAGAGAGAGAGAGAGAGAGAGAGAGAGAGAGAGAGAGAGAGAGAGAGAGAGAGAGAGAGAGAGAGAGAGAGAGAAGAAATACTACCTTGGGAAATTTTTCAATGGTTCTAACTTTAAGAGTTAGCATCAAAAGATGTTGTACTCTAAGCTTAGACAAATTTCCGAAGGAAGATCCACCTGAAATGGGATCTAATCCAGAAAATGCAACATACAACGCGGTAGATGCTTGGAAGCATGTTGATCCTATATAAGAAATACATTCTGAACTGTTTGAAGAATTACTTATATCATGTGAATTGTACCATGACAGCTGCCAAGCAACTATGAGATTCTGTTGAGAATAAATACAAGACCAAAGATGTAGACACAAAGAAATTTGTCATCGGTAGGTTTCTTGATTTCAAGATGGTGAATTTAATACCATTAATGTCGCAAGTACAACATTACCAGTTGATTCTTCATGAGTTGAGCTCTAAGGGTATGAATCTGGTAGAGCCTTTACAAGTTGGTGATCTTGTTGGAAAGCTATCCCCGTTGTATAAAGTTTTCAAGAACTACCTCAAGTATAAACGCAAACAAATAACTCTTGAAGATATAATTGTAAGGTTAAGAATCGAGGAAGACAATCAAATGGATGAAAAGGCAACAATCCCCTAGATCATATGAAGTCAAGGCAAATTTTGAGGAACAAGGAGAAGACCAACCAAAAAGACAAGCGCAATAGGCAAAGGACAATCAAATAATGACAACAGTATGAAGTTTAAATTCAATGGGGATTGTCATAATAGTGGAAAGTAATGGACATCGTGCAAAATATTTTTGAAACAAAAAGTCACAAGGAAAGAAAAAGAAAGGTAAGGGCAGTCAGTTGTATGTGACTGAGATATCTGAGGGCATTGGCGATTTGAACCTGGTGGAAAACAGACTCAG